>CM040243.1:201117785-201590697 GCA_022545495.1 Chrysanthemum lavandulifolium | reverse complement strand
GTGCTTTTCTCATTAATATAATATTCCATACATTGTGTAAACCTCTAGCAAGAACACCTCTCTCTCTACTAACTCTCTAACTATGGCAAACATGTATTTTGATCATCCAAGACCACCCGAATCATCAACACAATATTATTTGGATCCTAACAGCATATCAGGGCACCAAAGGGGGCTCGTTTTGCTTGTTTTACTTTTGCCTTCTTCTTCCATTGTCTCACGTAAAAAGGTATCAACATCATCTCGTCATATTATCTCGTTTGGTCATGAATGCATACACTGTAATACAACCTCATATGAATGTTAGAACTGGTCGTGTGTGTTGATGGCCTGGTCATGGGGTCAAGGGCTCACAAGGAGTTCTTGGTTTACATTGTTTCGATCTTGTTTTCTTCTTTTTTCGGTGCACGCTTCAAAGGTAATCACATCGGCTTTCGTCTCGTCCTTTTGTTTCCTGAATTTTAGTCGTGAATTAGAAGCAGCATGCGCATGTTCTTATACCTTGTAACATGTTACATAAGTGATAAAACTAGCCTAAGGTTAATCAAGTAATTACTTGCATGAACTCACGAAATACAACCCATGTGAATCGAATATAAAAGTGCTTTAAACTTTGAACCGATTTTTTAACCATCTTGACATGCTTATTTCTTTTATTAGTAGCATGCCTAAATGGAAATTAAAACATGTATGATCGGTGATAGAATGTCGAATAAAACCAAGGGTAGGGTTCATCTTAGTATTAATTTGGTATATAATTCTTATTTTGGGAGGAGTCTCGACAAAATAAAGGAATCACATGAGGACTTTCATAAATTTGTACTAAGCGTGTCAAATGGTTAATAACGTATATGGTAATCGTAATATTGATCTAGTGTTCGTTTGGCTTATTATCAAGTCGTATGGTTTGTTTAAAGGGTTATATGTCTCGACATAAAATGAGTAACCACATAGAGTCGTCTAAGCTTGTACAAATCGAAATATATAATAATGACAGTTTAAACCCTAAACTTGTAAAACTTGGCGAAAATGATCTTTAAAACTATGATGTATCGCATTTTCGTCATCTTGACCTAATATGACATTAAATACATTATTTATGGTTAAACCTGCTATTTTTGAAAGTTACTTAATATGGAAACATGCTAAAATAGAAACTCGCCTAAAATAGAAAGTTACCTAAAATGGAAAGTTACTAAAAATGGAAAGCCGTCTAAAATAAGTAATCCGATCTTATAATTGCTATCGAACTTCATATAGGTTCGGATGGCGGATTGATTCTTCGTGACCGTACTCCATATTTTGCTTGCTTGAATGAGGTATGATATTCTATCCTTTTCAAGAGGGATTTCTCCACTTTTCGATCCTTGACTTTACTTCACGTATGATATTCCTTTGCTATGATTTCCTTATGCTATGATCCATGTTGATATGATTCCGACATAATCCTTTGATATGATTACATTCGCTATGATATTCGTTTGTTATGATTATGAACTTCGATTATGAACCTTATGATTATGAACTTACGATTATGAACCTTATGATTATGAACCATCTGATTATGAACCTCTGATTATGAACTTATGTTATGGAAACCGATATGAACCTTTTACTTTTGAACCTTTGATATGAACCCTTATGATATGATTATGCTTTGACTGTCGGTTTGATACCCGAGCCAAATATGTGTTCCTAGTCATGAAGGTAACATGGCCGTGTCATTGATGCACCAATGGCATGACTCCGGTTAATGTCACAGTGATGTTCCACCGTCCCCATTATGATATGATTATGAGCTCACTATATGTATATGATTTGGCCACTACGTTTCTGGGGCGATGGATGCATCCTAGATATGATATGTTATGAGAGGATATGACTTGATATGATATGATTTATATGGTGAATGATGCTGTGTGCAATACGTCTTCACACCGGGAGCTAGCTACTCCATTGGTTACTTGAGGTCTCCTCCTATTATGTATGGTATTCCGAGGTCACCCTCCGACTACAATGGTTACTTATGATATGATATGATATGATATGTTCCGGCTCGTGGTAGATTTCGACAACCCTTACACTTTTGATATACCTATATTGTACCTCCTACATTCCCCAACGCACCATATTTTGTGTAACCTTATATGACTCACTCTACTACCAAGATATATATTCCATTGCTTTGATTTGTCACACTCTCATTCCGTTAATTCAGACTATCATTCCATTCACGTACTGGTTTATTATATGCTTATTGAATTTGATTATGCTATTCATGTTTTATGTGACCATTGATTATCCTGCTATGATGTAAATAATATGCGGTTATATGAGTTAACTGCTTTTCATCGATGATATGTGATCCCACCGTTATGCCACCCTCCGAATTGTCCGGTGATCATGCTAATGTGTAATCGATAGTTTTGTTCTGCTTATTATGTGTACTTAGTTCCCGCTTAATCTCGTGGACTATGACTATCTCGTTGTATCCTTATCGCTTGTTGATTGACTCCGCCATGGTTACATTTCTCTATCATGCTACGGCTTGCTTGGGTAAATGGTTCAACTTGTGACGTCCGCTTGTTAACTTGTTTAATTGCCTTGCTATGTCCCTAGTTCATTTAATTATAATGCTCATATCAGTATTTCCTACTTGTTACGTGTGACCGCCATGTTTTGACCTGCTATTAGTACTTACTGTTATGATATCGGTTATGTTTACAACTAAGGGTTTTTGACCTATGTGATTGCCATGCTCACTTACTAATTAACTGCTTCCGCTTGCCTTTAGATTTCTGTTTGACTTGTATGTCTTCTGATTTCCTGAATTGATTGTATGCCATATATATGTTGTGTGGATATGACGTCTGCTATGATTGCTTATGTTTCAGTACTGGTATTCCTGGTTTGTATGTGCTTGTATATATGCCATCGATGCTTTGTTTTGTTACGTTCTCCTTGTTACTTGTTCTTTTTGGATATCTGTATAATTGTGTTCTCCAAGACCCTCTTTGACTCATTGTTCTCATTTCGCTGCGACCTTGTTATCAGTTTCCTTATTTCATTTCGTATCTCTGATTTTATTTAGCTTCGTTTTGTTATATCCGCTCACTGGGCTTTTTAAGCTCAATTACATTTCTTTTCCCGCGGCAGGTTTTAGGTTTGAAGATGGGCTTTGATGGGTGAGTTGGATTATCCGAGCGGACCAACCCTAGTTACCTTATTATTTGGACTTATTTTGTCGGCTATTGTTTGAGATTTTAATTTATTTTAGTCATCTAGAATTTTGAAATTTTCTTTGTAATCGCTATTTATATGACTTGGTACGTTATTCTTTAAGACTTCCAATTGTAAAGTTTTATTTGTATACCTGATAGGACACCGAATCGATACACTTCTACCTTGTCGGGTTGGGGTGTTACAATTATGGTATCGTGAGCCGTGTTTCGCCTTGTTGACCTTAGGATTGACTGTGAGGACTTGGGTAGACACTAGGCTTCGTTCTACGGCCGATCGCTTCCGATTCCTTTTGATGGTCGTTCAGATTTGACTTGATAACCTTTTGTCTTCATTGATTTGGCCTTCTTCTTCGTATTTGATTTTGTTTATTTTGTCTTCGCATCCGTTTGCCGATCGTTAGATGGAGACTACCCGTGGAGTCAAGATGATGGTGCCGACCTGCGTCGCAGTCATCCCTAAGCCGGAGAGGTTCGTGGAGCGAAGCCACACCCGATCGCTTTGTCCCTTCTTCTTTGGAGACATCGTGATGTCTTTGGAGGAAGCCGGACGGATCAACAGAGGCGCAAAGACGGAGACAAGATTCAACGGTGGACGCTTGGAAAACGATGAGCAGAGGAACTATGACCGCGTGATTTTAGATTTCATGGGAGGCTACTACAAAGATTCGGCGATCGTAGTCAATACTCCAACCGTTGAGATGTCAAAGATTCATCTACTTCATATAATTGGGCGCAACTAGTGTTACTCGATTCGCTTGTCATGCTTTGAGGCGATTTGATATCTTGCTATGTGATTTTGATCGGCATTACTTTTCTTGATTCATTCGTAATTCGGTTTGAATCGTGAAGTTTTATCGTTGGCATTTTGCTAATATCTCGCCTTTTCTTTTGAATCATCGAATGAGTCATGAGGAACCGCTTTGTACAAGTTGGTGGCCTTCTTTCATTTCGATATGGTAAGTTTTTGATGTAGTTTATCTTTGCGTGTATATAACCGTCCTTTGGTATGTTACTTGTTATATGTATGTGATATGTTTTGTTGTGATATTGGTTATGTGGTTTGTCATGACCGAGGTAGAATATGATGATGAAGGACTTGTTATTTGATGCAAGTATTATGACCTTTGATCAACGTGATAATACCGAGATCATATAATTTGACCTTATTGAAATCATACGACATCTTGGGAAATGCCTAGGGTTGGTACGTGAATGGACTAGGACTTATATCCTGTTGGATCGATATACTTTAATCAAACTAAACTAGCTTGTTAAGGTTTAATAACCTCGGATAAATCCTAAGTTATTAACAAAGAAACACCGAGCAATCTTTATCAAGTACGCGAATTTACTTAACAAAGCTAAGAAGAAAACTTTATTAACAAACTCTAAATCGCTTATTATGCGATACTCTAATACAACTCTAAGATATTCGAACTTTCTCTAAACTCTTAATTCAGAAACTCTAAAACTCTTTTTCCGAAATCGCACTCTAATGCCAATCTAGGAGTCCTTTATAGGCTCAAGGATATCCTAGTCGGTTTACAATTGATAACCTTGTACGACAAGTAATCTAAACATGGAATACAATACTTTCCATAAACGAATATAACAGCTTCTTCTATTCTAGCAAGATTTTGACTTTATCTTGCAAGATTTTGACTTTGTCTTTAGCAAGATTTTGACTCTTTGACTTCTTCCAAGATTTTGCGCTTACAAGATTTCATATCTTCAAGATTTTGATATCTTCAAGACTTTCATATCCCAACAATCCTCCCTAACTTGAATTCTACTTGCTTGACTTCAAGTTCCTTTGTGAATATATCTTTAATGCTTCATCTTTAAAATGGATTGTTCTTTAGTCTTTAGATTATATCTCAGAGAATCTGTGCTTTTGTCAAAGTATCTCTTAGAATTGTTTTCTTCACAAAGAACATTCAAAGAATCTCCATCTTTTCAAAGAACACAAAGAACATATGACAATGTGTACAATAATTCAAGTTTAAGTTGCATACTATTCTCATCACATCTAAGTGAATCATTGAAAATTCAATGGATTTAGAACTCTTTACCAAAGCCATTATCTTTGGAGTAGCCAAATGTTTTGGTGTGTAAGACCATGGTACATTGATAACCATATGATTTTTAGCAAACCACCACTATCAATGATTTGTTTTGTCTTTACCAAAAGTCGCACCTTCCGGACTAGTTAGTTCTTTTATCTAATGGTGAACTAATTACCAATAATGGTTTTTCCATCGCCTTTACCACAAGCCATTTCTTGTGGGCTAGCCAACTCTTCACATTATCGATATGGTGAGTTGATGACCATCCAACTTATTAGCAAGTTGTCAACTAAAACGGATTTGATATATCTTTACCGAGCCGCTTGCTCATGGATTAGTCAATCCTTTTGTAACCATGGTGGATTGATAACCTATTGATGTTATCATCACAAAACCATTTATTCAACCTTTATTTCGTAAAATATTTATTATTTAGCAAAAGGTTTCTTCTAAAATTCATTTAATCGGTTTAATGCAAAGAACAAGATTTTGATGAAAGTATCGTCGACTAGCAAGATTTTGAATAAAAGTACCGATATATCAAAAGTATTTATTCAAAAATCATACCGCTTATAGATCATTCTCAAGAATGGTAGTCCAAATTATAAGCAAATTGATAACCATGCAAGCAATTTCATCACCTCTTCTACTTCCAATCCATGCTCTAGCATTCTTCTCATGAGCTCAACAAGAAGAGGATATCTTCTTTCTCGCAAACATGTGAATCATTGTTCCATTTTCCAGCTCCAAGACATGAACTCCAGATTCTTCAAAGAATCTCCAAAGAAACTATCTCCCGCTTTTCTTGATCCTTCCAAATATCATCAAGATTTTTCATCGCTTCCCACATGGTTATGAGATCCCCTTGTAAAACCAATCCAATCCTTCTAACGGATTATCTTCAAAATAAGTCTTTACTACATGATACAAGTAGAATAGATCTACTCGCCTATGATATGCAAGAAGTCCCATAGCCGCTTAAAAACTCAAACTTTTATCTTCTTTGTGAAAACCATGTAATCTCCATTCTTAGATTTCTCAACTTTGAAAGCACCGATCTTTGATCCGCTCATCTTCATGTCATTATCTTCATCTCAGATAATCAAAATCTACCACTCGAGATAATTCTTCAATTCATCACTAGTCTCGCATCTTAATTCAACCTTCTTTCTTTGAAAACCGAACATCCGTAGCTTCGCTTTTTCTTTTCCTCTTTAAGCTTTTCTTCCTTTCACCTTCAAATTCAAAAGCTTCATCTCTAAAATCTTTAATGCCCGCAACATCTTTCTTATAAGCTTCTCTCTCAAGATCATATAATCTCTTCATATCCACATAATTTAGCTTCAGAATCCTTTAAATCCTCTCGCTTTTAGATATGCCATCATTGCATTCCTTTCTTTAGCTAAATTAGGTCTTCTTGACATGAATCTAACAGTGTTGAGATCAGAAGGTTCAAGAGCTTCAAAGATCCAATTCATCTTGCACTTTTGAGTCGCTTCTATCCAAAGCTTCTTGAGCTTCTCGCTCTTCTCTATCTTTAGCATTTATCTCTTCTTGAACTTTTCTAGTCGCAGCTTCATTCCTTGCAACTTCAAATGCTCTAAGTTCTCGCCAAAGTAAGCTTTTTTCTTAACTTCAACCAAAACACCTTTTCCTTGTCTTTGGATCAATTGCAGTTGATCGCTTGGTTGTTCTTCTTCTTGTGCTTCTCTAATAGTAACACCTCCTCTTGGTTGTGACAGATCAAGAATTGTAGCAACTAATTCATCATCACTTGGTGAATGAATAGGTTTAAATCTAGGTTCCTCCTCTTCCTCTATAACAACCGTAGAAGGACCACTTCTTCTTCAAAATTCAAAACCCTTGGAGTTATTGGTGTTATTACTCGCCTAGATGTATCAAGATTTTGATGTTCAAGACTTGATCATCGCACTTTGAACTTGCACTTCTTCTTGTTCCTCCGAAATAATCTTTTCTCGCAAGATTTACGATTCTTTCTTCTTTGTAACATCTTCTTCGATTCTTTATCCTTCATAACATCTTCTTTCAAATTATCCTTTTCTCAATTCCTCCCAAGTCGATGTAAGATGATTTAGGAACCGCTTTTCTTTTCAATTCCTTACGGTGCTTTTCGACGCTTATTCTCCTCCTTAACCCATAAGTTGAAACCTTGAATATAGGGTTTAACAAAATTTCTCAACCGTAAGTAGTTACGCTCAACTTCCGAATAGTTTTAGCTTGACGCTCAACTGCCTTGTTCAACCTAGCAAGCGCCTTTGTCAAAGCATAGTTATCCATAGTTAAACCTTCACGAGGAATTGTAGAAGCATCACCTTGAACTTGTGAATGTTCCTCCGAACCGTAAACAAATGGTTGAGGAGATGGAGTAGGTGTTCTCTCAATCTCGCTTGAACCTCGTGACTTGGAGAAACATCACCTTGTAAAGATGCAAGACTTTCACGAGAAGCAAGATTGCAGATGCAAGACTTTGTGAGGCAAGACTTTGTGAAGCAAGACTTTGTGCGTATAAGACTTTCACTTTCTTCATCCTCTTCAAGACGTGACATACTTGAACAACTTCCATCATGGAAGTAGTTAAGGAATATCTCCACCTCTCGAACAAATCATCGCGCCTAGCCATGAATGTATAGATTTTGGCTTGTTGCACAATAATGTAGTAAAGCAAGAGGTTTAGGAATATCACCAATTGCTTGTTTAGGAAAACTCAGATAAATCTTGGGTACATCAACCAAGGTGCTCCAGATGATATATGCGATAGCATCCCATCCAAAATAAGCCGTGAAAAGTTAAATACTCGTCCGTAGCTAAACCAACCATCGCAGATGCAATATTTGAACCAAACTGCTCCCAAGAAGTGCTTTTAGAACTTATGCAATGGAGCAAGACATGGATCAAAAACTTCCATTGAGGATGTAATAAGGCCTTCTTAAAAGTTTGTTCACCAAAGAACCTTCATAACCAAGATTCCTAAAAGTATCCCAAATCGCTTGCTTATCAAATCTAATAGCCCCATCTTCATCACCAAATAATAAATCTTCACGAATGGAGGCTTCGTGATCTTGATAGTGCGCCCAAGAATGCTGATCTAATATAGTATTCATCCTCCTCCATATTGTCTCTAGCATTAGCCCAAAATTCTTGAATCCATGGTTCAATTATATCCGCTCCACTAAAAGAGCATAACTAATAGGCGACCCAAGAAGATAATCAATGATATCATAAACGCCACATTTGCCTCGCCTTATCCAAATTAGCCACCATATTGTGCTTCAAACAGCTTAAACGATTCACCATTGTTGAAAGAGTGAGCACAATAGAAAGATTGTATCGAATAATAAAGAGATGGTAATTGGAAGATAAGTATGGAAAAGATGTGAAGTAATAATATGAGAGGAAAATCGAAAGAAGTTATTTATAGGTGAGATTTGAAAATCACACCTAAATAACAAAGTTACCGTTATTACCAATTACCCTTCAATATTACCGTTGGAACAAGATTTTAATACGACAAACAAGATTTTCCACATAAGCAAGATTTTCCCAAGCAAGATTTTCCCAAGCAAGACTTTCAGTGAAATACAAGATTTTGCCAAATGCCTTCATAGAAACTAAGTATAAACTAACATCCTCCCTCAGCAATACACAGACTATATCTAACACCTTATAGTCCTCCCTTAAACATAGCTTAGTAGTTAATCATTCCAATGCTCACGACCAAGTGATTGAATCGTGACACATCAAAACCTTTGGTGAGTAGATCACCACATTATCATCCGTGTGAACTTTAACCACATTAATGAGCCTATGCTCATAATAATCTCTCGATAAAGTGATGCCTAATCAATATGCTTTGTCTTGGAATGATACATGTGATTCTTCACAATACAAATAGTACTCTCATTATCAATATTGATAGGAGTATTCTTAAAGTTGAACCCATAATCCAAGAGTTGATTCTGCATCCACAAAACTTGACCACAACAACTTGCAGCAGCCTACATATTCACCTTCAAGAGATGATGTTGTCGCAATTGTCTCGCTTCTTGCATTGCCATGAAACTAACCTTCTTCCAAGATATTGGCATCCACCAACCAGGATCTTCTATCATAGTTATCACCGCATAGTCACTATCTCAAAAAGCTTCTAAGTGAAAAGGTGACTTTTAGGATACCACAACCCCAACTTAGGTTGTTGTTTCAAATAATGTAATATTCTCTTGACAAAGATTCGTGTGAGAGATCTTTGGTGAAACTTGATATCCGCACATAAACAAACCGCAAACATGATATCGTGCCTTGATGCAAGAAGATACATAAGAGAGCCAATCATAGATCTCAGATAACTTGACTTCAACAGTCGACCATCTTCATCTTTTCCCAATGAATTGATAGATTTAATCGGTGTAGTAATGCCTTCATATCATCAAAATTAAACTTCTTAAGTATATCAAGAATATACTTGTCTTGGCTAATAAAAATTCCTTCCTTGACCGCTTAACTCAAGTCCTAAAAGAATGTTAACTCTCCCATTGAACTCATTTGAAATTCCTTCGCATCACCGCTCAAACTCCTTAACCATGGACTGCTTGGTAGCCCCAAAGATAATATCATCAACATACACTTGTACTAACATGATATCCTTCTTGTCTCTCTTGATAAACAAAGTCTTGTCTATGGCTCCCTCCCGTATCCATGTTGTAATAAGAATGTAGAGAGCCTCTCATACCAAGCTCTAGGTGCCTCGATGAAGACCATATAGAGCCTTAACCACCTTATAGACTTTGTTAGGTGCTTAGGATCTTCAAAACCGGAGGTTGTTTCACATACACCTCTTCAAGAATAGTACCATACGTAAAGGCACTCTTGACATCCATCCGTATACCGAAAACCCATATAAGAAGCAAAAGCAAGAAAGATTCTAATTGCTTCAATCCTTGCCACAGAGCAAATACCTCATCATAATCTACCCTTCCTCCTGCCTATAACCCCGAGCAACTAATCTTGCCTTGTTTTTGATAACATTGCCTCTTTCATCTCTTTTGACTCTAAAACCCATCTCGTTCCAATAACTTTCTTCCCATCCGAAGATCACATAAACCCAAACCTCTTGAAGTTTAAATTGAAGAAGTTCTTCCCAGATAGCTTCAACCCAAATTTCTTTAGTCAAAGCTTGAGCAATGTTCTTGGGTTCCTCTTGAGAGATGAAACAGTGAATAAGGTGTTTGATGGTCCTTATGATTTAGCCTGCTTTGTTTATACACAAAGCTAAGTAAAGCATTATGAGGTTTTGTGAAACCCTTAGCTTTGTGTCTTGTCATAACTCCGTAAGTAGAAGGACCAATGATTTGATCTGTTGGATGATTCTTATGAATTGTAAGATTGAGACCGTGGAACTTCATATGTATCATCTAAGTTAGTATAATCAAGACCTTCATTGGAATTTGTGAAAATACCTTCATCTTCAAGCTCATCATCGCTTCTTCTAGCCTGTGCATGGTAGGATCATCCAAATCATCTAAAGCATCATTAAGATGTGCAAGAAGACTTTGGTTGAAAGTATCGTCCAAAGTATCGTAAGAGAACTCGCAGCCTTGTTCTTCTTCTTTGCCTCTTCATAAGCTCTCCTTTGTTCATCCGTAAGAATGTGCTAATACATCTTGAAGAAGCATCCGATTAAGTTCCTCTTGAATAGATTGATCCTCACAGATAATGAGGATTGTGGTGCAACAAGATTTTGTTTTGGCGAATCAAGATTTTGCTTAGGAACATCAAGATTTTGTTTTGGACTCATAGGATCTTTATCGTGAATAGCATCGTGTCTAAGATGAATATCATGAACAACATATTGAATATCTTCTTCATTATGCAAAGGTTGATTTTCTTCTCTAACAGTACATAATTCATTGAAGGAGATAAAATCTCAAGATCAAACATCCAATCAGACCCTTCCCTTTCTCATTGTCTTGATCCTCTAAAACTCAACATGAAGACAATCTTGAATCTTCTTAGTAACTCGTTGTAGACTCTAAATCCTTTATCGTTAGTGCAATATCCCAATAAGTAGCCTTCTTCGACTTGCCATCAAACTTCCCTAGATTATCAATGGTGTTCAAAATAGTAAGAGGGCATCCAAAAGGCTTCATAAAACGAATGTTGGGTTTATTGCCCATCGCCAATTCATATGGTGTCTTCATCTCGTGGTTTTGTGACGTAAACCCCGTGAGTACATAACATGCAAGATTTACGCCTTCCGCCCAAAATTGAATAGGAGATGAGAATCACCAACATGGTCCTTGCAGCTTCAATCAAGGTTCTATTTTTCCTCTCGCAACACCATTTTGTCAGTGGTGTTCTAGCAATACTAAACTCCCTTTTATGCCTTTATTTGCACAAAAGTCATCCATAGGCTTGTTCTTGAATTCGGCCCATTGTCACATCTAATACCTCTAACCTTGAGTCTTAATTGGTTTTCTAGTGCTATTATAAGAGTTTGAATAGCATCAAAGGTATCATCCTTAAAGCCCAAAAGAAAACCCAATCGAATCTACTACAATCATCAAGAATAACCAAACAAGATTTCTTCTTATTTAAACTTGCCACGAGACAGTCCAAATAAATCCATGTGTAATAGCTCCAATGGTTCTCTAATATTTCTTTCATCAAGCTTCTTGCAGAAGCTTTGTGTTGTTTACCCTTCTTGCATGCCAAACATGATTGATCATTCCTGTAAGTCTTTGAAGGTAAACCTCTAACTAAATTGCCTTTGACCAGTTTGTTGATGTTCTTGAAATTCACATGGCCCAATCTTCTATGCCATTGATGTGCCTCTTCAGATGTTGCTTTAGCCACCAAACATGTGGCTCTACCATAAGAATGTAGACTCTTCATGTCTAAACTATACACATCATTTGTCCTTGGTACCCTTAGTACTACCAAGTCATCATCAACAGTTTGAAGTCGAAGAAAGGATAAGACATTCTCGTCGTTGAATAACACAGATGCTTTTATCACAAATTTGAGAGACCGACAACAAGTTGAACTTTAGCTCCTTCACATATCCGACATTCTCAAAATCAATTCTACCACTTTAATTGTTCCTTTCCCGTAATCCTTCCTCCATTGGGATCATTCCCAAATGCAACTTTTCCTCCACTAATACTTCTAAAATCGACAGATCTCTTTATCGTCATTCATACTTCCGAGCAACCACTATCCACAATAAGATGATCTTTAAGCTCCTCTTCCGGGTTGCCCCGCACACAAAGAAAAGAGTTAGAACTTTAGGAACCCAAGCCATTATCGACTTGTGTTCCCTCGAGAAGTTACAAACTCAAATTCTTTGAGTATGTAATTCTCACTATCTCTCGATTATGATCCAAAATTATCTTTTGATGTTTAGCATGTGGATTTTCAAAACTCTCTCGGTTTTTCAACATAAATTTCTTTCACCGATTATTAGCCTTTTCTTTTAACACAAAACATCTCGATTCACTTTTTGTTGAACGATCAGATATCTCTCAAGAAGATCGTCCCTTTTAATCCATTCGCTTTAACAGTGGTTCTTGTGATCTAGATCCCTATATGAATTGTGATACTTTCTAGGTTGATAGTGAGATCTCCTAGAATTTCTATCCCAAGTATGGTTTTCAAGACTTTGTCTCGAAAGCAAGACTTTGGAAAGTACCGCGAGATACCAAGGTCTTCTCGATGTGGGTATCTATGATCCGTGTGAAGTTTCGTGATTAACCCTATTAGAATTAGTCCAAACCGGTTTGTGCTCTCTAGGTTTCGATTGTAAGACTTATTCCTTGAAAACTTGCTTAGATATTCGAGTGTTTGTCACAATCTTTGATTAAGTGAGTAGGACTATAACACACAAAACATAGCTTTTGACCCATATGTCCAAAGTGATTTCTTCTATGTCTATGCCCAAAATTGTTTTGCCTTCTCGAGGACCGATAAAATTTGTTTTGACCAAAATTATCCCAAAAGGTTTAGCAAGACTGCTTTGAAAAGGTTTTGCGTATGTATCGCTTGTTGAGCAAGATTTTGATTTAAAGGTACCACTGGATTTTGAACATTGTTTTCAACAGCTTTTGGGTTTCTCGATCTAGATTTAGCAATTAGCTTATTCCTAAACTCTAGACTATCTACTCCATAACGAGAAACATCGTGCCTAGAGGGATGATGACTAATGGGATGAGGAACAGCATGATAACCATTGTCTTTCTTATATTCAGGAGGTGGTTCACTTACTGAGCCATCATTACTAGATGAATCTAAATAGTTAATGAGCTCATCATCACTAGTGGTTATGTCTTCAAAAACACCATCATCCTGATCACTAGGTGGGTTCTCATCTATGTTACTAAAATCCATTCCAAATCCTAAGCCTGTTCTAATGTAAGCCCTTTTCTGTTTTTCAACAAAAGTAACATGGGACAAGCCAGACTCTCCCCAAGCAGCAAACTTAGCTAACAAATCATCTCTTTCCTTAGTTAATTTCTCAATTTCAGCAATTTTACAATTTAGTTTCCATTCACTGAGTTTTAACTGGTAATCCTGTTGTTCATACTTTTCAGCCCAAGCCATTTCATTATTTTCATGTGTTATGATTTTAGCTTCTATAGACTCTAAAGTGATTTGGTAACCCTGCTACCTCGCACCTAGCCCTAATACAATTATCTCTTTCAATCACATAATCATAAGCAATTTTGATAGAATTCATAACAGCTTGAGCATACCTCGTAGATAGGAGACCGAGTTGGTGAAGTAGCCACCATAGCAAGAAGAACAGATCATCTTCACTTTCTTTGCTCCAATCAAATCCTCCAAAGCCATCATCGATTCCAAAACAAAGATGTTCGATTCTTCATCAAAAGCAAGGTTCAAATCCAATGCTTCCACCGTGTCTTCAATCGCATCTTCCATCGCTACCATACAAGAAGTCACCGGTTCATCATCAAACTCTTCACCCACCACTTCGATAACTTCTCTTGAGCAACCAACGCCTTTGTTTCAGCTTATTGGAATTTCCTTGAGCTCAAGTTTAGGCTTCTCGATGTTCTGCTTGCTTGATACTTAGCAAACCCGCACTCCTTGCAAAGTGACCGCCTTTTGACAATCAAGCATTCAATTTTAGATTTGTCAAAAGTTATTCCTTGTTTTGGTTTGAAATCAATATTTTTGCCTGCCTTCTTCATGTACTTTTGATTCTTGCAAAGATCAAAGCAACTTGCCACCGACATCAATTTCCTCAAGTGCATCTTCTTCAACTGTGCTAGATCCTCTTCATAAGTGATGTAAGCTTGCTTGTTGTGCAAAGAAGGAGCACACAACTTCATCCGAGTTCAAAGTGGTTGATGGTGGGGCCTCACGAGTATATGATGGGGATTGTAAACAAGAAGATTTGAGAAACAAGATTTTGAGGAGAAGCAAGATTTTGAAGTACCGCTTCTTTCGTAAGATAGAAAAGCAACACCGTGAGATTTTGAATTTGGTTGACCACTCATCTCATGTTCATACACCTTCAATTGATGATAGAGATCATCAAAGTCCATAACATCCAATCCTTGTTGTCCTCTCGATCATAGTAGCGATCACATGCCATGTAGATGGCAAACCCTTAGAAACTTCAAATTAGCATCCTCAATCGATACTTCGCTTTGTATAACTCCAACATGTTGAGGAGATTCTCAAACCTATCATATGCAAGATCAAGACTCTCTTTCTCCCATCGTGAATGTTTCAAACTCATTGCTTCAAAGAAGTTTCACAGCATCTTCTTAGAGGCTTCATTCCTCCAACTGGTCTTGAGAGCAGCCCAGAGTCGCTTAGCATCTTTAGCATCGTGAAATTTGAGAAGATGACCATCCGAATGGCGCATGTGAGAATGTTAAGAGCCTTCTTGATTCCTTAGGGTTGCTTGTGGTAAACCGCTTTGGTGCTAAAGGTTGTCCAAAGAACTTGAATGGGTTCTCGAGGAACTTCATTCCCATTCACAATTACATTCCACGTAGCATGGTCTCAGAATGGCAATATATCGCCTCATCTTCATGCACCATAGATCATATTCTCCTTCTTGATAATTGGAATTCGAGTGAGGTGATTGAGGGTTGTGGAACAGCTTTCACGACATCTTGAATATTGTAGGTTTCTTCCTAGTCGAGTTTCCACACAAGCTCGATACCACTTGTTGGATCGATATACTTTAATCAAACTAAACTAGCTTGTTAAGGTTTAATAACCCTGATAAATCCTAAGTTATTAACAAAGAAACACCGAGCAATCTTTATCAAGTACGCGAATTTACTTAACAAAGCTAAGAAGAAAACTTTATTAACAAACTCTAAATCGCTTATTATGCGATACTCTAATACAACTCTAAGATATTCGAACTTTTCTCTAAACTCTTAATTCAGAAACTCTAAAACTCTTTTTCCGAAATCGCACTCTAATGCCAATCTAGGAGTCCTTTTATAGGCTCAAGGATATCCTAGTCGGTTTACAATTGATAACCTTGTACGACAAGTAATCTAAACATGGAATACAATACTTTCCATAAACGAATATAACAGCTTCTTCTATTCTAGCAAGATTTTGACTTTATCTTGCAAGATTTTGACTTTGTCTTTAGCAAGATTTTGACTCTTTGACTTCTTCCAAGATTTTGCGCTTACAAGATTTCATATCTTCAAGATTTTGATATCTTCAAGACTTTCATATCCCAACACATCATCTTGACCTAATATGACATTAAATACATTATTTATGGTTAAACTGCTATTTTTGAAAGTTACTTAATATGGAAACATGCTAAAATAGAAACTCGCCTAAAATAGAAAGTTACCTAAAATGGAAAGTTACTAAAATGGGCAAGTCTAAAATAAGTAATCGATCTTATAAGCGTTATCGAACTTCATATAGGTTCCGGACGGCAGGATTGATTCTTCGTGTGACCGTACTCCATATTTTGCTTGCTTCGAATGAGGTACAGATATTCTATCCCTTTTCAGTAGGGATTTCTCCTGACTTTTCGATCATTGACTTTACTTCACGTATGATATTCCTTTCCTATGATTTCCTTATGCTATGATCCTGTTGATATGATTCCGAAATAATCCTTTGATATGATTCTGTTCGCTATGATATTCGTTTGTTATGATTATGAACTTCTGATTATGAACCTTATGATTATGAACTTCTGATTATGAACCTTATGATTATGAACCATCTGATTATGAACCTCTGATTATGAACTTATGTTATGGAAACCTGATATGAACCTTTTACTTCTGAACCTTTGATATGAACCCTTATGATATGATTATTCTTTGACCCGTCAGTTTGATACCCGAGCCAAATATGTGTTCCTAGTCATGAAGGTAACATGACCGTGTCATTGATGCACCAATGGCATGACTCTAGTGTGTACGAGTGATGTTGCACACCGTCCCCATTATGATATGATTATGAGCTCACTATATGTATATGATTTGGCCACTACGTTTCGGGCGTATGGATGCATCCTAGATATGATATGTTATGAGAGGATATGACTTGATATGATATGATTTATATGGTGAATGATGTGGGTATTGCACACGCGTCTTCACATCCCGGGAGCTAGCTCTTGCATTGGTTACCGAGGTCTCCCTCCTATTATGTATGGTATTCCGAGGTCACCCTCCGAATACAATGGTTACTTATGATATGATATGATATGATATGTTCCGGCTCGTGGTAGATTTCGACAACCCTTACACTTTTGATATACCTATATTGTACCTCCTACATTCCCCAGCGCACCATATTTTGTGTAACCTTATATGACTCACTCTACTACCAAGATATATATTCCATTGCTTTGATTTGTCACACTCTCATTCCGTTAATCTGCACTATCGCTCCATTCACGTCTTCGCTTTATTATATGCTTATTGAATTTGATTATGCTATTCATGTTTTATGTGACCATTGATTATCCTGCTATGATGTAAATAATATGCGGTTATATGAGTTACCTGTTTTCATCTGATGATATGTGATCCCACTGTTATGTGACCCTCTGAATTGTCTGGTGATCATGCTAATGTGTAATCGATAGTTTTGTCTGTTTATTATGTGTACTTCGTTCAGTTAATCTCGTGGACTATGACTATCTGTTGTATCATTATCTACTTGTTGATTGACCTGCCATGGTTACATTTCTGTCTATGCTACGGCTTGCTTGGGTAAATGGTTCAACTTGTGACGTCTGGCTTGTTAACTTGTTTAATTGCCTTGCTATGTCCCTAGTTCATTTAATTATAATGCTCATACTGTATTTCCTACTTGTTACGTGTGACTGCCATGTTTTGACTGCTATTAGTACTTCATTTATGATAATCAAGGTTATGTTTACAACTAAGGGTTTTTGACCTATGTGATTGCCATGCTCACTTACTAATTAACTGCTTCCGCTTGCCTTTAGATTTCTGTTTGACTTGTATGTCTTCTGATTTCCTGAATTGATTGTATGCCATATATATGTTGTGTGGATACGACGTCTGCTATGATTGCTTATGTTTCAGTACTGGTATGCCTGGTTTGTATGTGCTTGTATATATGCCATCGATGCTTTGTTTTGTTACGTTCTCCTTGTTACTTGTTCTTTTTGGATATCTGTATAATTGTGTTCTCCAAGACCCGCTTTGACTCATTGTTCTCATTTCGCTGCGACCTTGTTATCAGTTTCCTTATTTCATTTCGTATCTCTGATTTTATTTAGCTGCTTTTGTTATATCATTCTCACCGGGCTTTTAAGCTCACCGCATTTCTTTTCTGCGGCGTTTTAGGTTTGAAGATGGGCTTTGATGGGTGAGAGTTGGATTATCCGAGTGGACCAACCCTAGTTACCTTATTATTTGGACTTATTTTGTCGGGCTATTGTTTGAGATTTTAATTTATTTTAGTCATCTTGAATTTTGAAATTTTCTTTGTAATCGCTATTTATATGACTTGGTACGTTATTCTTTAAGACTTCGATTGTAAAGTTTTATTTGTATGTTCGATATGACACCGAATGCGACACTTCTACCCTTGTCGGGTTGGGGTGTTACAATTATGGTATCGAGCCGTGTTTCGCCTTGTTGACCTTAGGATTGACTGTGAGGACTTGGGTAGACACTAGGCTTCCGCCTGTCTTGATCGCTTTCCGATTCCTTTTGATGGTCATTCGATTTGACTTGATAACCTTTTGTCTTCATTGATTTGGCCTTCTTCTTCGTATTTGATTTTGTTTATTTTGTCTTCGCACATCCGTTTTCGATCGTTAGATGGAGACTACCCGTGGAGCCGAAGATGATGGTGCCGACCGCGTTCTTTCGCAATGTCCCTAAGGTGGAGAGGTTCGTGGAGCGTAGCCACACCGATCGCCTTCTGTCTGGAGACATCGTGATCTCTTTGGAGGAAGCTGGACGGATCAACGAGAGGCGCAAAGACGGAGACAAGATTCAACTAGTGGACGCTTGGAAAACGTATGAGCAGAGGAACTATGACCGCGACTTTAGACGGGCGGAGAAGCTACTACAAAGATTCGGTATCGTAGTCAACGATCCAACCGTTGAGATCTCAAAAGATTCATCTACTTATATAATTAGGCGCAACTAGTGTTACTCCGATTCGCTTGTCATGCGTTTTGAGGCGATTTGATATCTTGCTATGTGATTTTGATCGGCATTACTTTTCTTGATTCGCTCGTAATTCGGTTTGAATCGTGAAGTTTTATCGCTTGGCATTTTGCTAATATCTCGACTTTTCTTTTGAATCATCGCGAATGAGTCATGAGGAACCGTTTTGTGCAAGTTGGTGGCCTTCTTTCATTTCGATATGGTAAGTTTTTTGATGTAGTTTATGCTGTGTGTATATAAATCTGGTCTGCTTTGGTATGTTACTTGTTATATGTATGTGATATGTTTTGTTGTGATATTGGTTATGTGGTTTGTCATGACCCCGAGGCAGAATATGATGACAGTAAGGACTTGTTATTTGGTGCAAGTATTATGACGCCTGATCAACGTGATAATACCGAGATCATATAATTTGACCTTATTGAAATCATACGACATCTTGGGAAATGCCTAGGGTTGGTACGTGAATGGACTAGGACTTATATCCGTTATCCTTTGATCCTCATGTTCGTTTGAAATTCTGTACCTCCTTACGAGATTTTCACCGACATCTATTATGTATAAGTTTTGTACGCTTTGGAACCGGAATCGTTATGATCTGTGTGAGACTACGAATGGCTACGTCTCCGTGTACCTTTACGATTTTAATTTTCGAGGACGAAAATTTTCTTTTAGAGGGGAAGAGTTGTAAAACCCTAAAAACGCAAACGTGTGAAATGACCATAATGCCCCTCAAGGAAATAATTATGAAATTCGTAGTACATGTCTAGCTCATTTAACTACGTATAACCAAATCTATACTTATGTAAATTCAACTTATACTTATGTTACAAAAATAAATATCACACAATAACAAGGTTACATGGACTATATTAGACATTTAATTTAAATGGTAACATAACTAAATATGGAAGATATCATTTGGTCTTCAAACCCTTGTTGGTCGTCCAATTCTAACGCCTCCCCAAAATTTATGGGCCAAATCAATTCCCATTATTCCCTTATTAATCTCTTGTAACTTACCTTTTATTAAGTCAAATTAAATTACAAAAGGAAAAACCTACTACTTCTCCATCCTAATGTGACGGCAAAAAGAAAAAAATAAGAAAATCCTTCCTCCCCACTTTCAACACAACCAAGGAGTCCAAGAGAAGATTCGTGACGTGTGTACGGGCTGATATCACGTGTCTGATTCAAAGGCTTGCTTGATGGTGTCGTTGGCTTGATTGAGACTATTGGTCGTGGCATATCAGGGCACCAAAAGGGGCTCGTTTTGCTTGTTTTACTTTTGCCTTCTTCTTCCATTGTCTCACGTAAAAAGGTATCAACATCATCTCGTCATATTATCTCATTTGGTCATGAATGCATACACTCTAATACAACCTCATATGAATGTTAGAACTGGTCGTGTGTGTTGATGGCCTGGTCATGTGGTCAAGGTCTCACAAGGAGTTCTTGGTTTACATTGTTTCGATCTTGTTTTCTTCTTTTTCGATGCACGCTTCAAAGGTAATCACATCGACTTCGTCTCATCCTTTTGTTTCCTAATTCTAGTCGTGAATTAGAAGCGACATGCATGTTCTTATACCTTGTAACATGTTACATAAGTGATAAAACTAGCCTAAGGTTAATCAAGTAATTACTTGCATGAACTCACGAAATACAACCCATGTGAATCGAATATAAAAGTGCTTTAAACTTTGAAACTGATTTTTTTAACCATCTTGACATGCTTATTTCTTTTATTAGTAGCATGCCTAAATGGAAATTAAAACATGTATGATCAGTGATAGAATGTCGAATAAAACCAAGGGTATGGTTCATCTTAGTATTAATTTGGGGCGCATATAATTCTTATTTTGGGGAGGGAGTCTCGACAAAATAAAGGAATCACACAAGGACTTTCATAAATTTGTACTAAACGTGTCAAATGGTTAATAACGATATGGTAATCGTAATATTGATCTAGGTTCGCTTGGCTTATTATCAAGTCGTATGGTTTGTTTAAAGGGTTATATGTCTCGACATAAAATGAGTAACCACATAGAGTCGTCTAAGCTTGTACAAATCGAAATATATAATAATGACAGTTTAAACCCTAAACTTGTAAAACTTGGTGAAAATGATCTTTAAAACTATGATGTATCGCATTTTCGTCATCTTGACCTAATATGACATTAAATACATTATTTATGGTTAAACCTGCTATTTTTGAAAGTTACTTAATATGGAAACATGCTAAAATAGAAACTCGCCTAAAATAGAAAGTTACCTAAAATGGAAAGTTACTAAAAATGGAAAGCCGTCTAAAATAAGTAATCTGATCTTATAAGCGTTATCGAACTTCATATAGGTTCCGGACGGCAGGATTGATTCTTCGTGTGACCGTACTCCATATTTTGCTTGCTTCGAATGAGGTACAGATATTCTATCCCTTTTCAGTAGGGATTTCTCCTGACTTTTCGATCCTTGACTTTACTTCACGTATGATATTCCTTTGCTATGATTTCCTTATGCTATGATCCTGTTGATATGATTCCGACATAATCCTTTGATATGATTCTGTTCGCTATGATATTCGTTTGTTATGATTATGAACTTCTGATTATGAACCTTATGATTATGAACTTCTGATTATGAACCTTATGATTATGAACCATCTGATTATGAACCTCTGATTATGAACTTATGTTGGGAATTATGTGAAGTAGGATTACTCACACATCGCCAAGGTTTCACAAGTAGAAGCGTAATCATGAAGAAGTGATTCTCATCAAGAGTACAAGCGTTATTAGTGTTCTTCTTGAAGGGAATAAGTCGACTAGGATCGAGATCGCTTTATGAATTAAATGCTAACTCATTATTATCTTTGAACGGCCCGAGGTTGCATGGGCTTTATTGTACCGCTCAATATAGTTTAGTGTATTAGTCATTAAATGCTTGCATGCTTAGTCGATTGGGTTGTAATATTGTGGTTCCTTGTCTATAAAAGGAACCAAATAGTTAGTAATAGATAAATCATCCAAACATAGAGTTTCGCTTAATAAAAAGATCCATAGAGGATCTAAGTGTTCTTAGTTATAACAACTTGTGTTTACTTTTCCGCTATAATACGAGTTGTAGAGATTGTCTATTAGTTTGCTTATGATTACATAGGCAACACTAACGATCCTCGAGTGCTTTAGATCCGCCAAGGTCCGAGTGTTTTCTACAGTGGTATCGAGCCTCGGAGAGTCTCTACGATCTCGAGAACTTTATTTACCTCACCCACATACAACCAAAACATATTCACCATGCCCGAACTCGATGATGAATCAAGTCACCACCAACAACAAAAACACAACTCAGTATGCAACAACTTAGTCTTTCCAACAAGAATGGTAAGTTTCCTTACCTAAAGAAGGAAGAGTATGATCATGGACCATGAAGATGCAGAACTGGATCTCCAATATTGATTGGAATCTATGGGAGATAGTGAAGAATGGCAACAATGCCAAGAAGACTATCCTGATCTTGATGGTAAGTTTACCATTGCTCCTCCCAAAACCGTCAAGAGATTCTTGCGGTACAAAGAGAGCACAAAGTAAGAACCATCCTTCTTCAATCTATTCCTCAAGATCACTTGGGTGATTTTCACCATATGGTTGATGCAAATGACATCCGGATGGCTCAAAGCAAGGTTTGGTGGGAAAGAAGAGTCCAGGAGGATGAGGAAGTCTATGCCGAGACAACACTTCCAAGAGTTCAATATCTACGAAGAAGGTATCCACAAGGATACGACGGGTTTCATAAGATAATTGAGTCACCAACCAAATGAATGCAAAACGACAATGATGATTGCAACTCAAAGTTCCTTCGATCTTTGCCTCCATCATGGTTACATGTGAGTATAGCCCTTAAAGCTAAAGGTGGTGGGACATGCTCACTTTTGATGAGTCAGACAACAAACTCGGTCTCTGGAACGATGTCGATCTCCCTCACTGCATCCTCTCTCGGTCATACATGCCTTTGTTGGGACATCTCACCCAATATGATGATGCATGCTTCAAGTCCATCTTATCTCGCCATCATCATCTTATCGTCCCACTCCATCACATCCTCAAGCTAACACCGGTAGTATATTGGAGGATGTTCTTCATTCATTTGTTGCATTATGATACTCAAGAAGATCGGTATATGAAGACTTTGATCGGTGGACCCACTGAGATGGAGGAGATGAAGTGAAATGGCAAGCGGCCATGCTTTCAAAGGATATCAAAGGTTTGAGGAGAAGGCGGTAGGAAGTTTGGGTTCAAGGGAAAGGATCCACTGCTTTTGACAGAGAAAGGTCAAGTGCTTCTCTTGCCACCGGATGGGTCACTTCAAGAGAATGCAAAGACAGAAGAGTGGAGAGAGTACTAGCTACAATTCCTATCGCTAGAATCGAAGGAGCTAGCACTTGACTCTAGTCACCATGGATGAACAGTCAACTGGCCGCTCATGAACACATGACCGAGGATGCTTCGATACTGTAGAAACTTGGTTTGTTTGCAAGGTGCACTTCGAAATATAGGCATGATCAATTTGCCTTCATGGGACTTTCTCGGTACACAATCAGATATTTGGTTGTAGTGAAAGATACAATGAACGAAAGAAGCTTATGATACTATGAAACCTAAATACAATGAATGCTATGTTGATAATGAAGCTTATAAACTCTCGTTAAAAACATTAGAAAGACAAAAGGTTTGGTTTCGTAAGAATCGATAGCTTATGAAGAAAAGATTAAGGTGCTACAATTTGATCTAGATATTGCTAATATTAACTTTAAACGACCGAAAAGGAAAAAGTCGATGCTATTGCGAGAACTTAGAGCTTAAAGAGAAACTTGCCGAGGAAATAGCTAGACATAAACAATGGTTAATATCGGTGACAATCTTGCTAGAGCACTTTATAGTAGTCGGTCTATGAACTCGTGCATAGGTTTAGGCTTTCAAGTATGTAGGATTGAAGCTAGGCAAGATGGGCGTAAATCTACACCGCAGCTTAGAACATTTTAAAAAGGAAGGTGATTTACATGTCGTCCCCTGGACCTATTAGAGGTGAATTTATGCCCACCGACCGTCCCATTACTACTCGACTTTGATGGATCACACCATCTGTATGGAAAAAAGTCAAAAGACTTGCTGAATAATGATGCTTCATCTTATGACTTTGTCTCTTTCTCGGCGACAAAGGACAATTCATCGGATCAAGGATCTACTTCCAGCTATGATCCAAGTGATGAGTCAGACCTTCCCAAGCCCTCACCTGAGCCTACACCCGAGTCTACACCCAAGCTTGCACCCAAGTCTGTATACAAGCCTTCTAGGATAACTGCTGAGGAATCCACCTCCAAACCTGTTTCCCCTGAAGACTTGTCTTTTTCTTTGAATAATATGTCTGTTAAAAACAATTCCTTTAATGTTTCTTGTTTAAGTACTTCGACATGTAATCGAACATCTTCCTTGTTGAATACATCTTCCAAAAGGAAGACATGTTTTGTGTGTGGAAGTAAATTTCATCTTATTAAGGATTGTGATTTTTATGAGCAAAGAATGGGTGTTTGTGCTAATCGTGAAACCAAGACCAAGTGGACCAATGTTAACAATATTCCATCTTATGTCCCATTAAGCTAGAACCGACTCTCCTTGAGGAGATCACCGATAGACCTTATATGCAACCTATTAGCCCATACTTTAAACATGGTTATTGGCCCGAATATGTTGACTCTATAAAAATGGGAAAGGATGTTGGGGCACCACCGACAAATCACAAAACTTCAAGAGTTGTTCTTGGAAGGATAAAGGACCAAAATTTTACCGAAACCCAAGAACAATGGTGGATCTTTCTTCCCTTAATCGCAAAGTTTAAGGGAGGCATATGCCTGTGGGAGGATTTCATAGTAAACTTTGTGTATATGTTGTTTGCTAACACCGCTTGTTCATAGTTTTAGTCTGCTTTGTCTCTGTTTTGTCCTTGTGTTTCTCACGAGTTTATTTTGCGAAACGCCCCGATGGCTTATATTTCTTCAAGTGTGGTCCTTTGGTATATGGTCTAGTAAGCTCAAAGCTTGTTTCCTCCTAATGCTAAGTATTGGGTGAGCAATTGGTTTCATCAAGATAAAATATCAAGACTAGTATTGAAGTTAAAATTGTTCATTCATTCATTCAAATTACGACTACGACTTACAAAGATACAATCAACTTCAATGCAACTACAAGAAAAGAGCTTTTCTACTTATCCTAATCTAGTACATATCATCTATTCCAACATCTAACATAATGTTGGATATGCATGATCGCTCACATCTTTCACACTAGATGCTGGATATGCATTTGCGAAGTCTTGCATAACCACCCATTCCTTCTATATTAATGGCTAGATATGCATGACCAGTACGACGAAGATGCTAAGGATCAAAATGGAGAGGATGGATTGATGCAAACGTTGATGATGACGATGACCACACATGATGATAGAGAAAAATAATATGTCCTTTGTGCTTCATCTATTCATTTCAACCAAAATGCAATCCATCCACCCTCCTTAAGCCCTTCCCTTATACGATGTGTGTTGATGCACCAAGACCTGGTGCAGAAAGACCAAGAACCACCCCTCTATCCTTAGGGAGTGGCGGATTTCGGGCTCGTGGCCTTCGTGGAGGCTGAGGTGCTGGAGGTTGGGGGTAAGATGTTCTCTCCTTACAGGAGTTATCAGAATCATCATCGGGAAGGGAAGGATCATTCACAACAGTGAGGGGAGGCTCTTTCACTCTCTTTGAAGTTGCTTCCTCATCTGAGTCTTCATAAGGTGATACATAAGAACTTAAGGATGAGTTGTCTTCTCCACCCTCTGGATTGCTTGACAAATAAATCTTCTTCCACCTCTCAAGACTGCTTATGGAGGTTTCATCGTTGTCTGAAGAAAGTGTGATTGGGTTGGATCTACTCATGGTTGATTGTGTTTAATTTTGGAGCATTGAAGAAACTAGGGTTTGTTATGATATTTGGGGATCTTTGATGAAGAGTTATGTGTGCATTGGGATCATTTTATAGACGGATTCGAGGTTCAATAGGAATTAATGCGTGTAGTTGGCACAGTAACACTCTAGAATATTACCGAAGATATTTTTATCTTTGATGGTTGCTGCTGAAGTATATAACTTCAGCAGATTGACCATCTGTTTATGCTGAAGCGTTACACTTTCGTTGGTCAAGTTGAAATACACGTAAGCTACGGTCAACCAAACGGTCTAATTCTTTTGACTATAACTTGGGCAACAACTACCACTCCACCATTCACATTCTTCCACTTCAAATCAAACCGATTCCCTCTCCTTCATCCAATAACACTTCATTACGAGCTCATAACCCTAAAATCTCAAATCATCACATGGCACTTGAATTTAAGAAGGATCACAACAAAGTTGCTTTTCTGGGAAAAGCTAAAGATGATGAGTTGTATGAACCAATGGTGGAATTCTTAAAAAGGTCCAAGATTTGCTATGCTCTAACACATTCTCTGAATGCAATATCTGAATCACTTGTTACTCAGTTTTGGGCATCTGCTTCAAAACAAAGTGAAACAGAGATTGTGGCTACGATTGACGGAACAGAGCATGTGGTTACGGTAGAGATGATAAGGAGGAAGCTTAACTTGGAAGATGCTGATGGAGTTTATCACTCTAAACAAATGGAGGTGCTTACTGGGCTGAGAGCGGTTGGCTATCGAGGTTCGAGGACTGACATTTGGCTGAAGAAGCATCTTTGCCCAATGTGGAGGTTCTTGATTCACACGTTGCTTCAGTGCATAAGCAACAAGTCAGGAGGATGGGACCGCCTTCTACCCAACTGGGATGTGGTATTGTGTGTCTTTCCCAAGGGTAACTTATAATTTTCTAAGTATATTTTTGAAAACATGATTGAGAATATTCAAAGGAAAAAGACTAAGTTTTTAATGTACCCTAGGTTTTTGCAAATGATTTTAGACACCACTACCCAAGACCAATCTTTCTATGCCGTAGGAGCTCTGTCAGCCAAACTTTTTGCATCTATGAGAACTAAATTTGAGGGGGCACATTATCCCCTGACAGAAACTATGTTGCCTCAAGGCAATGTGGCTGCTGATGAGGAGAATGTTGCCAACATCCCACCCTCTTCACCTGTTGCTACTGATGGCAATCCGTCAGTCAATATTGATGAGGGCCCCTCCTTTTCTGCTGAAGCTTCTCATGTTGCTCCAGAGCAGCCTCCACCAACACCATCTCTAGCACATTGTCCTAGTCCACCTCCTGCACATGATCCTCTTGATGATTTTGAGTCTGATATAAACAGGATGACCTCACCTAGTCCTCCAAGGGTACCTGTTGATGAGGTTCCTCCTCTTGTTGAGCATGACCATGTTTCCACTGAAAGGTCCAATGAAGCTCCCTTTACCACAGAGCAATCTGCTGGTGGAGCTGAGGACCCCATTACTCTCACATCTGTGTATGATCTTGTGAACATGTATGCAAATGGGTGTCCACCCAAAAGGAACTTGCAGTGACCAAGTCTTCTCTTGGTAATAAGATTAAAGATCTACAGAGTAAAGTTAAGGACCTAGAGAACAGATTTGAAAAGGAAACCAAAAGGAAGTTTGTGGTTTCTTCTGAGGAGGAAGAAGATGAACCTCAGTATGGGTCTCTTGATATGTTAGCTGATGTGTCTCTTAATGATCCTTCCTCAGTAATTACAAAATCTTCAAAGGAGAAGGAACTTGTTCTTTACAAAAGGAGAAAGAGATCGTACTTGAATAAAGCAACTACTGAAGTATCCAAGGAACCAGAGTTTGTCAAAGTCGCATCTGATACCCCAATGGAGGATGTTGCTCTCGAACTTGGTCGGGTCTTGATCATACAAAAACCTTCAGTGTCCACTCCTGCTGATGCACCCTCACAACATATTTCTTCTGAAAAAGACTTGGGTGTTTCTTCTGCAATTCCTATTATCGATATTGCTGATGATGATTTTGCTAAGGAGACTACTGACAAAGGAAAAGGTCTTCTGGTAGAAGATGAGCTTGGTACAGACTTGGTAAATGAAGAGGAAAGGAGAGAACAAGACAGAATGCTAGCTGAGTGTAATGAGAGAAAGAAAGATGAAGAAATGGCTAAACAACTTGCAGCTCTCCCTACGCCATATTACCTCTCCCGAATGCTAGCCGAGTGGAATTATGTGAAGTAGGATTTCATTGTCATTCTTCGCCAAGGTTTCTGCTGAAGTGAAGCGTCTGCAAGAAGTGATTCTCTTCAAGAGTACAAGCGTTGCCGTATTCTTCTTTGAAGGGTATAAGCTGACTAGGATCAGCATACGCCTTATGAATTAAATGCTAACTCATTATTATCTTTGAACGGCCCGAGGTTGCATGGGCTTTATTGTACTGCTCAATATAGTTTAGTGTATTAGTCATTAAATGCTTGCATGCTTAGTCGATTGGGTTGTAATAATATTAGGGTTCCTTGTCTATAAAAGGAACCAAATAGTTAGTGTGACAACCCGTACTTTCAGGTCATTTCTCGACACCGCTCATGTCTCATTATTTCAATATTTATAGTAAGCTTGGTTTACTTGTTTCAAATTGCGAACCTTGAGGTTTAGCGGCGAATTCATGATCATGACATCACGTACATTTCATATGGACTATGATTAGTCTACATTTCATTGACATCATGTGCATCTCATTAGTTCATTCACGACATTTCATTTCACTTTATACGCGTAATTTTTATATTTAATAATCTTTATCGCGTGAGTTATTATTTTGTATATTTAATCCGTTACTTTCAAAAATGATCCCGATGTATTTTTAAACTCACATTTAGTTTATAAAAACTATATTTTTAGTTTTCCTAGTGTTTCAAATTTATTTGGTACATAAATCGTTACAGCTTAAATTATTACGTGTTTTCTTAAAATTATACGATAATTATTTTATCACTCAATTTTCACAAGGAAAGTATTTTTACAATTTTATTATATCATTACAATCTATTTTGACCTATCAAAACTTACTTGTACATTTTCTACACTTTACTTACCTTTTTCTTACAAAATTACACAAATATTATACAAGTACAATTATATACATTTAAAAAAAAAAAAAAAAAAAAAAAATCTATATCTTACCAAATCCTCCCTTGGCCGACAAGGGAGGGTGGTATTAATGAAGTGGTATGGCTTGATTTGTACAAATTTACACACTACTACAAAGTCTTCACTTAACACATTTCATATCACTTCCAATAATTCACTTAGTAACAAAATATTTTCTCTCTTTGTTTTCACACCATAAAACCGCCATCAAGGTTTTCAAGAAGGATCACAAAAATTTTGCAACTTCAAGTGTTTAAACAATCTAGTGTATACTCTTTCTAAGATTTTGAAATAAAATCTAGAGTATTTAGGTAACCTTGGTTCTTTCACCTCATCACTATCACTAGTAAGCATATTTCTTCCATTTTCAAGTTTCCTTTTCATTTCATATGTTTCTTTTCATTTTGGAGATAGTATGCATGTTATGTGATTTATACCATTTTATTTCATGATTTTGAGTTATATATACATATTGGTCATCCTATAAATATTCCCATGGTATTCTTTGGTCTTGATGGTGATTAGGAACCCATGACACCCTAAGAAGGTGTATGGTAGGATTAGATTAGTTTTGGAGTTGATTTGAAGGGATTAGAATAGGTTTTGTCCGAGAAAACTATTTTCAATGCGTATTAAAAGGTTCTGTCCTTATTTCAATTTCTGAAAACCAACAGTTGGTACGAAACTTTGGCCTTGATATTTAGAAAATATACTTTAAAACGAATCCGTGGCCTTTTGAACGGATAAAAAGCGGACTTATAACGAAGAAGTTATGGATTTTAAAGTTTGACGACCTAAACGTATTATTTTCTCAAAATTCAGCATGCGCTTTTAGTTTGTTCGGGTCAAAACGAGCCTTAAGCTTCACAAATTATTTCGACTAGTCAAAAATATATTAGTTTACTTGATACGGCTAAGGACATATTTTACGTAGAAAACGGATTTAAAACGACAAAGATATGCCCGTTTTTATAAAGTTGCCGTAAATATTATTTTCTGAAAAACTATATTATTTTTACGTTACAAGTATTTTAGTAGCTGTAACGACCATGTTTGCGGCAGTTTTTAACCATGATGTGAAACTTTTTGGAACAAATTGTCTTCTAGTAGAATCAAGTTCATCGGCCATATTTTTCAAAACAAAAAGTTGTTTGCCAAGCGGTTGTATAGTGAATTATTTACGGATGTTCAAACTTGGCCGAAACTCATTTTCTGCACACAATTAGTCTAAACCACCATCTTTAGCCCTTGATATCTTTATGATCGAGACCTTTTGGACGAAAACTCCTGAACTGAAACTTCTAGATATCGATACAAACTTTCCAAAACCGTCGAGTTCGTTTTCTAACGATCGACGACACCATTTTACGACTACTTTTCCGAGCCATTTTTGTTGATTTCATGATTTTTCCGACGACATTGTTTTGCGACGAAAAGTAGTAATTTCACCTAAAATCATTATAAAACCATTATAGGATGACATTTTGACGTAAAACATGTAAAGTCATTTTGAAGGGTCAAGACGTCAAAAGAGTATTTTTCGACGATTTAGTAATATTTTCAAAACCCGCAAATGGTATAAGTAACATATGAAGTGCATGCATAACATTACATTGCAACTCATGACATATCATATCATTGATAATAGGTCCCGTTGACGATTACATTATACCTCGGTGTACTCACTTTTGCCATTATTTCGGTTTACCAAGTGAGTTTTCATAGCCCGCTTTACATGCTTTCGATTATTTTCAAACCCACGGGAGAATACATTGCACTACATTTTTTTACGATACCAAGTATGTTAAATTCAATTACATTGCTTAAGTTACCGTGATTGCCAATTTGAAAGTCCCCATTACTTGAACATGAACCGTTAATCTTTGAAGCGAGGATGAGTGGATAGATCTATCGAGGGGCGACGCCCATCCGGGTTGGTGAATCCCAACCGAAAACGGATGCATTTCATTTGATAACATTACGGAGTTGTCCGGCAAACACTCGCGAGGGCATACATTATTGAACAGGTCTAGTTTCGGGGTCATGGGCTTAGAGCAATTGTAACATTATTTTTACGTGATCGATTGTCATGCATGGTCTATACTTATGTAGTCGTATAAAACATTTACATAAACCTATGATTTCTCACCAACATTATTGTTGACCGCTTTTAGCAATGTATTTTCGTGTAATCGAGGCATTCATCATGACATGGTTTAGGGACCTACATTTTGAGTCATGGCGTCGACTTACATTATGTACATTATGGCACTTTATTTCAAAACATCGTTTGGATTCGTAACATATTTGTATTTCCGCAAACTTTGTAAACCTTTTGGGACCGATGTTGTACTACGATTGTTTTTATGAAATATCCAACGATGTGTTTTAAAACGACACTTTAGGTCGTTCAATATAACTGTGATGTGGTGCTATGACAATCAATCCCGTGAATTCCATTCACCGCAAAATGTAAATTGGGGTGTGATGATTGGTACCGAGCTACGCTTATAGAGAACTAGGTTGCATCATTGACCCTAGACTATAGCTACATTATCATAGCATCCCATCATTTCATCATAGTACATATTCATTTTTCATGCGGATTCACTTACACTTTATTCGAGATTATTTACATTTATTTCACATCGGTTGTCACAGACATGTCTTCGATTCTCACCCTATCACCATATCATCGGACTCTAGCTCGGATGATGTTCCAAATAACCCCATCATGGATGATGATTCATCACATTCCACCGAGGTCGTATCTTCCATTGGTTCCACCGCAGCCTTCCCACCGATCATGACCGACACCGAGACCGAACCTTCGAGGAGGCGGTCGCACCCACTCTCACGTTAGCCCACTCATAACCCGTTGCTCGCACCATCACCACCACCAAAGACCACTTCCAAAGACCATCATCACCATCATCATCATATTTTCTTAGAGATCCTTTACCTCGATGCACTTGCCGCCCAAAAAGCGTGCTCGCTTTGATATCCCTACACTACCATCGACCGAGCCCGAGCCACCCGCTAGGTTCGAGTTAGAGAGAGTTCTAGGGCAGCACTGCACGACAGCCTTCTATCGAGGCATTAGGAGCCCGTATTGATGCTCAAAGCAGACCCGCATTGATAGTTTGACGCGACAGCTGCGAGAACCGCTTGTGATAGGATTGAGCCCATCGAGGAGGTCGAGGGTTTGATATTAGGCGGGGTTTGTATTGACTTATCTCATCGTAGTATTCAAAGATAGATGGATAGAGGATAGAGAGCATATCACGGAGTTGAGGCAGAGATGCCCGAGTTGTTTGACAGGACTGATATGGCACGAGATGAGTTACAGAGTCAGTCGCAGGAGTTATCTTTAGCTCGTGAGCGTATTGTTACATTGCAGGTCGATGGATGAGATGAGGAGTTTGATTGATAGTTTGGTTACTCGTGTTCGCGATCTTCGTGATAGGGCGGTGAGCACCATGAGGTGCCTTATGTAGACTTGTTGTCATGTATAGTTTTGACCATTATTATCCTAGTCACAAGGTGTGTGACGTAGTTTAAAGAACTTGTTGTCTTTTGATTGTTGTACAAACAAATGTATCAAGTATTGACTCTACTATGTAGGAATGGTTATTATTATGTATGATATCGGTCCATGTAGGCCGAAATTTTCATGTATATTATCCACGTGTGTTGTGATTATATTGGTGATATTTCGTTATTGTTCCGTTGTGATTCCATTTATCTTTATGCATGTTGTGGTTGTGGATATATTTGTATGATGGTTGTTTCTACTTACGAGTTCTCATAATTGTTTCATCTTGTGATTTTGAAGAGTTATGGCAATCAAGAAAGCTACGCTTGAAATGACCCAAGCAAAGAATTCAAAAGTTGGTGAACGATAGCATTGCTAATGCTTTAAGAGTCGAAAGGAAACAGCGTGCTCGTCTTTGAGGCATGAGGTCATGCTTTGAAGCCGCAAGGCTTGCTACTGCTACTGGTAATGCAGGAGGATCAGGGGTTAAGAAATGTTCGTACAAAGATTTCAAGAGTGGTGAACCCACTAAGTTTCGAGGTACCGAGGGAGCTACAGCAATGGTTAGATGGTTTGAAAAGTTGGAGTCAGTGTTTTTGCTTTGTAACTGTCCGGATGATAGTAAAGTTAAGTTTGCTACGAGCACATTACTCGATGGAGCGTTGTCATGGTGGAATTCATACGCTCAACCGATTGGTATGGAGAATGCTTTTAAGCTTACGTGGGAGGAATTTAAAGGCTTGGTGACTAAGAAGTTTTGTCCTCGAACGGAAATCAAAAAGTTAGAGACGGAGTTCTACGAGTTAGTAACTATTGGCTATGACATTGACACTTACATTCGGAGATTCCAGGAATTAGCCGCGTTATGCCCGTCGATGGTATCGGATAACGAGAAGTTGCTAGAGGCTTTTATCGGGGGACTTCCCGAAGTGATTCAAGGAGATGTGACTTCATTCGATCCCCAAACAATCGAGGAAGCTATTCGTGTGACTCAGAAGTTGATGGCACAAGTGGTGAAGCGAGGCAAGTACACCACTACCAACCGAAACAACAACAACAACCCCAACAACCGTTTCAACAACAACAACCGAGCCAACTACAACAACAATAATAGCAACAACAACAAGCGGAAATGGGACAACACCAGGGGTAGAAATGCTACTCAACAACCACCCAAAAGGCAAGAGGTTGCTAAGGTTTATGCGCGGGTCAAAAAGAAGGAAAAGGATATTCGGGTTTTGCCGGTGTAATAAGTGTTTGAGTCACCACAACCGGTCGATGTCCCGATCCGTGTGAGAATTGCAAGAAAGTTGGCCACCGTATTAGGGATTGCACGGCACCAAAAGTTACATGTTTTGGTTGCGGGAAGCTGGACACTACAAGAGGGATTGCAAGAAGGAAAGAATCAAGCAAATCCGAATCAAGGAGGTATGGCTCAAGGAAGGGTTTACGCTATTGGAGGCGGAGAGGATAGGGAGGACCGAATGTCATTACGGTACGCTCCTTCTCAATAATCGTTATGCTTCGCTTTATTTGATTCGGTGCCGATAAAAGTTTTGTGTCTCAATGCATTTGCACCTTTGCTCAACATTAAACCAACTACATTAGACATATCATACAACGTTGAATTAGCTAATGGTAGCGTAGTTAGCACCAACACCATTGTTCGCGGTTGCACATTCAATTTTCTTAACCATCCTTCAACATAGACCTCATGCACAGAGAGCTTGGTAGTTTTGACGTCGTCATAGGCATGGATTGGTTATCTAAGCATCGCGCAAAGATCATTTGTGATGAGAAAGTTGTTCATCTTCCCTACAATGGCGAAACTTTGATTATTCGTGGGGAACGAAGTGGAACTAGAATTAGTATCATATCGAGTATCAAAACGGAGAAGTACATTAAGAAAGGTTGTCTTGCTTTCTTAGCCCATGTAACCGAGAAAAACTCGGAGGAGAAGCGACTTGAAGATGTACCCATTGTCCGTGAATTTTCTGAAGTCTTTCCCGAGGATTTACCGGGACTTCCACCGCACGCCAAGTAGAGTTTCAAATTGACTTAGTGCCCGAGTCGCACCGATTCAAGCGCGAGCACCGCATCGCTTAGCGCCATCCGAAATGCAAGAGTTGTCTAATCAATTGCAAGAGCTTCTAGACAAAGGATTCATTAGGCCGAGTTCCTCGCCTGGGAGCACCGGTCTTGTTTGTAAAGAAGAAAGATGGATCCTTCCGAATGTGCATAGATTATCGAGAGTTGAACAAGTTAACGGTGAAGAATCGTTACCCACTCCCAAATTGATGACTTGTTCGATCGGTTGCAAGGTTCCAGATTTATTCCAAGATTGATCTCCGGTCGGGTTATCATCGACGAGTTCGGGAAGAGGATATTCAAGACAACGTTTAGAACACGTTACGGTCATTACGAGTTTCAAGTGATGCCGTTTGGATTGACTAATGCACCGCGGTATTCATGGATCTCATGAATAGAGTTTGTGTGTGTGTTGGACAAGTTTGTTATAGTGTTCATTGACGACATCTTGATCTACTCCAAGAGCAAAGAAGAGCACGAAGAGCATTTAAGGACGATTTAAGGCTACTCAAGAATGAGAAGTTGTATGCCAAGTTTTCAAGTGTGATTTTGGAACCACAAAGTGCAATTTCTTGGTCACATCATCGATAGTCAAGGACTACAAGTTGATCCCGCAAAGATTGAAGCCGTGAAAGATTGGGCTACTCCAACGAATCCTACAAACCGACAATTTCTAGGACTAGCCGGTATTACCAAGGTTCATCAAGGTTTTTCAAGATAGCGAGACCTTTGACCAAGTTGACACAGAAAAACAAGAAGTACGAGTGGGGAAAGAAACAAGAAGTTGCTTTTCAGCTTGTTGAAGCAAAAGCTTTGCGGTCGCCAATTTTGGCACTACCAAGGCATTGAGAACTTTGTTGTATATTGCGACGCTCGCATAAAGGACTTAAATGCTTTAATGCAAAATGAGAAGGTGATTGCGTATGCTTCTCGACAACTTAAGACGCATGAGAAGAACTACACCACTCATGATCTCGAGTTAGAGCCGTAGTTTTTGCGCTCAAGATTTGGAGACACTACCTCTACGGTACAAAGTGCACAAAGTTTATCGACCACAAGAGTTTGCAATATATTCTTGATCAAAAGGAGCTTAATATGAGGCAACGTCGTTGGTTGGAGTTACTCAATGACTATGATTGCGAAATCAAGTATCACCCGGGAAAAGCCAATGTTGTGGCCGATGCTCTTAGTCGGAAAGAGAGGCCTAAACCTTTAAGAGTTCGATCATTGAATGACGATTATTTCTCCTTTACCATCGAAAATCCACGAAGCACAAGTCGAGGCACTTAAGGAGGAAAATCGACCAAGTGAAAAGCTTTATGGTATGCCCGAAAGCAAACGGTTTTGTAAAGAGAGCGATGGAGTACTATGTTTCAAAGATAGAATGTGGTTCCATTGTATGGCGGAATAGAATTGATTATGCATGAGTCGCATAAGTCAAAGTATTCTATTCATCCGTGATCGGATAAGATGTATCAAGATCTTAAGAAGCTTTATTGGTGGCCGAACATGAAAGCGGAATTGCCACGTCGTTAGCAAATGCCTTACCGCTCTAAGGTAAAAGTCGAATACCGAAGCCTTCGTGTTTACTCCAACAACCGGAAATTCTCAATGGAAATGGGAACGACACAATGGACTTTGTTACTGAAACTTCCTAAGACATCGGAGGTTACGACGCTATTTGGGTAATTGTTGATCGCCTTACCAAGTCAGCCCATTTCATACCGATTAGAGACTTATTCCATGGAACAACTCACTAGACTTTACGTCAAGGAAATAGTCTCGAGGCACGGAGCACCAATTTCTATCATTTCCGATAGAGATAGTCGATTCACTTCAAACTTCGGAATTCATTGCAAGATTCATTCGAACCAGATTAGAGATGAGCACAAGATATCACCCACAAATGTACGGTCAAAGTGAAAGGACTATTCAAACATTAGAAGACATGCCGAGGGCATGTGATTGATTTTGGAAATGGTTGGGCTAACCATTTGCCATTGATTGAATTCTCGTACAACAATAGTTATCACACCAAGATCAAGATGGCACCATTCGAGGCACTCTATGGTCGTAAGCGCCGATCACCGCTTGTTGGGCCGGTAGGAGACGACAACTTCTCGGGTCCGTAAATGGTACGGAAACAACCGAGAAGATCGCTCAAATTCGTGATAGACTTAGAACCGCTGTGAGTCGACGTAAAAGTTATGCGGATGTTAGACGCAAGGATTTGGAATTTCAAGTGGGCGACAAGTTATGTTAAAAGTATCGCTTGGAAGGGCGTGGTACGCTTTGGAAAGCGTGGAAAGTTGAACCCGAGATACATTGGACCATTCAAGATTTTGAGCCGAGTTGGTCCGGTAGCTTATCGACTTGATCTCCCACCGTAACTCACTCGTGCACAACACGTTTCACGCTTCAAACTTGAAGAAGTGTCTTTCGGACGAATCGCTCATTATTCCATTGGACGAAGTTCACCGACGACAAACTCAATTTTGTGGAGGAACTCAGAGAAATCATGGACCGCGAGGTCAAGCGCTTGAAACAGAGTCGTATTCGATTGTGAAAGTTCGTTGGAATTCTCGACGAGGTCCCGAGTTTACTTGGGAACGGGAAGACCAGATCGACACAAGTATCCTCATCTTTTCGCCGACACCGTTAGACCTAATAACGATTGAATTCGTGGACTGAATTCCTTTTTGATGGGCGAATGTGACAACCCGTACTTTCGTGTCATTTCTACACCGCTCATGTCTCATTATTTCAATATTTATAGTAAGCTTGGTTTACTTGTTTCAAATTCACAGAACCTTGGAGGTTTAGCGGCGAATTCATGATCATGACATCACGTACATTTCATATGGACTATGATTAGTCTACATTTCATTGACATCATGTGCATCTCATTAGTTCATTCACGACATTTCATTTCACTTTATACGCTGTAATTTTTATATTTAATAATCTTTATCGCGTGAGTTATTATTTTGTATATTTAATCCGTTACTTTCAAAATGATCCCGATGTATTTTTAAACTCACATTTAGTTTATAAAACTATATTTTTAGTTTTCCTAGTGTTTCAAATTTATTTGGTACATAAATCGTTATGATTAAATTATTACGTGCTTTCTTAAAAATTATACGATAATTATTTTATCACTCAATTTTCACAAGGAAAGTATTTTTACAATTTTATTATATCATTACAATCTATTTTGACCTATCAAAACTTACTTGTACATTTTCTACACTTTACTTACCTTTTTCTTACAAAATTACACAAATATTATACAAGTACAATTATATACATTTAAAAAAAAAAAAAAAAAAAAAATCTATATTCACTAAATCCTCCCTTGGCCGACAAGGAGGGTGGTATTAATGAAGTGGTATGGCTTCTTGATTTGTACAAATTTACACACTACTACAAAGTCTTCACTTAACACATTTCATATCACTTCCAATAATTCACTTAGTAACAAAATATTTTTCTCTCTTTGTTTTCACACCATAAACCGCCATCAAGGTTTTCAAGAAGGATCACAAAAATTTTGCAACTTCAAGTGTTTAAACAATCTAGTGTATACTCTTTCTAAGATTTTGAAATAAAATCTAGAGTATTTAGGTAACCTTGGTTCTTTCACCTCATCACTATCACTAGTAAGCATATTTCTTCCATTTTCAAGTTTCCTTTTCATTTCATATGTTTCTTTTCATTTTGGAGATAGTATGCATGTTATGTGATTTATACCATTTTATTTCATGATTTTTGAGTTATATATACATATTGGTCATCCTATAAATATTCCCATGGTATTCTTTGGTCTTGATGGTGATTAGGAACCCATGACACCCTAAGAAGGTGTATGGTAGGATTAGATTAGTTTTGGAGTTGATTTGAAGGGATTAGAATAGGTTTTGTCCGAGAAAAACTATTTTCAATGCGTATTAAAAAGGTTCTGTCCTTATTTCGAATTTCTGGAAAAACCAACAGTTGGTACGAAACTTTGGCCTTGATATTTAGAAAATATACTTTAAAACGAATCCGTGGCCTTTTGAACGGATAAAAACGGACTTATAACGAAGAAGTTATGGATTTTTAAAGTTTGACGACGAAACGTATTATTTTCTGAAAATTCAGCATGCAGTTTTTAGTTTGTTCGGGTCAAAAACGAGCCTTAAGCTTCACAAATTATTTCGACTAGTCAAAAATATATTAGTTTACTTCGATACGGTTAAGGACATATTTTACGAGAAAGCGGATTTAAAACGACAAAGATATGCCCGCTTTTATAAAGTTGCCGTAAATATTATTTTCTAAAAACTATATTATTTTTACGTTACAAGTATTTTGGTAGTCAGAACGACCATGTTTATGCGCTTTTAACCATGATGTGAAACTTTTGGAACAAATTGTCTTCTAGTAGAATCAAGTTCATCGGCCATATTTTTCAAAACAAAAGTTGTTTGCCAAGCGGTTGTATAGTGAATTATTTACGGATGTTCAAACTTGGCGAAACTCATTTTACACACAATTAGTCTAAACCACCATCTTTAGCCCTTGATATCTTTATGATCGAGACCTTTTGAACGAAAACTCCCGAACTGAAACTTCTAGATATCGATACAAACTTTCCAAAACCGTCGAGTTCGTCTTCTAACGATCGACGACACCATTTTATTTAACTACTTTTCCGGAGCCATTTTTGTTGATTTCATGATTTTTCCGACGACATTGTTTTGCGATTTAAAAGTAGTAATTTCACCAAAAATCATTATAAAACCATTATAGGATGACATTTTGACGTAAAAACATGTAAAGTCATTTTGAAGGGTCAAGATGTCAAAAGAGTATTTTTCGACGACGAGTAATATTTTCAAAACCCGCAAATGGTATAAGTAACATACGGCGCATGCATAACATTACATTGCAACTCATGACATATCATATCATTGATAATAGGTCCCGTTGACGATTACATTATACCTCGGTGTACTCACTTTTGCCATTATTCCGGTTTACCAAGTGAGTTTTCATAGCCCGCTTTACATGCTTTCGATTATTTTCAAACCCACTGGGAGAATACATTGCACTACATTTTTTTTTACGATACCAAGTATGTTAAATTCAATTACATTGCTTAAGGTACCGTGATTTGCCAATTTGAAAGTCCCCATTACTTGAACATGAACCGTTAATCTTTGAAGCGAGGATGAGTGGATAGATCTATCGGTGTGACGCCCATCCGGTTGGTGAATCCCAACCGTGCAAACGGATGCATTTCATTTGATAACATTACGGAGTTGTCTGCAAACACTCTGCGAGGGCATACATTATTGAATGTCTAGTTTCGGGGTCATGGGCTTAGAGCAATTGTAACATTATTTTTACGTGATCGATTGTCATGCATGGTCTATACTTGCGTAGTCGTATAAAACATTTACATAAACCTATGATTTCTCACCAACATTATTGTTGACCGCTTTTAGCAATGTATTTTCGTGTAATCGAGGCATTCATCATGACATGGTTTAGGGACCTACATTTTGAGTCGCATGGCCGACTTACATTATGTACATTATGGCACTTTATTTCAAAACATCGTTTGATTCGTAACATATTTGTATTTCCGCAAACTTTGTAAACCTTTTGGGACCGATGTTGTACTCTGATTGTTTTTATGAAATATCCAACGATGTGTTTTAAAACGACACTTTAGGTCGCTCAATATAACTTGATGTGGTGCTATGACAACAATCCCGTGAATTCCATTCCACGCAAAAGCAGTAAATTGGGGTGTGACGCTTAGTAATAGATAACTCATCCAAACATAGAGTTTCAAGTAATAAAAAGATCCATAGAGGATCTAAGTGTTCTTAGTTATAACAACTTGTGTTTACTTTCCGCTATAATACGAGTTGTAGAGATTGTCTATTAGTTTGCTTATGATTACATAGGCAACACTAACGATCCTCGAGTGCTTTAGATCTGTCAAGGTCTGAGTGTTTTCAACAACTTATGTTATGGAAACCTGATATGAACCTTTTACTTCTGAACCTTTGATATGAACCCTTATGATATGATTATGCTTTGACCCGTCAGTTTGATACCCAAGCCAAATATGTGTTCCTAGTCATGAAGGTAACATGACCGTGTCATTGATGCACCAATGGCATGACTCCAGTGTGTACGAGTGATGTTGCACACCGTCCCCATTATGATATGATTATGAGCTCACTATATGTATATGATTTGGCCACTATGTTTCGGGGCGATGGATGCATCCTAGATATGATATGTTATGAGAGATATGACTTGATATGATATGATTTATATGGTGAATGATGTCGTGTATGCGCTGCCTTCACGACCGGGAGCTAGCTACTCCATTGGTTAATGAGGTCTCCTCCTATTATGTATGGTATTCCGAGGTCACCCTCCAATACAATGGTTACTTATGATATGATATGATATGATATGTTCCGGCTCGTGGTAGATTTGACAACCCTTACACTTTTGATATACCTATATTGTACCTCCTACATTCCCCAACGCACCATATTTTGTGTAACCTTATATGACTCACTCTACTACCAAGATATATATTCCATTGCTTTGATTTGTCACACTCTCATTCCGTTAATCTGCACTATCGCTCCATTCACGCATCGGGTTATTATATGCTTATTGAATTTGATTATGCTATTCATGTTTTATGTGACCATTGATTATCCCGCTATGATGTAAATAATATGCGGTTATCTCGAGTTACTGCTTTCATCTCGATGATATGTGATCCCACCGTTATGTGACCCTCCGAATTGTCCGGTGATCATGCTAATGTGTAATCGATAGTTTTGTCTGCTTATTATGTGTACTTCGCTCGCTAATCTCGTGGACTATGACTATTTGTTGTATCCTTGTTAGGAATTAGAAAATTCCATATTGAAGAGTCGGTCACCCCAACTATTATCTAGCATAAGTTAGCTCGTAGACTAATCGTTAGTTACTTATTTATGTTGTTATGTAGTTAGTCAAGAGCGTAAAATAGTTTAGTGCAACACCGTGGAGGAAGGTCGGTCTTTACCCACCGTATCCCCGATCCACAGCCGTCAGAGGTCGCTTAGTTTGTAATCTATAAATACCCTCTACCTTGCAAGGTAGAGGGTTGGATGTTCTTTGGATAATCTAATATTCCACAAGTTTCTCTCACTAGAATGTCCCACTCTTTCTCTCTAAAACCATCTATGTGCTCATTGTGTTAATGTTATGATGTGTATGTGAAAAGTTATATCTTACAATTGGTATCAAGAGCCATGGTTAGATCATATCTTGCACATCTTTGGATTTATAGTGGTTTTAGGTGGTTTTGAGTTTGAAAAGTTTAGTGGTTTTTGCATCATTTGGTTGATTTCTTGTGTTAAAGTTTGAATTTTGTTGGTACTTTTATGTTTAGAATCATCACAAGTGTTTAGGTTTTCATTTGGTAAGCTTGAATCATCTTGGTTGGGTTGTTTTGGATTGAAAAGTGATGTTTATATGGTTTTCAAGCTAGCGACTTAGCTCACGGAGTATTTTCTTGGTAGCGACTTGCTTCACATTTTGTAGCGACTTACGTTGTTGGAGCTAGCGAGTTAGATCTAGCGAGTTAAAGTACAAGTAGTGGACCTCCACCACGAGTAGCGACTGGTGGTAGCGACTTGGTCCAGAGCGAGTTGCTCTTTAGCGACTTGCATCGTTAGCGACTGAGTAGCTTAATTGTCACGAAATTTTGCTAGCGACTGAGTGTTAGCGAGTTACTACTTAGCGACTTACATCCGGCTAGCGACTTGGAACTCTAGCGACTTGGCATGGTAGCGAATTAAGTGTTGGCGACTTGGTGTAGTATCTTCTAGCGACTTGGGATTAGTGCTATTTAGTTGGTAGCGAGTTGATTCTAATTCTCTAGAGACTTGGGAGTAATTCATAATAACACAATGTCACCATCACGGATCCTTTAATCACCAAAGTACTTGCTCTCTATGACACAAAGACGTAATAGTGAAATGTAATGCCTATCCGAAAGCCACACACTTAATGATTCAAGATCGATCAATCGTAACAACTCAAATAAGTCACTCTTAATGTCTTCGATGATGCTAAGAATGTGGAATGCACCAAAGAGCCGCTTCAACATCTCACCACCTTCTCAAATTACTCTTATCCACAACCATGGATCGAATAAGTTGTGCCATCCTTCGTCAGATTTTCCCACTTTAACAAGAACTGCTTTGCTTAACTTAGAACGACCGAGGTTTCAAATTACCAAAGAAAAGCTCTCAACCGATGATTCTCATGTCGCTCTCCAAACCATCTTCAACCAATTTCACCCACTTACCCGGAAGAATACTCCTCGATTTTGATAATATCATGACCGGAATGTCTTTCAAGAAGCACACGGAATGGAAATTCATGAGTTCGTAAACTCATTTATTCAACTTATGAGTAATATGGAAACATACATCGAGGAAGCCGCAAAAGAGAATAACAAGTCAAGGAATTGAATGAGTGTCAAGAGTGTCCATGGAACAATGATGACGTGTCATGCTTCATTCCGCTTGAACCAAAGAAGACACCGATTGCGTAATCTCGCCAGTGATGGAAAAGGATGAAGAGAACAACATTGATCTCAAATTCTCGTAGTCGAAAAGGTATCAATCAACAAGGTACACTTATCTCGATCACACTAATTCTCACAAAAGGTACATGACTCTTACCCCGAACATAACAATGTGGAATCAATCTTTGTTTTGTCTCGAATCTAATGCAAGTAACATGATTGAAAAAGGGTATATGATGAGCTTTCAAACAAATTTTCAATTCTTGAAAACACCGATCTCTTTGCAAATTGAAATACAACATAAGAATGAAATGTTTTATGCAAAAACAAAGGTAGTAACTGAACTTCCGAATTTAGAGAATTTTTGAAATTAATCGCTTAAAATCCCGATTCGTGACAAAGATTCACCATAAGAAATCAAATCGCTTCTTTCGTAAGCCCGTAAATATGACCGCATGAGATGAGTGATACACTAGAATCTAGAAATTCGAACTAGCTCTATGTGTGTCCAACCTTCTAAGAGAAAATGAGCATTTAAGAAAGAACCTTGAGGAAACAAACTCTAAGTTAGTCAATCAATCTAACTCTTGATGAAAGATATTGATGACCTCAAAGCACAAATTCGTGATAAGAGCTTCAATATTGTTGCCCTAAAAATGAGCTCAGAAGTATGTTGGAAATAGGATGAACACTAAGTTTGCAAAACCTTCAACTTTGGGAAAGTCAACTGTTCGTAACCACTTGAAACAAACAGCTATTAAACAACCTAATGCCTTTAGGTCCGAAAGAGCTAAACCATTGAAATCTAAGCTTACATCCCAAGTTGATAATAAGTCTGTTTTGTCAAAACCACCACTTCATTGCCTAGTTCGGATATGATGAATCCCAAGCATAGGACTAATGGTCATCACCCACAAATCGAAATGCTATAAGCTTAACTAGGTATCATGCAAAACATAGTCCGACGATCAATCCCCAAGAAATTCTCCGATCACAAAAGACAAATAGTCAAAACAAGGGTGTGCACTCATTTAGTTCAACTCACCGTGGCTTCAAATGGATTCCCACCGGTAGATTATTTAAGTTTACAGACTTAAACGAACTTACATCCCTAGATCATGCCTCAAATGGATTCCTACAGTAAACTTTTCAAGAATGTAGAGCCTAATAGGATCTCCATTAATGATAAGTCCAGAGTATAACGTGATGCATCCAAATGTGAGACTAATCATGTCACTAACTCTTCTATGTACAAATCTACATGTGCTTCCAAAGACAATGTGCTCTCGCCTTTTTCGTGTACAATGCTCAACTCAATCAGAACTTCATGACTTGGTTCCCATCGAAATGAACATAGCTCATTCAGAGCTATAGCGCAACAGCTTGATGCACTACTTACTTTGACTCCTATTCATCATTGAATCAGACTCGCTCATCCATATCTTTGTATAAATCGAGTTTCTTTAAAAAAAAAAAAAAAAAAAAAAAAAAAAAAAAACATTTGATTAAATTCTTTAAATGTACAATTTTATCAATTCTTTAAATTTACAATTTTATCACTATCTAATAAAGAATATTTTCATCATATCGATAACATCTACGGTCCTAGAAATGTCATTCAATAATGGCACGGATCATAGATGAAGTTCGAACAATTGAAATATTCTTGTTTCCATTTTATCGGTAACTTATGTCAATCAATGTTCTTTGATGAACTTGATTGAGGGGAGACCGTGTATATGTTTTTCTTGACTATCTATGCCATTGGCTTCGTGTTGGTTATAATGCTTGCTCGCTTGCATGTTGAGGTCGTGTTTTGCCTCCGAACTATCGGGTTATGGTTTTTGTTGGTTGTGGTCGATCTTGCTCATAGGATTATCATTGTGTACCTTCGTATTAAGTGCCTAGTATTAAATGCTTATTGGTCTAAATGATTAATTGATTCATGTTGATCATTGTGATAATCTATGCTAGCGACTTAGTCTATATTCTGTGTTAGCATCTTACCACCCTTCCTCAAAACCATAGGGACCAAACTTGTCTAATATGTGAATGTTGTGTTGCACTAGCGCTTTACCTCTCATTCTAAAACCACGAGGACCAAATGTGTCATAGTGCCAAAGTTAGTTTGAATACCCTAGCGACACCGATCTCTTCTCAAACAAGTTTCCTTTTTCTCTCTCGCTTTTTCTTCTCTTCGATAATTGCTCTACCTAGCGACTTAGCAAGAGGTTTGTCTCGAATCACTCTTATCTTAGCTCTCTTAAGCGTTTGTGTTGTGTTTCTAACTTGTCACGCTTACCGATTCGAACGCGCATCTCGTGTAATCGCGATCGATTGGATTCCTCTTAGGTTCAAGGGTTGATGATTATTATGATTGCATATATTCTAAGTGTTGGTGCATTATTTTGTGATTGTTGTATATGTTACCATGAAAGGATAATGATTGTTTGGTGGATTGGGTGGTTTGCTGCTGAATTTTGAGTGTTCTTGGTGGCGAGTTAAATTGTTCTTGGTAGCGACTTAGTCCGAATGTTCTTCATAGCGAGTTAGTGTTCAAGTTAGCGACTACGCTTCAGAGCTAATTAGTTCACTAAATTCTAGCGACTTGGTTAGCGAGTTAGTTAGTAGTTAGCGACTTGTATTTACAAGTTAGCTAATTAGTTACCCAGCGACTTAGTTGACCTGCTTTGTAGCGACTTGGTTAGCGAGTTAGCGCTAGCGACTTGTATTTACAAGTTAGCGAATTAGTAACCCAGCGACTTAGTTAACGAATTGATAGCGACTTGGGTGTGTTAACGCTCATGGCGACTTGACTTTACATGCTAGCGAATTAGCATAGCGACTTAGAGTGCTAATCTTTAGCGACTTGTCTGTGGTTTCTAGATGACGACTTGTCTTTACAAGTCCGCAACATTGTTCACTTTCATGTTGAGAATTAGTATTAGGGTCAAGGATTATTAAAATGTTCAAAGGTCTTTGTGCTAAAGATGATCTCACCTCTCAACACTTAGGATCTCCTAATTCGACTTGTTGAATCAACATACTCTATGTAATCTGTTATGACATCTCTGCTTAGGCAAAAGGTACTTGGTTTCTCTCACGACAACCAAATGTTACTTTTTGCCTCATACATATTTGTTATATCACTTTACATATGTATCTTGGCTCATGTCATGATCTCTTTGAAATGCACTCTTTGCCCTTTAAATCACTTATATGCTCGTCATGTAATTATTTATCTATATGACCGTATTTCATTGAAATATCTCAATTATGAATGTTATCATATATTTGAAAGTTGTCATGAATTTGTAATCTATGCCTCTATCTTCTCTCTCGATGTGTTTTGGGAACTCCTCCGAGTTACTACTTCTATGTGTCTATGTCATAAGGGTGCTCTCATTGTTGTCTCATCTACCATTTATCATCTAACCTGCTCCCATTCATTATCATTGATTGTATGATTACTCGCACCATCAATGGCTAGTTCAATCCTTAAAAGAGCGCTACCCTTCGGCATCATCCAAAGTTCTCTCGCACGAAGAAATTCTTCCCAGAGTCAATGGGCGCTATTGGAAAAAGCAATCACATGTGGACCTACAAAGGCTTCAACATAATCCGATACTCAAAGTTTCTATTGACATCCTCAAAACACAAACTTCTTCGAGCAATTACCAAGCAATGCTCAATTCCATCCATTTACATTCAACAATTCGAACACCGCTCAATGGAACAAAATCACGACAATACTCTTGCAAACCGGATGATATGGAGTTCACAATTGATTCTCGATATTCGAGCAAGGCTCTTGGAATCACACCATGTAACCCCGACGTTCGCTCGAATCTCCACCGTGTCGACGATCCGATTGTATTTCTAATTGGATTGGGTTATCGTAATAGATTTCAAGAGCATCCGACATCATCACCGGACACATGTATCAACCCCGAGAGCTATTACAACCATTCTTAACTTATGCTTATCCGGGAAAACTTCGTGGTTCGATAAAGTGAGAATACCTATCTTGCAAATCCTATGGGAATCATTAATAGGGTTGATGTGAATGTCTCGATCGTATTTGGGAAGAATTTCGTTATCAATGAACACATTCATATCCGATAGAACCAATTTCCAACAATGCTCAAGGCCGAAAGAAATGTAAAGCTTGTAATTCCCAAAGATCGATTCTCTAAGCTTGTTATCCAAGACTTACAACAAACTCATAAATTCACCCTAGGTCCGAATCAACTTTACACAAAGCGTAAGATGAATTTGTTTTAGGAAACCCGAAATATGTTCCTAGAGGTACGGATAAAGAAGTATTTGATTGCCAATTCCCGATTGTCTTCTCACGTAAGATATCAAGAAGAAGGACTACTTCAAGCAATACATGAAAAGAGCAACCAAACTCTCTCACGATGTCACACCTCTCCTTTACAACCAAATGCTCCCATGACCAAGTCACCACAAGCATCCTATGCCTCTTCCTAAAAAGAGACGTGAAAGGTCTCAACAATGACACCGCATCCAAGAAGCGTAAAGCAAAAGGAAGAAAGTGGAAAAGGAGATTGGTGAGAACACCGAGACACCAAGGAATGTTACCAGCTAATCGATGAAGATGATGCCGATCCGCAACTTGAATTCAAAGAAAGCCTTGAAAGTCGAATGTGAAAGCTCCAAGAGGTGGAATTGTGTTAAGAGAACCCGCCAACTACCTCGACAAACAACCCCAATTACACTTGACAAGGGTAAAGGAGTTGCAAGTGTTGAAACCGAACAAGTCGCTCACATGTCGTTAACTATCTCATCATCTCCATCAAGCACCACAAATCCATATGAGTCAAGAGAAGAATGATTCATCTCATGCAAAAGAACAACTGGAGTGGTCAAGGTGCTCAAACGCTTAAGGAATCTCTTACACTTGGTGAGACTCAATCGACTTGAATGTTGACACTGTTACAAAAGGGCTCACAGAGAACCTTGAGACAAGATCCGATGAGACCTTGAAGATGGATGAACCAAATCGCCTACTAACTCTCTATCCTCACTTAAGAATCTTGATGAAGATTTCTTTTGGTGATCAATTCATTAATGACAAAACCTTAGATTCTCGCACAATCCATGTATAATGTCAAGATTCAAAGAAGATACGCCAACCATTCCTCCAATGACCGCATCTTCACTATCAACCGCACTTCCACCTCCCTTACCTACTCAATCAACTGCATAAACACCACCAACAATGTCACCAAACCCAACCCGCATTACAATTGCAGATGAAGTGGCTCCACCAGCCTTCCTCCATGATTCTCACCGATCAACTATCGGATAAAGCTATTAAAAGGATAGAAGCTCGAAAGGCAACTTCCTAAATCAGATTCTCCGTGGATCGTGTCTATAGATTGAGCACCTCAACTTCAATGAAGCAAGCATCGACGCTATTGAAGGAGAAGTCAAGGATGCCGTGGAATGGGCAATGGAGGCTCCACTTTAGACGATTCAAGGACCTCCCATCTCCGATATGAGAGCAGCCTGTGTGAAAGGATGTATGAGGTCAAGAGGACAAGCATGAGGTTCACAAGAACTCTATGAGGCACTTGAAGAATCCATTAAGTTCGACAATTATGAGCGCTTAAGATTGAAGTCGGAGAAAAGGAAGCTAAAAAGAAAAGGAGAACAATTGTAATGGAAGCATTGATAAAGGATCGCAAAGATCCACCTCCACCCCACCACCAACGGGAGCCGGAACTTCGGATCCGTAATCCTTCTACAACAACCAACACACCTCCATCACAACCACCATCATCACCGCCAAAATCTTCCAATCAATCGATCCGACAAAAGAGCGTAGTACTCGTAAAAATCACGCTCGACGACGGTTGATTCAAGGTTCACATCCACGCCCACCTCTATTCCCGATGATCAAATGGTTAACGAAGAGTCGCATATCATGGCGGACTCGTAACCGATGAAGATGATGCATCTACAAAGCATATTCCTAAGCCCTCGATGACCGGGTTTGATTCTTACATGGCTGGAATCGCACTAGCACATCCGAGTTGCACCTTCAAGAGACACTATTCAAAGTCGCATTATGGAAGATAGACCTCCTTCCCGTAACCCACATGGACCATCCCGTAGTCTCGACTCTATGATTCCCGACAACAATTGGGCATCGCTATCACCAATAACTACGAAATTCCAAATTAAGACTCTTTCTACACTACACGGTGATATGGGAAGCTTCATAAGATGGTTTTGTGAACGGAAGAGCATCTCATCCATAACACCAAGAGATCTTGAAGGTCAAGCTTACGAAATTGTCAAAGTCTTCCACTCGATGCAAATCATCTTCAATATCGATGGAAGAATGCCATAAGATGCTTAATGACCAAGTCGTTGATCAAATCACCGCCTCAATGTCAACAAATCTCTTCCTCTTGGTGGTGAACCCGGTCGATGACCATTCGTGCGTAATTCTTCTTCAATCACGACTTGACTATCTCGTGTGCTCGCTCACGAAAGAAGACCCGCCTATCAATATCAAAGATGAAAGTCGCAACCTACTCGATCGTGGGCTCGAGCAGATGGTTCCCGATCAATTCGGGCAAATGAAGAACAAAAGTATGATATTGCGCCTCTTATGGTATTTCTCACCGGTGGTTCAAAAGAAGAAGTTCTACATCGAAAGACATGGTGTCGATAAAAGACGCAATGATGTCGATCAAAGTCGCAAATCTTAAGTGTTGTTAGTGTAGAGATCTTCCTATCTATGGATATGAGTACTTGAAGAAGATTGTCCTTAAAAGAGTCGACTTCAAAGTGTATACTATTGAAGAGAACGACTTCAAACATCTTCGCCAAATGATTTCAAGATCTCTATCTCTTAAATCTTCAAGGACACCTTGAGCACTTACCGTGACGTGAGAAAAGGCCCTCTCTGCACTGCCACTCTTGGATCGGGGCTTAGTCATTCGAAAACGAGTTGAGGACTTTCACTTGGCATTGAAAGCTACCAAACCAGATCAACCTTACAAGTCCTCAATGGAATGCAACTGGGCATGAATTTCATCGAGAATACAAAGTCCTTGACACCCCTAGAGCCGCCATCTTCACCGATGATATGGATCTCGATGCTTATGCGCTATGTGAACTCTACAAGTTTAGTGATGGTACGCTCAAATTGGTCAAGAAGAACTTGACACCGAGTGAAAGAAGCCAAACTTGATATGAAATCTTGGGTTAAAACTATGTTTTGACCGATGATGACGTGAAGAGATGTGAACACTTCATTGCCGCAATCGACGAAGACTCAAGACACGAAGGATCTTCCGCACCTTGAAAGTTTTGTTGGTGGAAGGCTTCGTGATGGTCACTACAAACTTCTTCGTAGAACCGAATGAAGACTTCTTCGGGATACCGCTTATGGTGTGTTTTTAACTATGTGTAATATGTGGTGTAATAAATATGAACAACTGTAATACATGTAATAGTGCTAGGATTTGTACTGTGGTTTCCCTTGTAAAAGGGGGAAACATATGTGTTGTCCATTTTTGATCATATAAAATCGGACACATTTTTCTCCTACAAATATTTTACCTCATACATATTTAATCACTTGAGATCCAAAATCTCAAAGGATTTAAGATTTTGATCTGGGAGAAAATGTGATATAAATATGAAAGATGTTAAAAGATAAGATGACCAATTTTGTGCAAACTTCTCTTATATGTGCTAAACAATTTTCGAATCTCAAGCATATATTAAGGGGGAGAACTCTCTTGCAAATTCAAGTCATCGTGGTACACAACACTTAAATCTTTGCAAAATTCAACTTTAAATGTTTTTAAGGTACCTTGATCATATGGCTTCTAATCCTTTGATGATAAAGGGTTCCTCTAGTATGTGCAAAACTCTTTTCAAACCTCGAGGCACATATTGAGGGGAGCAAATTTATGGAAACCTCATCCTTCCCGAAATGCTATATCTACTTGATTTGATGGGAAGTGATGTTGATATCTTTAGAAAATGGTAATCAAAGAAGTTAATTCTTTCTCTTGCCTCCGTGTGCAAAACATTTTCAAATACTTGATGCACATGTTGAGGGGAGTTCTCGTTTAAAATATCAAAACAATTCAGTACAAAATGCTTTGATAATATATCACAAGTATCCGAATTGATTTTCAAATGGTTTTCAATTGGATCCAATGGCGTATGAACAATACCAAATAGACCGACCAACTTTACTTTATGTACGGTGATATAAGGATGATAAGGTTAGGTATTGGTTCCCATGATCCGCCGTAATCGGAGGGATCTACCAGGACAATCCACTAGTTAGTGTAGAAGTCCTTAGGTATGATGATAAAAGGAGAAAATGAGATATGGGAAGAGTGCGGACTAAGACCGAGCTAGTAATCGAATAAACCCAACAAGGTTCTAGCTATGAAGTCTCGTAAGCAATCAAGGGGTTGAAGAATTAAAAGAATTGAATGAGAAAAGGGTGAAAACAAATAGCCTCCATTTATTCAACCTTAGGGCGTAAACCGGTTCACTTCATATGCTACCGATGGTAACATCGGTATTGAAGACAAGACGTCATGGACCCAAAGGACGACCGCACTTCAACTTTCCAAACCACTCAAGTTCCTCTTAAAAGGACTTGTTTCATTCTCACGGGAACCGACATTATCTATCGACTTTCTTAGAGATGGTTGATATTGAAGAAGGAGACCTCTCCTAGTCTCCGCAATAGGATCCAAATATGCACAAATTGAGTCTAGAGCCACGAGATCATCAATAAATCTCATTAGGACACTTTCAATGAAGACTCTCTGCTTCACACAATGTGGAAAGAGAGATTATATCTTGAGTCCCACGATTATCCTTGTGGTATTGCCGTAACATCCGAGTGATGTGTTTACATATTCACAATGAAGATGGAAAGCCTTCGAGCCAACATCAAACAAGCTCCTCGGTAGGTGGCATGTGAGATCTATTATATAGATCAACCATGTGACAACCGAATGAAACAATGGGGCGATTCAATCTCTTGAATCAATCCCGGTTCAGTTATGGATTGACGGATACCTTTGAAAACCGGTCTTTGTGCTTAAAAACTCTTTTCTTTAGCACATCGACCGTGTACTCATTTTTCAAACCAAAAGGTGTTTTTATGATTGATAATTGATTTTCAATAAAACCTTCGTTGTATTGCAAAAACAATTTCTATTGAGCAATACACGATTGTTTTTCAAATCTCTTTTCATCAATCGCTGGACTTAAAATTACCGGTTCACTCACTCCGTGTTGTCTTCTTTGAGACGTTCCGGTTTGAGAACAAATAGAACAAATTGCGAAACCCCGTCAAGGAAATTCTTCGGAATTATACCGATCACAGCAAGATTTGTATCGATCAACGGGAACCGTGGGTCGTGTACTCAATTCAACGAAGTGATCAAAGACACTTTCGCGCGATTTATTGCTAATCGTTGTATGCGTGTACACCCGACGCTTGCGTAATGATCGTAATGAAGCGGTCAATCCATAGCCGCATGCTCACTTAACACATTCATCTCAAAAGAAATCATGATTAGTGCATCAATGACTCGATATTTTCACTCCATGCTTCGCTACGCCGCCAATATCATGATTCAACAAATGCTTCCGCTACTCGATGAGAAGATATCATGATCCGTAATGTGAGCATGTCGGTCCTAAAGTCACAACATCACATAATACCAACACCACAAAGGATGTCTCGAGATTGATGATTGCCGATGATCTCAAAAGATGGCTCCTATTTATTATCTCATGGATCATTAATGACCTCCACTTAAAGTACAAATCATGCGCACTTTGAAGTTGCACTACTTATGCACAAAGATTGCAATGTTGAAGTTGTTTTGTCTACGAGCTCAAGAACAAAGTCAAGAATAGAATGCTAGGATTTGAAATGTAAAACATGGGGTGACCTCCTTGGGGAGATTGTTAGGAATTAGAAAATTCCTATATTGAAAGAGTCGGTCACCCCAACTATTATCTAGCATAAGTTAGCTCGTAGACTAATCGTTAGTTACTTATTTATGTTGTTATGTAGTTAGTCAAGAGCGTAAAATAGTTTAGTGCAACACCGTGGAGGAAGGTCGGTCTTTACCCACCGTATCCCCGATCCACAGCCGTCAGAGGTCGCTTAGTTTGTAACTATAAATACCCTCTACCTTGCAAGGTAGAGGGTTGGATGTTCTTTGGTAATCTAATATTCTACAAGTTTCTCTCACTAGAATGTCCCACTCTTTCTCTCTAAAACCATCTATGTGCTCATTGTGTTAATGTTATGATGTGTATGTGAAAAGTTATATCTTACCCAAAATCTCTAAAGCTTGTACCTATAGAACTCTTCTCAACTCCACCAACATCTCCAAATCCATTCTTAGATGACTTAGAAGACCTACCTCATAGGCCCGCAAATCCACCACCACTTCCATCATTCGAAACCATTGAGCGCATAGCTCATGAACCTCCAAGAGCATCATTCGAACCAAACGCCCCTTTGGAACCTAGACCTCGTCTCTTCCACCCAATATACAATGAAATTCGTGGGTCATTTAATGGAGACCATGCTCTACCACCTACATCCTTTTCTCCTCATATTGATAACATTGATGAGTCAATGTGGGAAGACAACCCACAATCTCAAGTAGAGATACAAGCTCATCTAGAAAACTTTCATGCCTTTTCAAATATTGTGGATTCTCATCTAAATAAGGCTTTGCAAATGCAAAATACTTTGCTTTCATCCCTTATCACCCATCAAATACCAACACTTCCACCAATATTCCACCATCTAATAATGATCCTACTCTCCTACCTCGACATGGTTGCTCCCATTGTGAGCGCACCGCCCATCTTAGTGAAAGGACCCGGATCATGGTCCACAAATTACAAGATGAGATTAGGTTCATCCTTAATCATATCCTTGATCATATTAACGCTCTTTCTCATCCTCCTCCTCAATAGGATGGCTCTTGCTTTATGTTTAGGACTTTTAATTCATAAGTTTTTTTTTTCTAGGATTTTTTGTTTTAAGTTGTTTTTCCTAATTTTTAGGATTTCTTTTATGTATCAACATCTCCATTTTGTTCCATTTTATGACTTCTAAGTCATAAAAATTTTAACTAAGGAATGATGTTTATTATATTGTTGTTGGTAATTACTTGTTGGTTGAAATTACTTGTATACTTGTGATGATGAATGTTACTAACCTTTCTTTTATAGCTTTTCACAATCTATGTATCGTTCTCTTGGCACTCAATTAAGGGGGAGCATTGGCCAAGGGGGAGAATTTGGCTCGGGCTCATTGCATTTTTCGCCTCGCCATTTCTTTTTGTTTCGACAAAAAGAGGAAGAATATTATTGAACTTGACCATTGACTTTCAAAAAGTCAACATCATGCTTTGACTTTCAAAAGTCAAAATTATAGAAGAACAAATAATTGGATAAACTAGTCATAAGATAAAATAAGCTTTTGATTGTCAACTTTATCTAATTAACTAGTTCTTCCAAGTTCAAATTAATCTCATATTTTTATAACTCTTGTACATCTTTACATCTTTGATAAAAATAAAATTTATGTTTTGTCCTCAACAAAAACGGGGAGATTGTTAATACAAATATCATCCTAAAACGTTATTTATATTTTATGATCTTTACCTTGTTTTGTTAACGACAAAAGTAAATTTCATTTTTGTAAAGTATAAAGCTTGTCAAGATTAATAGACATTAAAACAAGCTTTTCTTAAATAAAGTCTTCATAACTTAAGCATTTACATCTTATCACATTAGCTATGTATCAATTAACATTGATATCCTTCTATACTATAATGTGCATCAACATTTTTAGGACAAGTATGTTTAGTGTCTTAAACATAACATTACATATGTATTTACTTATGTAAACATATAAATTCTAAAAATGGAAAACAACATCTTAAATCATGGCTTGCATCACATTGGAAATCTTTAGAAGATTTCATAGAATATTTTGTTTAGATACTCACTCATCATATCTTGCATAATCTTGGAGAGATTTGGGTGATCTTGGAAAGATTTTTTGTGATCTTTACTGTCAAACTGGCAAAGCGAAAAAATAACAAGGGCGTAACCCTTTTTTTGGTTTCGTCCAGTCCGTGGTCCTGCTGAACAATTGGCCTATAAATAGCAAGCCAACCCAAGTTGTTTTCTCATCCCTCATTAGCATAAAACACATACATTCTCTCATTCTATTACATCTAACTCAGTTTCATTTCATTATAGTGATTATCTTTTGTAGCAAAGAAGATCAAGGCATAATCAAGCTTCAACAATTAGTTGGAAGGCTTGTTTGTTTTATTGTTGTGTGATCTATTATTGTTCATACATCATTGTTGTACCAAACCATTTTAAACCTCTCGAGTGTGAGTGGTTAGTATTTTAGTCCTCAAAATACATAGTGTGTTGGGAGTAGTTGTACCCTTGTAAAAGAACTCAACATCTAGCTTTGTTTCGTAAATATTGTGTATGTTTACATGTAAAGGTTTTCTCCGCCGGTTAAAGGAGCTTGTTGATTAGTGAAGATAACTCTCGAGTTGGAGATTCGGGGAGTGGAGTAGGACAAGGAAAAAGAGTCCTTGTATACCGAACCACTATAAACAACTTTGTCGTGGTTTGATTGTTTCTTTCCTTACTTACTATCTATTGCTTGCATATTATTCATTCTTCACTAACATATCATTTTTCTATATTGATTGATCTCACAATAAAGTTTCAAATAAGATTTTAAACGGTAAAACTATTCAACCCCCTTCTAGTTTTCCACATACTTCTTGTCCTTGGATTGGCTGTTGAGCATAATTATCTACTCGGTTGTCTTTCCACTTCCTTTTGCAGTTATTATTTTAGTTGTCGTTGTTGTTGCGGTTGTTGCTGGCATTTGGAGTAGTCCCAGATTTCACAACTTGATCCATAAGCCTTTGAGAGATCCTGATGGCTGCGTCAAGAGTCTGTGGATCGAAGGATGTTACATTCCCTTCGGTGCTCTGTGGTAGTCCTCCGATGAAACACTCTAGTAGCTTTTCATTGTTCGGAACCATGGTTGGGCATAGTACAACCAAATCTTGAAACCTACGAGCATAGGTTTTGAGGTCAACACCTTTTACAACCAGATCATAGAACTCTGACTCCACTTTCTTCACTTCACTGCGAGAGCAATAATTCTTGGTCAGTAGTCTTTTGAATTCAGCCCACATGGTTTTGTAGGCATTTTCGATTCCGATTGGTTGGGCGAAAGAATTCCACCATGACAAAGCGTCATCCATGAGTGTGCCCGTAGCATACTTGACTTTACAGTCCTCTGAACAGTCACTATGAAGGAATACAAATTCAGTTTTCTCAAACTAGCGAGTCAGACTGACCACTCCTTATGTTCCTTTAAAGTTGGTGGGGTTGCAACTTGTGAATTGTTTGTAGGAGCATTTGAAAACTTCAGTAGTGTGGCTCCCTCCTACAACTCCACCATAATTAGTAATAGTCTCTTTACGGTCATGACTCTACTGTTAGCGACTAGTTTCTTAATAGTAGCTAGAGGCATTGGTTGTGGTGTTTAAGGTAGATTCTTTGGCGCCATGATTCTATCAAAATAAGAAAGAAGAGTGATCGTAGTAAAGTCATGTTCTAAAAGTAGGTGTTCTAAAGCGATGTGATAAGAGATGATAGGTTAAAGTTACGTTCAAAATGATTGACGGGTTTCTAGGCGATGGGTTACAAGGCAATGCAAGTGTTTTGGGTGTTTCAACTTGTCTCAGAAGATAGTTAGTACAGAAATCGAGGAATTCGACAAATCATAACAAGTTCTTATAAATGATATTATATGGGGTTATGAAATAGTTTCCTCGTGATATTTGAGGAATAAGAGAGACCATTGTGCAACTCACAATGTCTGAGAAATAGTCGAGACCATTGTGTAACTCATAATGTCTGAGAAATAGTCGAGACCATTGTGTCACTCACAATGTTTGAGAAATAATAGAGATCATTGTAATTAGTTACAATGTCTTGAGAAGATTTCGTAAATCCTAAAATGTACGAGTAGGTATATGATCGAGAAATGCGGGTACTGACATAATGTTTACAAGGAGGTGTATGATGTTAAAATAACTTAAGTGTTTATCTACAGATGATCAAATAGGTCAAGTGTGTATATATCATTATACTGATATGTTTGTGTAGTATAAAATGCCTAAAAGTCACATAATCGTCTGGAGGATGGAAGGTACGGAGAGCGAAAGGCTATAAAATGTTTTTTGTGAAAAAGGTGGTTATAGTTTAGGTCTTAGTTAGACCTATTTCTATATAACAATAGCTCGATACTAATCAGAACACCCCTCGTTTGAATTCCAGCCTAGTTCACGAAATTGGGGTGTTACACATAAATGAACCAACGCCTTTCTCGTCAATGAGAAGGGTTTATATATTGTTACAATAAGAGTGTTGTAGGATATTGGATTTCATAAACACAAAACAAACACTAGTATGGATCGAATGAGATAGAGAGTTTAGAGAGAAAGTAGGATGGGAGCCTTTTAGAGAGAAAGTGAAAACATAGAAGGTTAGATTGAGTGAAGGTCCAACCTCTACCTTGGGAGGTAGAGGTATTTATAGTTACATACTACACGTCTTCCTTCGGACTATGGATCGTGGCATACAAAGGGTAAAGACCCGTCCCGAGTCCTCCACTTGTTGCTCTAAACTAAATAACTAACTAAATAACTAGTAAATAACGTAATGTCTACGAGCTAACATATGCTAGACTAGAGTTGGGGTGACCGACTCTTCACTATGGATTTTCTAAATCTAACAATCTCCCCAAGGAGGTCACCCCATGAATTACATTTTGTTTCCTAGCATTCTATTCTTGACTTCGTTCTTGAGCTCGTGACTTTAATTCTTCAAGTTCCGCAATCTTTGTGCTTTAGCATGATTTTTCAAAGTCCGATTGCTTTGTACTTTAAGTGGAGGTCTTTGAACTTATCCACATCTTGATGATCTTTAGCTTTCATTGAGATCATCGACACGTAAATCTCTGGATCATCCTTTATTGTGTTTCCTTCATGTGATGTTGTGACTTTCGATCGACATGCTCACACCTTTGGATCATGACATCTTTCCATCGTGAGTAGCGGAAGCTTCTTTGGTTCATGATATTTGCGGCAGATGTAGCGTAGCATAGTATAAAAATATCGAGCCAAGTTATGTAGATATGCACTTGTCATGATGTTCTTCAATTAAGTGTGGATGTTGTGAGCATGCGGTTATGAATTGACTTCTCAATATCGATCGGTTGCAACCGTCCAAATGTACCGCAAACAACAGTTAGCAATAAAACACGAAAGTGTCTTTGATCACTTCGTTGAATGGAGGTACACGGCCCAAGGTTCCCGTTTATCGATTACAAGTACGCTTTGTGATCGGTATAATTCAGAAGAATCTCCTTGATGAGGTTTCACAATGTTCTAGCTTCTCAAACCGAACGTCTCAAAGAAGACAACACGGAGTGAGTGAACCAATGAATTGAGATTCACCGATTGATGAAAATTTGATTTGAAAACAATCGTGTATTGCTTAGATGAAAGAGTTTTGCAATGACGAAGGTTTTATGAGAAAGATCAAATTTCAATCGAAATACCTTTGTATTTGAAAAGAATACACATTCGATGTGCTAGAGAAAGAAGAGATTCGCATCGAACGGTTTTTCAAAAAGTATTTTTTCAATCGGAGATACTTTTGAATTTGAAAATGAATACACATTCGATGTGCTAGAGAAAATAAGATTTGCACATCGAACGGTTTTCCAAAAGTAGTCGTCAATTCATTTCTGGACCAAGGTTGATTCAAGAATGAATCACCCATTGTTTCTATCCGGTTGTCACAAGCTTGATCTTTAGAAAAGATCTCACATGTCACCCACCAAGAGCTTGTTTGATGTTGGCTCTAGAAGGATTTCCATCTTCATCGTGAGTACTTTTACATATCACTCGGATGTTCTAGCAATACCACAAGGATAATACGTAGGACTCTCAATATATATACTTACTTTCCACATTGTGTGAAATAGCAAGTCTTCATTAATTTTGTGTCCTAATGAGATTTTGTGACGATCTCTTGGCTCTAGACTCAATAATGCACATTTGGTTTCCTATGTCGAGACTAGGGAGAGGTCTCCTTCTTCAATATCAACTATCTCTAAAAGAAAGTCGATAGATTATGTAGGTTCCCCATGAGAATGAAACAAGTCCTTTTAAGAGGAACTTGAGTAGCTTGGGAAATTTAGTGCGGTGCGTCCTGGGTCCATGACGTCTTGTCTTCAATACCGGTGTTACCTTAGCAACAACCAAGAGCATATGTATTGAACCGGTTTACGCCCTAAGGTTGAATTAATAGAGGGCTATTTCTTTTCACCCTTTTCACATTCAATTCTTTTCATTCTTCAACCCTTCAAGCTTACCGAGACTTCATAACTAGAACCTTGTTGGGTTTATTCTAGTACTAGCTCTGTCTTAGTCCGCACTCTTCCCATATCTCACTTTTCTCCTTTTTTTATCATACCTAAGGACTTCTACACTATCTAGTGGATTGTCCCTGGGTAGATCCCTCCAGCTCTGGCGGGATCGTGGGAACGAATACCTAACCTAAACATCCTTATAACACCATGCATAAAGTAAAATGGTTAGTCTTTTGGTATTGTTCTTACTCTTCTTGAAACCAATTGAAAATCATTTGGAAAATCAATCAAGGTACTTGTGATATAAAATCAAAGCATTTTGTACCTTAATTGTTTGATCATTTAGAAATGCTCCCCTCAACATGTGCATATGATTTGTAAATTGTTTTAGTACATGGAGGCAGGAGTTCTTTGAAATAAATTCTTGATCACAATTTCAGTGAAAAAGCAATTTGAATTTCTTGGTAAATTCTCCCCTCAAAATGTGCGTTGAATATTTCAAATTATTTTATCACATAGAGGTAAGAGTTACATTAGCCTTAATAATATTTAATAAAGTGATGGTTATTCACGTTTAGGAACTTTGTAACGTGTGTTAGATACCGCACTAGAATACTCAGCGGGCTCGTGGATTGGGCTAAGCTAATTGGCTATTAGTTAAGTTAATCTAGCCTGCTATCACTTGTAATCAATCCAACCCAATCCAAGCCCATGGAAAGCCCATTAGGGGCGTGTAGAATAAAGTATAAATACCCTCAAATGGTCATTTGAGGGGTGTTGAGTGTGTATGTGTGTGTTTTCTTTAAGCAATATAACATCTTGTTTCATCTTTTCTTCTCTACATACACGGTTCACATATTCAAGTCACCATCTTTACTACTCATCTTTAAACTTATAGTTTGTGTGTGTTACTTGTTTTACGATAGGGTTGTTTGTGGTTTACGTGGTATCTATGCGTGGTAAGCTTGGTAGCGTGATAAGGTTGATATAAACAAGGTCCTACAATTGGTATCAATCACCTAACAATGGTTTAGGAGTGTTTGTGTTACGCTTTTGGTTAAAGCTTTTCAAAAGTTGCGTTTTACATAAAGCGTGGGCTTTTGTCTTAAAGTTTTGATTTTACGTGTTTAAGGATAAGTTGTAGACTTTATTGATCTTTAAGTGTTTTGGAAGAAGTTTGTGCAAAATAAATCATTTTGAATCGTGTTTTGGATGAAAAGTAGTGTTTTTGCAAAATCTTTTCGCGCGTAAGAAAACAAGTACTGAAAAGTCAAACCCTATTTTTACGCAGCGTAAGCAAATGTCAAAACCTAATCCTCGCTGTAAGGTCTTACTAAGCGTAAGTTTTTTTCACGCATAAGCTTTTGGTGAAAATCTTCGTGCAACAACGGTTACTCGATTCCCTCACTTGGATAAGTTTGTGGAACACTTCGACTTATGGATATCTTTCCTTCCTATGTGCGAAGACAATAACAAGAATAGCCTCAAATAATTAGAAGTTCATAGGTTGTAATAAAATTGAATTGGCAAGTTAAATGAAGGAACGGAAATAAATATCATAGCCTGAGTCCCCGGATCATTCAGATCTGTAAATCTAGTAGATTCAGATGAAAGCGATGAAGAAGAAGAACCCATTACAATACCAAATGCCACAAAGTCTTAATTCAGCATCGGAGTCATAAAGACTTGAGAGCTTTAAAGGACTCATACAATAGACTAAACTAAAGATCTCATCATGAACACGAAATTATAATGATTCTTAGGTCACTGATGAAGGCTTCCAGTCAACTTTTCAAATAATATTCAAATAAGACAGTTAAGCTCATGGTAGATGCGAACGCTGATTTTAATAAATGACTACATGAACTTGATACCATATCTGTAGACTCAACTTTATGGACATTGCGACGATTGACGTAATAAATGCTACACGTAACTAAAGTATATGAATCTTGAAGTAGATTCCAGAATCAATCTTTGTGATTGGTCTAGGTATGCATGACTCTTGTAGATTGGAAGATTCTCCACATGATATCAAATCAACAATGCAAGTTCATCATAAAGAACTCTATTGAACTGATTGCATGAATGATGAAATATCATTAAAGGACATGATTATCAATTAAATCAAGATCAAATGAAATTGGTTCATGTCAAGGTCGTGATCAAGAAAGAGGATTCAGATACGCAACATCTTCACTAAATACATAATCAAATAAGTTCAAATTACATAGTTAAAAGTTTTCGAACGCCAAAGTGATCTTCAATAGTTTAAAGCTCGGAATTGTCATTGAAACAAGCATAATAAAAGTTTGGCATTATGAATCGAGATACCAAAGCAATGAATGGCTACCTATGGACCATATTAAGGTGATAAATAGACATAATACACACTATTCACTTAACAGTTAGTCCTATTAAGTTGATAGCACTAATCTAACTGGCTTTGAGTGCTATCTATTCTATATTACTAATCACTATCGTCCATTTAACCCATTACGTAATAAAGTCCCTATTTTATAAGGTTAATCTTTGTTTTTTGGTATTGTTCTTTTTTAATGTACATTATGGTTCATTTAAGCTACACATCTATAAACATCAATTATTGATAACTATTTACTACCTATTGGGTTACATGGTATATATAAGTTCTACCCTTCATTAACAATAAGTCCTATGAAAGTAAATAATTCATCAAAATTAACTAACTAACAGATTTAGCCTAATAACAGTTTATGCTTAACAACTTATTGAAAATTGACTGAATTTGAATTAATATCAATCATAAAATTGTACTATCAAATATCGTCATTAACAAGAATCATATATATTAAATAATCTGTATTAAATCAAATTCAATTCAAAATTGCATTCTGAAGATCCGATTGAAAATATTTAAAATCATTTGAATAACGATACATTAAATTTTAAATCATATTAAATAATTTGTCCAGATTTCACAACTTGATCCATAAGCCTCGAGAGATCCCGATGGTGCGCCAAGAGTCCGTGGATCAAGGATGTTACATTCCTTCTGTGCTCGTGGTAGTCCTCCGATGAAACACTCTAGTAGCTTTTCATTGTTCGGAACCATGGTTGGGCATAGTACAACCAAATCTTGAAACCCTACGAGCATAGGTTTTGAGGTCAACACCTTTACAACCGGATCATAGAACTCGACTCCACTTTCTTCACTTCACCGCGAGAGCAATAATTCTTGGTCAGTAGTCTTTTGAATTCAGCCCACATGGTTTTGTAGGCATTTTCGATTCGATTGGTTGGGCGAAGAATTCCACCATGACAAAGCGTCATCCATGAGTGTGCCCGAGTATACTTGACTTTACTGATCCTCCGATCAAATACTATGAAGGAATACAAATTCGCTTTCTCAAACTAGCGAGTCGACCGACCACTCCTTATGTTCCTTTAAAGTTGGTGGGGTTGCAACTTGTGAATTGTTTGTAGGAGCATTTGAAAACTTCAGTAGTGTGGCTCCCTCCTACAACTCCACCATAATTAGTAATAGTCTCTTTACGGTCATGGCCACTGCTGTTAGCTTACTAGTTTCTTAATAGTAGCTAGAGGCATTGGTTGTGGTGTTTAAGGTAGATTCTTTGGCGCCATGATTCTATCAAAATAAGAAAGAAGAGTGATACGTAGTAAAGTCATGTTCTAAAAGTAGGTGTTCTAAAGCGATGTGATAAGAGATGATAGGTTAAAGTTACGCTCAAAATGATTGACGGGTTTCTAGGCGATGGGTTACAAGGCAATGCAAGTGTTTTGGGTGTTTCAACTTGTCTCGTAAGATAGTTAGTATGTAAATCGAGGAATTCGACAAATCATAACAAGTTCTTATAAATGATATTATATGGGGTTATGAAATAGTTTCCTCGTGATATTTGAGGAATAAGAGACCATTGTGCAACTCACAATAATAGAAATAGTCGAGACCATTGTGTAACTCATAATGTCCGAGAAATAGTCGAGACCATTGTGTCACTCACAATGTTTGAGAAATAATAGAGATCATTGTAATTAGTTACAATGTCTTGAGAAGATTTAATGTAAATCCTAAAATGTCACGAGTAGGTATATGATCGAGAAATGCGTACCGACATAATGTTTACAAGGAGGTGTATGATGTTAAAATAACTTAAGTGTTTATCTACGGATGATCAAATAGGTCAAGTGTGTATATATCATTATACTGATATGTTTGTGTAGTATAAAATGCCTAAAAGTCACATAATCGTCTGGAGGATGGAAGGTACGGAGAGCGAAAGGCTATAAAATGTTTTTTGTGAAAAAGGTGGTTATAGTTTAGGTCTTAGTTAGACCTATTTCTATATAACAATAGCTCTGATACCAATCTGTAACACCCCCTGTTTGAATTCCAGTGCGTTCACGAAATTGGGGGTGTTACACATAAAATGAACCAACGCCTTTCTCGTCAATGAGAAGGGTTTATATATTTGTTACAATAAGAGTGTTGTAGGATATTGGTTTCATAAACACAAAACAAACACTAGTATGGATCGAATGAGATAGAGAGTTTAGAGAGAAAGTAGGATGGGAGCCTTTTTAGAGAGAAAGTGAAAACATAGAAGGTTAGATTGGTGAAAGGTCAACCCTACTACCTTGGGAGGTAGAGGGTATTTATAGTTACATACTACACGTCTTCCTTCGGACTATGGATCGAGGCATACGGTGGGTAAAGACCGTCCGTCCTCCACGGTGTTGCTCTAAACTAAATAACTAACTAAATAACTAGTAAATAACGTAATGTCTACGAGCTAACATATGCTAGACTAGAGTTGGGGTGACCGACTCTTCACTATGGATTTTCTAAATCCTAACAATCTCCCCCTAAGGGAGGTCACCCCATGAATTACATTTTGTTTCCTAGCATTCTATTCTTGACTTCGTTCTTGAGCTCGTAGACTTTAATTCTTCAAGTTCCGCAATCTTTGTGCTTTAGCAGTGATTTTTCAAAGTCCGATTGCTTTGTACTTTAAGTGGAGGTCTTTGAACTTATCCACATCTTGATGATCTTTAAGCTTTCATTGAGATCATCAGCCACAGTAAATCTCTGGATCATCCTTTATTGTGTTTCCTTCATGTGATGTTGTGACTTTCGATCCGACATGCTCACACCTTTTGGATCATGACATCTTTCCATCGAGTAGCGGAAGCTTTCTTTGGTTCATGATATTTGCGGCGGATGTAGCGAAGCATAGTATAAAAATATCGAGCCAAGTTATGTAGATATGCACTTGTCATGATGTTCTTCAATTAAGTGTGGATGTTGTGAGCATGCGGTTATGAATTGACTTCTCAATATCGATCACTTGCAACCGTCCAAATGTACCGCAAACAACAGATAGCAATAAAACACACGAAGTGTCTTTGATCACTTCGTTGAATGGAGGTACACGCCCAAGGTTCCCGCTTATCGAGACAAGTACGCTGTGATCGGTATAATTCAAGAATCTCCTTGATGGGGTTTCACAATGTTCTAGTCGTTCTCAAACCGAACGTCTCAAAGAAGACAACACGAGTGAGTGAACCAATGAATTGAGATTCACCGATTGATGAAAATTTGATTTGAAAACAATCGTGTATTGCTTAGATGAAAGAGTTTTGCAATCGACGAAGGTTTTATGAGAAAGATCAAATTTCAATCGAAATACCTTTGTATTTGAAAAGAATACACATTCGATGTGCTAGAGAAAAAGAGATTCGCACATCGAACGGTTTTTCCAAAAGTATTTTTTCAATCGGAGATACTTTTGAATTTGAAAATGAATACACATCGATGTGCTAGAGAAAATAAGATTTGCACATCGAACGGTTTTTCCAAAAGTAGTCGTCAATTCATTTCCTGGACCAAGGTTGATTCAAGAATGAATCACCCCATTGTTTCTATCCAGTTGTCACAAGCTTGATCTTTAGAAAAGATCTCACATGTCACCCACCAAGAGCTTGTTTGATGTTGGCTCTAGAAGGATTTCCATCTTCATCGTGAGTACTTTTACATATCACTCGGATGTTCTAGCAATACCACAAGGATAATACGTAGGACTCTCAATATATATACTTACTTTCCACATTGTGTGAAATAGCAAGTCTTCATTAATTTTGTGTCCTAATGAGATTTTGTGACGATCTCTTGGCTCTAGACTCAATAATGCACATTTGGTTTCCTATGCCGGAGACTAGGGAGAGGGTCTCCTTCTTCAATATCAACTATCTCTAAAAGAAAGTCGATAGATTATGTAGGTTCCCCATGAGAATGAAACAAGTCCTTTTAAGAGGAACTTGAGTAGCTTGGGAAATTTAGTGCAGTGCGTCACTGGGTCCATGACGTCTTGTCTTCAATACCAGTGTTACCTTAGCAACAACCAGTAGCATATGTATTGAACCCGGTTTCTGCCCTAAGGTTGAATTAATAGAGGGCTATTTCTTTTCACCCTTTTCACATTCAATTCTTTTTCAGTCTTCAACCCCTTCAAGCTACTGAGACTTCATAACTAGAACCTTGTTGGGTTTATTCTAGTACTAGCTCTGCCTTAGTCCGCACTCTTCCCATATCTCACTTTTCTCCTTTTTTATCATACCTAAGGACTTCTACACTATCTAGTGGATTGTCCACGGGTAGATCCCTCCACTCTGGCGGATCGTGGGAGCGAATACCTAACCTAAACATCCTTATAACACCATGCATAAAGTAAAATGGTTAGTCTTTTGGTATTGTTCTTACTCTTCTTGAAACCAATTGAAAAATCATTTGGAAAATCAATCAAGGTACTTGTGATATAAAATCAAAGCATTTTGTACCTTAATTGTTTTGATCATTTAGAAATGCTCCCCCTCAACATGTGCATATGATTTGTAAATTGTTTTAGTACATGGAGGCAGGAGTTCTTTGAAATAAATTCTTGATCACAATTTCCGTAGAAAAAGCAATTTGAATTTCTTGGTAAATTCTCCCCTCAAATGTGCGTTGAATATTTCAAATTATTTTATCACATAGAGGTAAGAGTTCTGTTAGCCTTAATAATATTTAATAGAAGTGATGGTTATTCACGTTTAGGAACTTTGTAACGTGTGTTAGATACCGCACTAGAATACTCAACGGGCTCGTGGATTGGGCTAAGCTAATTGGCTATTAGTTGTTAATCTAGCCTGCTATCACTTGTAATCCAATCCAACCCAATCCAAGCCCATGGAAAGCCCATTAGGGTGTAGAATAAGAAGTAAATACCCTCAAATGGTCATTTGAGGGGTGTTGAGTGTGTATGTGTGTGTTTTTCTTTAAGCAATATAACATCTTGTTTCATCTTTTCTTCTCTCTACATACACGGTTCACATATTCAAGTCACCATCTTTACTACTTCATCTTTACGCTTATAGTTTGTGTGTGTTACTTGTTTTACGCATAGGGTTGTTTGTGGTTTACGTGGTATACGCGTGGTAAGCTTGGTAACGTGATAAGGTTGATATAAACAAGGTCCTACAATTGGTATCAATCACCTAACAATGGTTTAGGAGTGTTTGTGTTACGCTTTTTGGTTAAAGCTTTTCAAAAGTTGCGTTTTACATAAACGTGGGCTTTTGTCTTAAAGTTTTGATTTTACGTGTTTAAGGATAAAGTTGTAGACTTTATTGATCTTTAAGTGTTTTGGAAGAAGTTTGTGCAAAATAAATCATTTTGAATCGTGTTTTTGGATGAAAAGTAGTGTTTTTTGCAAAATCTTTTACGCGTAAGAAAACAAGTACAGAAAAGTCAAAACCCTATTTTTACGCGTAAGCAAATGTCAAAACCCTAATCCTACGCGTAAGGTCTTACGCGTAAGAAGTTTTTTTTTCTACGCATAAGCTTTTGGTGAAAAATCTTCGTGCAACAACGGTTACTCAGTGCTTCCCTCACTTGGATAAGTTTGTGGAACACTTCGACTTATGGATATCTTTCACGCTTGGACGAGTGTGAAGGATTTTGGTTTTAAACCTAAACTTACGCCTAAGCATAAAGCTTACGAGTAAGCACTCTACGCATAAGTTAAAATCTTACGCGTAAGGTACTCTACTTCTAAGCATTTAAGTTTACGCATAAGCTTACGCTTAAGCCTAAAGGTTACGCGTAAGATATAGTTTACGCATAAGGAATCCTACGCATAAGCATCCTACGCCTAAGCAAATCCTATGCCTAAGCACCTTTTCCTACGCCTAAGAACAAGGTTTACGAGTAAGATTTTGAGCAAAACTTCAAACGGCCATAACTTTTGAACCGTAACTCCGCTTTCGTTCTACCCATCAAAACGATCGAGAACGAGGAGATTGGCACCGAATGAACTTTCAACCTTGAGTCCCAAAACGCTCGTAATGAAGTTATTGAGGTTTTTAAGTTTTTCGACCCAATTTTCACTACAACAACCGAGCTTAATCTTCATCAAACACAACTCCTTTATCGTTGAATCGATCCTACATCAACTTTATCATCAATTACCTTCATCAATGGCTACTCCACAAGACATTCATGCGATCGGTCGAAACCGTCCTCCTATGCTCGAAAAAGGTGGATATCTTCAATGGACAAGTCGTATGCTTCGCTACATCAAGACCAAACCTAATGGAAAACTCATGATTCAATCCATTACGAATGGACCCTTCAAGCCTTGACCGGTCAAAACCCCGAAATCGATGCAACACCTCCGTCCCACCATCTTTTCGTGTTCAAAATGAATCAATACATCAAGAGGATAACAAGGTGTCGAAGCAGATGACATGGAAATTCATATTGTCCAACTGGGTTTACCAAGAGACATCTTTGTTGTTGTAGACAGCTGTAAAACTGCTTACGATATGTGGGAACGTGTTAGACGGCTTTGTTATGGAACAGAAATTGGTCAACAAGACACGGAAAACAAGCTACTAACTGAATGGGAGAGGTTTACATCAACTCCAGGAGAATCCATTGAATCCTACTGTGGAAGGTTTTGCACTTTAATGAATGAGCTTATCAGAAACAAGTTGGCACCCGTAACAATCGTGTGTAACATCAAATTTCTCAACAATCTTTCGTAAGAATGGGGACGATATGTCACTATTGTCAACCAAACAAAGACTTACATCGTGAACTTTGATCAACTCAACGATTTTCAAACAAAACCAAGTCAAGTCAATGAAGTTAGGAAAGAAAGATTGGCAAAGAATCATGATCCATTGGCACTAATTGCAAAGACTCAAACTCCGGTGACTACACAACAACAAGCTTTATCATCTTCCACTAACAACAACTTGCAAAGAATACATTCCACAACTACAAGTCATATCCTCAACAACAATTCTACCCACAAGAACAACAAGTCACCAACAACAACAAGATCCAAAATACTAGGAACAAGGAATCACCGATCTTGAAACCGAACAAGAACAAGCTTTGTCAACCGCATTTGCTTTTTGACTAAAGCATTCGTGAGGTCGCTATTCCACACCAACTAACAACAACCAAAGGATTTCATCAAATACTCATAGCAATGTAAATTGCAACAACGGGTGTGAATATGGGTCAACAAGGACAAATGGTTGAAGTTATTGGGAATCAACAGGATACGCTAATGGATTTCACATAGGTAATCAGCGGTTCCGTATCGTGTAATCAGTTGGGTCGAATGTTGGAAATCGATGGGGCGAATGTTGGGAATAGAACAGCTGGTAATCGAATGGGAATGTGCTGACTCCCAATGTTGGGAATTATGGAAATGTGAATCGTGGTAATCGAGTTACGTGTTACAACCCACAAGGAGTGGGTCACATGGCAAGGAATTGTCCTACTAAGCGAAAAAGAAAAATGTTGCGTATTCGTAAAGCTATGTCATTAGCATAGAAGTCGGGTTGTGGTTGCGCTGAGTTGAGTCTTGAGGAAAATGATTTTTTGCTATTATGGATGATTTGGAAGACCTAGAGGACATCAATGCAAACCGCATCTTCATGGCAAATCTTCGAAGCTAAGTATGACACCGAGTCTCGACGCACCTCCGCCTATGACGCCAATGTAGTATCCGAGGTACCAATCATTGATCCATGCTATAACAATGTCATATTTGATGTGTTTACTCATAACGAACAACGATTCTCGCACGCCAAGACCTACTTATGATGCCTACCGGGCAATCCGAGTTGTAGCAATACTAACTCAAACCCCGGATGTGGATCCTAGTGGAGGTTGTGTGACACAAAATCCACGACTCGATGAGGAAACACGTGCTTATTTGAAACATTAATCAAGAATCGGCATTGAAATTGAGAAAGTTAAAAGGTCAATCCCATGTTAAGGCCGCGAATGATAAATTGACCGAGCTTGAAAGGTACAAGGAGAATTCAAAAGCCTTTGAATTTCATAAAACAAAGAGTCGAATTAGAAATTGGTTATCGAGATTCCATTTTAAGAGAACAACAATTGCAAATCAAGTATAACACGCTTGATGTTAATTTGAACTTGAAAATAAAATCTTTAAACAAGGAAATTTCGATCTTAAAACCAACTTTCTAAACAACAAGCAACTTATTCGATCTTGAAAAGAGAAGAAATGTTGATTGTCGATTTTTCAAAACGTGAAGATTCTCTTCTTGATGAAATTCTTGATAAAATGAAAAATCAAAAATTAGAAAATTTGCTTGTTACAACGGGTCATTCAAACCAAATCAACCAATATACTAATTAATCAAACGAATCCGTATTTTCATACAACACAAAAATGGCTCTTGGTAACACACCTCCTTGTTTCTCAAGAAAACTCGGAAAGAATGTAATGTTTTGAACAATGGAAACGCTTTGCATGAACCCATAATCGTTCGTGATTCTCTTGAAACATTAGAACTATCGACGAGAGTAGATCAAAATGAAACAAAATAATCCGTAAATAAAACCAATCAACTATAACAAATGGAACAAAATTAATGGAATTACTTTTGTTTCACAAAAAGAAAAGTCAAAGTTTTTCATCACACCCAAGTGTTTCAAACAAAGAGTCAAAACCATTTTCAAAACCGCCTCACAATCTCTTTCAAAATCGAACAAATGTCTTCAAACAATCCTTTTAACACAAGTGATGCTAGAAGCATTTTAGATGACGTTAAAACTAGAATTGGGGAACTTCAAGAGATCATAAATCTAAAACCAATATTACAACTAATATATGGTTTTCTAGTTTTGATGATGAAAATAAAAGTTTTTGAAACTCAAATTGCCCTCTCAATGAATAACATCAGCTCAAGGGTAATTCATTTTGAACAAGCATTTTTAAAGAAACAGTTGACTTTTTCAAGGACCATAAATCCTCGGTAAAGAAAGCTAATGAAAGTGTTGAACACATCAAAGTTTTGGAAAATTTAAATGAATCTCTTTTCAAGATGTTCTGTACCGATATTATGTCCATTGTTTTACAAACATATTCTCATTGAAGATCATGAAAGATCGCAGTCTGAGACCTCCAAATTGTTTCAAAATATGAAAAGCTCTTGAAAAACTTGAAAAGAAAATGTCTCATATTTTAAACAACTTGATCGTGAAACCGAGGAATGCAAGTATGACAAACTGTCGATGAGCGTGCCTATAATGACATGAAAGAGAAAATGATCTTTTGAGGCCCCACCGGAATGTCAAAAAGGAAAGGTGTGGATACTAAGATTGCAAGACCATTGACCGAGGAGAAAGCAAATGTTCCCAAACAGGTTTTTAAACCAAAAATGTCTATTTCTATGCCTCCTCCAAAGGTCAATGAGAAAAATGACATGCCTAAACCAGTCACTCCACCTGCCTTGCCTAAGCAAAAAGAAAAAATTGTTGAAAATGAAAAAGCGGTTATCGAGAAACCAAAAGTTTTAGCACCTGACCTTTTTAAGATGAGTACCACTAATGCTTCTACCTCGACATCTAAAACATATGGAACAACCGGCATAAGTTTAAACAAGCACTCTAAAGAGACTAGGAAAGCTGAAACCACTTCTCTAGATAAAAAAGTGAATCCTAATGAGTGTGCCTTACCTTCTACAAGACTAGGAAGTACCTCTAGGAGCAGCAGACTAAAGCCTAAGAGCAATACAAGGAACAATAGAGTCTCGCATGCCTCTAAGAGTAGTAGCTTGAATAAAGAGAAGAAAGTAAAAGAACACCCTAGGAATTTACCGCTTTGTAATAAGAAAGACATTTCATCCGAATGTATCGAACCTATGAAACTTGCTAAGTTTTATGAATGTGTTGATTCTGCTTTGTTTAACTTGCAAGAAATCTTTAACTAATGTTCATGATGATTGTGTTTCTAAGAATGAGATTGTTAAGCTCGTTCGTAAGAACGCTCCAAAAAGAACTTATGCTAAACCTCTAGGAAGACTTGTTGCAAGATTTAGGTATTACACTACTGATAAGAAGCATACTGTTTACTTTAGGGATGATATTTGGAAACCAACGGGGTAGAATTTTCACACTCCAGAATGGTACAATGAGTGACAAACCTGAATACCCTGTAGAAAACTTCTTTGAGTGTGATCAAGATTTTACCTCTAACCCAAAGGAACCAAAATCAAAACGGTTTCCAAAATCTTCTTCTTCTGATATTGGCAAGTTATCGAAATATGTCTTTGGATCGTCGACTCGGGTTGCTCCAAGCACATGACCGGGAATCGACGCAATGATCAATTTCGCTCTAGAAATTCATGGGAACCGTGACGCTTTGGAAATGATCATGTAGCAAATATCATGGGTTATGGAGATCTACCTTTTGGAAAATATTTGATCACTTGGGTTTAATATGTCGAATGGTTGGGACACAATTTGTTTTCAACAGGCGGTTACGTGATGCGATTTAGAGGTTGCTTTAGGAAAATGTTTGCTTCGTAGAAACTTGGATGACACCGATCTCTTAATTGGGAATCATGATACAAACTTGTATGCTATCGACATAAACCAAATGGCCTCTTCATCACCAATATGGCTTATGACACGCAGATCCGAACAAAGTCCTGGTTGTGGCACGATGATTATCCCATCTCAATTTCGACACCATCAACAAACCGCCAAAGACAACATCATCAACGGACTTCCAAAGTTCAAATACACCAAGGATCACCTATGTCCATCATGCGAACAAGGAAAAGCAAAGAGCATCATATAAACCCAAACCCGCACTCTAGTTCGGAAGCAAGGTTGCATATGTTGCACATGGACTTATGTGGCCTAATGAGAGTTGAAAGCATAAATGGGAAAAAGTATATTCTTGTTATCGCCGATGATTATTCAAGATATACATGGGTTAGGTTTCGAGATCAAAAGACAAGCACCGTGCATCATCATCACCTTCCCAAACGTATTCAAGTACTTCTTCAAGCTCCAATGAAGGGTAGTAAGAATAGACAACAAAGACACGTAATTCACAAATAAGGAGTTAAGAACTTATTTTGAAGATGTTGAATCACTCATCGACATCGCTTGTTAGAAATCCACAGCAGAATGGGGTAGTTGAAAGAAGAAATCTTACTCTTGTGGAAGTCGCCGCACAATGCTAATTTATTCTAGTCACCGTTATTTCTATGGGTCGATGTTGTTGCCACCGCTTGTTTCACTCGTAATCGATCCCTAATCCATCCAAGATTCAATAAATCCCCATATGAGCTAGTGAACAATGAAACCCGATATCTCTTACCTTCACGTGTTTGGCGCTTTGTGCTATCCAACGAATGATAGAGAAGATCTAGGAAAACCGAAAGCTAAAGGTGATATTGGAATCTTCATTGGATACTCGTAAAACTCGAGGGCATTTAGGGTGTATAATGTAAGAACTAGGAAGATAATGGAGACGATGAATGTGAATTTTGACGAACTTTCAATGATGGCTTCGAGAGACTCGCTCTAGAACCAGCGCTTAAACCGATGGCTTCTAATCAAAACATATTAGAACCCGCACCAAACCCGCAGACTGGACACATCGATTCGGACTCATACAACAAAGAGCTCCATCAACTTTTGCTGACACACCTCATGAACAAGAATGGGAGAAATTCTTTGAGTTAATGTTCGATGAATACTATGGTGGAACTTCGACAAATGCATCAAACCATCATTCCACTGCACCCGCTCAAAATCATCCACCACCACCAACAGATGATGCATCTACAACGGTCGAAACCAATGCACCAACTCCATCAACGTCATCTACATCGACTTCTGCACATCCTATTCTTACAACAGTTTTACCAGCAGTTGATGAGCAAAACCAAAACATATCATTGCAAGAAGAACCTTTACAAAACCAGAACGATGCAACGTTAGATGCAGACTTATTTGAAAACCCGTTTGCTACGGAATCACCGAATCATCTTCAAACTTACGAGAACCATCTAACTCGTGACACGCTTAACCAACGGTATCCTTCTACTCGAGGTGGACAAAAGACCATCCAATTGAACAAGTTATTGGTGAACCTTCACGGCCAATTCGACGAGACGCCAACTTGCCACCGATCGCGACTTGTGCATTTACCTTTGCTCAATTAGCACTAAAGAACCAAAGAACATTCGGGAGGCAATGGCGTAAAATGCTGGATAGAAGAAATGCAACTTCTAATACCGCCTACATGACTCTTGGGATTTGGTTCCTAGACCAATTGACATTCGCGTCATTGATCTCAAATGGTTATGGAAGAACAAAAGGGATGAAGAAATGACCGTAATTTGCAACAAAGCTCGCCTCGTGGCCAAAGGATACGATGCAGGGAAGAAGGATAGACTTTGAAGAGTCATTCATGCCGGTAGCTAGACTTGAAGGAGTCACGATATTCTTAGCCTATGCACTCACAAAAACATCACGGTTTATCGATGGACATTAAGACCGCTTCTTGAATGGAACTCGAAAGAAGAAGTGTACGTAAGTCACCGTAAGGCTTCATAGACATGGAACATCCGGACTACGCCTACAAACTCAAAAGGCAATCTATGGTTTAAAGCAAGCTCCAAGAGCGTGGTAAGACGAATCGTCCTCTTTCCCGATTCTAAACAATTTCACCAAAGGAACTGTTGATCCTACCTTGTTTACACAAAATGCAAAACGACATTTTGATTGTTCAAATTCACGTGATCGACATCATTTTGGGTCCACTAATCCGAATCTTTTAAAACATTTTGAAAATCTCATGAAAAGCAAATTTGAAATGTCCATGATGGGGAACTAAAATTTTCCTTGGTTTACAAATACATCACCCCCTCATGGAATTTTTATCAATCAAGCTAAATATACAACCGAGATTTTGAAAAATCATGGTATGGATAATTGTGATTCGTGGGTACACCAATGGTAACTTCACCAAAAATTGAAGCCGATTTATTTGGGAAACCCATTGATCCAAGAAATATCAAGAATGATTGGTTCTCTCATGTACCTCACCGCTAGTCGAATTCGATATTCATTTTGTTGCTTGCTTATTAGCACGGTTTCGTGCAAAGCTCACCGAATCGCACCTCAAAGAGGTTAAACGGATCTTCGGTACCTAAAGACATCCATTCACATGGGACTTTGGTATCCAAGGAACTGGATTTGATCTAATTGCCTTTTCGGATGCGGACCACGCAGTGATCAAGTTACAAAGAAAAAGTACATCGAGGAGCATAATTTTGGGTGAAAAGTTAGTAAGTCGGTCTTCAAAGAAACAAGATTGCACCGCACTTTCAACCGCTGGCCGAGTATGTGTCTCTATCTCGTGTTGTGCTCAAGTTCTATGGATGAGAACACAACTCATAGATTATGGCTTTACTGATAAAATACCTAGGTATTGTGACTCGAAAAGTGCCATAGCCATCTCATGCAATCCTATTCATCACTCAAAGATTAAGCATATCCTGTTGAATTATTCTTCGTGAAGACTGATTACCAACTCGCTGATCTATTCACTAAAGCCCTTTCAAAAGAGCGATTTAATGATTTAGTTCGACGAATTGGAATGCGAAGCCTAACCCCTGAGGAGTTAGAACGTCTTCTCAAATCTTCTTGAAAATGAGTTTCCAAAGTCATCAGAAATATTTTTGAAAACAAAATACAAAATTTGAAAAACCAACAAAAGCAAAATAAAAAATATAAAATTTTCAAAAATACAAAAACAATATAAAATCAAAAATCCAAAAATATTTTTCTACGACATGTCTCTTGTATAATCGATATTCAGTTTCTAGAAATGTCATTTAACAATGATACGGACATGTACGTATGCTTGAACGAGAGTTCTTTAAATGTTTTCTAAAACATGTCGCTTCTCAAAAAAATTTTCAAAAATGGCTTTCAGATACTTCAAGACGAAACCCGGACTAAAATGATGACTTTTGATTATCTTTCAAATCAAAACTCGTGCTTTTAAAGAAAAATCGAGTGTACGCTCAAAGGCACTACATTTCAAATCGGTGAGAAATCATCGTCATCTTGAGCACCTTTTCAAGATTGTTCAAAAGATTTTCAAAATCCTTCAAAATATTTTGTGCTCAAGACAACTCCTCTAAAACCCTTTAATTGATTATGCTTTATTAAAGGGGAGTATAAAACCAAAATGTTCCAAATTCATACTTAAATCAAACCGCTTGTCTCCCAAAAGATTCTAAAATATTGTTTAACTGTTGATATCAAAAATATCATGAATATGCTATTTTTGAGGGGAGGAGACGTGATTAAAATGTGATCAAAAGTTTAATGATCGTTGTTTGAATCTCAAAAGAGCTCGACTCGGTTGAAACCAATGAATTGACGAGGAATCAATGTCAGGAAATGTACCATCTCGAGAAACTTTCTATGGACTTGACCAGGACGGGTAATAATTTCAAGCTAGTTATCTAGTGATGTAAACGTGTCTCGAATCGGTCTAGCTCATTTAAAGTCGATCAATTCAAAAAAGTGTGAACTCTACCCTCTATGTGCAGAATTAAGTTAAAACAATATAAGCATATGTGAAGGGGGAGCGTTTCTGAAAATACAAAACTCTCAAGGTGTTAACAAATCATGTTTTATAATCATAAACACTTTGAGAGATTTTCAAGAAAATGGTTTTATGGCAACATAGGATAGTCATGGAGTTATAAGGTGACTAAGGATAGGAAAATATGTCCTATGATCCGCCAGAGCCGGAGGGATCTACCCAAGGACATTACCTATAGTTAGTATTAGAAGTCCTTAGGTATGATTGAAAAAAGGAGTAATGTGAGAAAGGAGAAAGAAGGGTTGAAGAATTAAAAAGAAATGTAATGAAAAAGGGTGAAAATAAATAGCCCTCCATAATCAACCTTAGGCGTAAACCGGTTTAATTCATCTCACATCGGTTGTCACTAATAAGACACCGGTATTGAAGACAAGACGTCATGGACCCAAAGGACGACCGCACCTAACCTTCTAGCCACTCAATTCCTCTCAAAAGGATTTGTTTCATTCTCACCGGGAACCCTACATAATCTATTGACTTTCTTAGAGATCGTTGGTATTGAAGAAGGAGACCCTCTCCCTAGTCTCCACTTAGGAAAACCAAAATGCACTAATTGAGTCTAGAGCCACGAGATTCATAAAAGATCTCATAGGAACACATGACATTTCATCGCTTGTTGTTCATCAATAAGGACACAAGTGATACATTCTAGAGTCCCACGCAGATCTTAGCAATCCGCCGTAACATTTATGAGAGGTTTCACAATTGTGTTCCTCGCTGATTGAATGGAAACTCCCGCCAGGTCAACATCAAATAGCCCCGACATCGTCACTTGTAATTCTTTATGGATTACGCTTTAGTGTGTCTCAAACGGTCTACAATGTGAAGTGATGTCTCGTGTACTTCAAATGACTCACATGAATCAGATGTACTTCGTATGTCGTGTTAGCCTTCTTGAGGGCCTTCGCCAGGAACAACCTTTGTAAGAATTAGAGATGTGTTTTCACACTATATATGCATAACACCCTCGACATTCGAACTCGTAAGTGCCGGAAATCCGCTAAGGAGATTCCTTTCACGAATCGAATCTCAATATGAGGGTCGTTACTTGAATTTATTCTATGTAATGCCAACTGTCCCTTATGGGATTCGGACGGTGATTCGCCCGACCAAGGTGAATGAAATCAAGAAATTCATCAAGAGAACAATTGTAGTAATCAATTCTTTAAGAAAAGATTACAATGATCAATTGGTGTTCGTGATCGCACTCGGAAGTCACGATGGATGCTCATGGAGGAAGAGATCGTGCAGATTCTCCACATGATCATACCAACTACATCACAAATGAAGTTCTCATCAAATTCAAAGGCAACACAAAGTTAAAGATGATTCTTCGTCAACGCCAAAGAATCTTCAAAGTTTAAAGACTCGAGAACTTCATCATTGGAAACTCAAAGTCAAAAAGAAGTGTGAGCATGGTGGAGAATGACGTGGAGACTCCTAACCAAAGAAGTTGACTAATGGCAGAATACCATATTAATTGATCACAAAGCATGAAGGAACAAAGAATTAAGACTATTCTATATCTACACACAAAGTTTAGGAACTTTGTAACGTGTGTTAGATACCGCACTAGAATACTCAACGGGCTCGTGGATTGGGCTAAGCTAATTGGCTATTAGTTAAGTTAATCTAGCCTGTTATCACTTGTAATCCAATCCAACCCAATCCAAGCCCATGGAAAGCCCATTAGGGCGTGTAGAATAAGAAGTATAAATACCCCTCAAATGGTCATTTGAGGGGGGTGCTTGAGTGTGTATGTGTGTGTTTTTCTTTAAGCAATATAACATCTTGTTTCATCTTTTCTTCTCTCTACATACACGGTTCACATATTCAAGTCACCATCTTTACTACTTCATCTTTATGCTTATAGTTTTTGTGTGTTACTTGTTTTACGCATACGTGTGTTTGTGGTTTACGTGGTATACGCGTGGTAAGCTTGGTAACGTTTATAAAGATAACATACAATTTATTGAAAGAGAAATAATACACTAACTAAATGCTTAACCTCACCCTCATGGAGAGTCATGAGGGTATTTATAGGCTCATCCAACCACTACTTTGCCACTTAACCAATACTAGTCCCTATGGGCAAAGTATACTATGCATCTAACAATCATACTATTTGAAGTACATCCACAATCATACTAGCCATTAAGAAACCATTAGAAAATCAATCAAGGTACTTATGTTGAAACATAGAAATCTTTGTACCTTGAAAGTTTGTTTTCTTTTGAAATGCTCCCCCTCAATATGTGCTTCGAGATTCGAAAGCGATTAGCACATATGGGCGAGCAGCATGCACATTTGAATCAACACGATCATCATTTATCAAATTTCATTATTAAATCACAAATTCTCCCCGATCAAAAATTTCAAACCAATTGAGATTTTGGATCCCGATTGATTTAAATCATTTAGAAAGTTTTGGGAAAGACGTGGAAAGATTTAATTTTGAAAAATGATGATAAGTACCAATTTAAGACAATAAAGATTGTTAGTGTTATACGAGATCTTTAAATAAAACTAAAACAATTTCACAATCAAACAAGAACAGAAAAAAATTCATTTTGAAAGATCTTTGAGTTTTGAAGAAAATCATACCATGACATAACATTAAATCTTTAGATCACCACTTATTTTGTACAAACGGACTTGATAGATGAAATATCGTTTGAAAATATTTAATTTGAAATCACTCTCCCCCTCAATCCATGACATTAGTCGTTGATTGAGTGACTTTAGTTTAAAAATGAAGTCCGGTTGATTTCAAAATTTGAGTTCAATTTATTTTCAAAAACAACATTTTTCCATTTTCAAAACAATATTTTCAAATTTGTTTTAAGAAAAATGGTATCATCCACTACTATCCTGCACAAAGATACGTTAGGTGGTTCAAGAGCTTTGTTGTTGTGTAGGGTCGAAGAAAACCGTATGTCGATGCAAGTGAGACCTCCGACGTTGCATTTGTCATGCCAACTCTTCATAGAGGTCCAATTAAGCTTCGCTTTCTTCATTTGTCGACCCAAGATATAGTTTCCCTTTTGTGGGATCCGGATCGGGAACATTCTTATATACCTGCATACGTTAGTGGACACACACAAATAGATATATGGTGGTCGACATCACCCAGACAGCAATCGACTAATAACAGCTAATTCAACATATCAATCGATCATATAAAGCATGGGATTATGTGTTCATCAAACTTTAATCATCTAAACCTAACAATCATATCCTAGGCACCTAGTCCTTCAACGTAGTTTAACATCATTTTTCGCCACATTTAGGATAATTAAGAAAGCCCGTTAGATGATATAGATTTGAAAACATTCTCCCCTCAATCAATGACTTATTTTTCCGAAAAGTTTAAAAGTGTCAAGTCATTGATTGAGTTTTCAATTTTACTAAAACTCAATCGATTGATTTACAAGCAACTCATTTACCACCATTTTTGAAAACAACAAATATTTTTCTGAAGAATTTATAGAATGAAAAACATTTGTGTAGGAACAGCAGTCCTTCGACATACTTTCCTCAATTTGTTTTTAGGATAAGTGCACGAATTTTAAAAATGGTTTAGCGCAGCACTTTCCTTTCTTGAAGATCGGGTTGCTATCTGAAATAATAGCAAGCCATGGTTTAAGCACGCCATATTTTGAGACATGTTTTGGAAAAGAATATTTACACCTCCTGATCGAACTTCATCTAAAGTCCCGTGCCATTATTGAATGACATTTCTAAGACCGTAGATGTTATCGATACCAGAAGACATGTCTTGAGAAAACAATTTTTTTTATGAGTTTTTGTTGGTTTTATAATTTTCTATTTTGCTTTTCGATAAATATTTACAAAGAAGATAATTTAGTTTAAGAGTATGATGATATGAGTACCGAGATAAGGATATCGTGCAGCACGTTGTAGAAGAAAGAAATCAACATCTCTTAAACTCTTACCACCAAAGCTTTCGAGGCTCTTACCCAACGAGTAGAGATAACGACATCACAAGAATCGGTTGAATCACCGATCTTCTCTCGATGTCAACTCCGAATGACCGATTAAGCTCGATCATGTGAATATGTTAGCGACCGATGTACACATATCTCTCCCGATGGATGCGATCTCATCGGAATCATCATTACATTGTGTACATGAAGCACTAACCGAAGCACTTTATCATAAATCATATCAAGATGTCGATAAGCAATATCATCTCACGCCTAAATATTCTTCTCATATTTCTTCCCAACGATAGCGAGTTAACACATACCAAAAGTATCCAGAGACCACTTCCCTAAATAGTTGGAATAATACATCCTTCCCCAAATAGTTGGAATGATACATCCTTCCCCAAATAGTTGGAATAATAACACCAAACTCACGAATTAAACATCGATTTTCTACGGATAAGACATTTGTCTTCCGGAATAACTTCAATCGTAGAAGTGTTAAGTTCATCATGTGTACTCATTATGAGTCTAATAGTGATAGTTAACGTGTCTTCAACCATCCACCCCGATCACGGTAACTAAATAAACCAAGTCTTCAACTCAAATTCTAAAGCCCGAGCAAGTTATCAAATAAGAACACGCCTTTGTGAAAGTCAACTTCAATCTAAAATAAGTGATAAATGATTAACTCTAAAGTAATCAACTTGTGTCAAATGCCCAACATGTGAATAAACATACAGTCGGATGTACATTGACCCACTGAATGAACTGAAACAAATGATTCCTCAACATCAATGCATTATTCCTAAAAGTATACATGTAGAGACTGATCTGGAAGATTCACCAATAACTTCGAGCGGATGAGGTAGTCATTATATTCAATGTTCATTTGGTTGATTTATAGAGTGCACATTGGAAGGAACAATAATCCGTGAAGATTTGGCAAAGGAATACCAAAGAGCGGATCATTATTCATGAACAATAATCCGTGAAGATTTGGTAATGGAATACCAAAGAGCGAATCATTATTCATGAGTGCAACTGCAATATTATGATAGTTATTATCAACGCCTTAAGGAATAACTGGAGATTGGGCTTCTTGAGTAGTCTGAGTTGTATTTCTTGGATGATCAACATTCGCTAGCGGTTGGAAATACTCATCAAATATATCTTGAAACAATGAATCCCAAACAATAAATCCTATTAATCCTTTCTCCAGTTATTCAAACATCCATCAACATGTAGTGTATTCACTCTTCTCCCCCTCAAAAATTGCATCCTAAGTTGCCATTTTTGATTGAGCAAGTGAATAAGAATATACACCAATGAACGAGATCCACTTGATGACCGAATGAGCATGGGAGAAACATGAAGCTTGTTGTGAAGAATGTCAATGAGAATGGTCATAAACATGAAGATTTCTCTTCTTCTGAAGATAAAGCGCACTTAAGCGTACACCTTTCTTTTCTTTGAGGAACGGGGCCTGAAGTGTTATCTGCAGACGCCATTGTGTTAAAGAACGAGGCCTGAACTGATGTGAACAGACGTCATAGTGTTGAATATCAAGGTTGAGTTACTTGAACACGTAAGTTATGAGATATCAATCCATTTGTAATCCATACTTTAAGCCAGTCCATGTAGTGAAGGATCGAAGTATCTGCAATGAAGTAAGGACTACCTGCACTAACATTACAAGCTAGATTGCATATATATTGGTTAGTGACATTAGTATCCAAACCCTTTGGGGTTTCACGATCAACCTTGATTTTGTCATCGGTAAACAGCTTTCCGGTAGGTATCCACCTAAGTCCAACATCCTTAAACATTCTACCAGACGGTATCCACTTATGGCAAGGTCTAGGATTGTTGATTTTCTTATGCACAGTGGAAGATTTATCGTTATTCCTAGACTCCAAAGATTTAGCAGTTGGGATCCATCTAGGTGAAGTTTTAGGTTTGTTTTGCTTCATAACATGTTGAACCTTAGCCATGTTAGTAGCCTTAGTGGATTGTACCTTAGCATGTGAATTAGGAAAATGTTTCTTATTCGGAAAAGACTCATAATTTCTAGTTTCATTTTCTAGATGCTTAGCATTCTTCTTCATATAACTACTCTTAGATGCAAGCCAACCCCTAGTCTTTTGAGTGTTCCTAGGTAATGGTTTACAACTACTAGTATTGCCTTGATATCTCGTGGAATGCATCACCCTAGGTCTTGCACCTAAAATTCGCCTTTTGAATCATGCCTTTTTCCTAGCTTCTTCTAGAAAATAGTTCTTCCACAAGTCATTCATATCATATGAATTATGGGTTTTAATGCTTGGTTTTGACACTATTTTAGAACTATTCTTACAGGTGCTGGGAGTAGAAGTAGCTACTTGTTGAGGGTTAACAGAGCTAGAAGCATTATTCTTAGGTAACTTAGGTGAAGTGACTGGTTGTGACAAAACTTGTATCGCATCAACTTGGGAGGTAAGCCTTGTCTTCAAAGATTTTTTCTTTCGATATATAAATGCATTGGGTCCTAACAATGGACCGTCTCTAGTGGGATGAGAAACTGGCTTCCCCAAGGTTGATGGTTTTGTAAACTTAGTGTTCACACTTTTCCCTACAGCTTTCCTAAGCTCATTTTTTAAGGCAACAATAGCGAAACTCTTTTCCTGAAGTTGAGCTTTGAGTTCATCAATTTTTGCTATCAAATAATTTGTTTCCATTGACTTAGTTCTAGCTTCTTTCACAGAGTCACTTAGTTCTATGTGATGCTTTCTCAAAGACTCATTTTCCTTTAGTAATTTGGCCACACAAATTGCTAATTCATCATTTCTCATTTGAATATCATAAATAGCATTAATATCATAATTACTTGTAACCAACTTACTTTTCACATGCATACCGAAATATGTTTCTTCAAATTGTTGATAGTCGAGTTTTTGGCTTGAAGTCGAGCTTTAAATCGTTTATTTCAAAAATTCACGAAATTCGTGAAATTCGGATTTTACATGGTTTCTTAGTTTGAAAACTTTCTTCTTTACTCAGATCGCAATTTCAAGTGAAATTCAATGTTTTTCAAGATTTGAGAGTTTGTTTGAAAGTTCATCAAAAGCCCTTTTATCAACCATATCTTTTGTTTTGAATTTATTAGTCTCACCTCAACCAAGAAACAATTATCGAATCATATTCAGATTAAGATCGCTTTGTTTAGGTACATTAGCGATGCACTATGTTGAATGCTATGGTACCTCATCACATGACACATGTTCATTTGTCGGTCCGATATTTGCATCCACGCCATGTGTAACAAGAGTTACTAAACCACGGCTATTTCAAGCTTATCTCAGATCCGAGCCTCAGATTCGGTGTTAATCGTCCATCACCCGATGCCTTCTCGGTCTCAACACTACAACTTATTGATTGTACCCGACATTCATTCACCATTCTCGATCACAAAGATCCACTTCTTGTGTGACAGAGTTACTTGGCATTGGTTACATCATTCTTTGTTGTCTTTGATATTCTTCATTCAAGAACACTCGACCTTTCAACTGATGCATTACCCGACTCATCACAACTATCTCTCAATTGCACCAGACTCTCATCCACTTTTTCATCTTTCCGAGTAACTTCCTCAACATACTTCTCCACATTATCCATGAGATGGATAAGTGTCTCTATGAACACGCAAATTTCCATTCCAAAGGTGTCTCTTGAAAGACATTTCACCATGTCTTGATCATAATCGATGTGAATTCCTTCTAATGAATGACTGAAAATGTTTGTAGATCACTTGAAGTGCAGCACTGGAACTATCCTTTTGAACCTTCTCTTTGTCAACTTGTAGCTCCAATTGCTCTAGGTTTAACAGCAAAGTTCCTGTTAATGTGGATAAGTTCTGACGGAAGAGGGCAATACATGTTCGTTCCATTATTGTGGGTAGAAGTAACATGAGGTGAGAGTGAAGTTATTGATAAGGTTCAATGTTGCTTTCCTTTTGTATGGCATTCTGTAGCCTGAACATGTGCAAATCTTTCTCATTGGACTCAGAGCATGAAGAACTCAAATCCTCATTGATTGATTCCATCATCTCGTAATGCTCAAGATAGCTAATATTCTCATGATTGTCAATAGCATCATACGGTTTGAGTACTTCGAAATTACGAATCGGAGTGTAAGACATGATGTTGATGTGTACACGGGATTTTACAAGTCTGTGATTTAAACCGAGAAATAGAATCTTTCGCGGATTTTTCTAAAATCAAGACCAAACCGTTAAGCAATGACCAATAGAATGTATTAAGATAACTGATGGATTGACACAATGACAGACAATTGTGTGTTAGGACTTATGATTGTTTGTAGGATTAGCTGAGATGTTGTTTAGTTGAGATTTGGATTGGTTGTTGCATGATTTTACAGAGAATTTAAGGTCTAAAAACTTAAAAACCTCAATAACTTCTGTTCGGAGCGGATTTAGGCCTCGAAGGTTGACCCGAATCAACTTTAGTTTATTTGGTGTGCCATTCTCCTCATTCTCACGGTCGTTTTGATGGGTAGAACGCTGAAAACGGAGTTACGGTTCAAAAGTTATGGCCGTTTGAAGTTTTGTCCAAAAAAGTCAACAAAACGCACCCAAGACAACTCGCACCCCAGTCAACTCGAGTTGATGACAACTCGCTTAATAGACAACTCGCATAAACAGACAAGTCGCATAAAACACAACTCGCATAGGCAACTCGCTTAGGCTGACAACTCACATAGGCAACTCGCTTAGGCTCAAATCGCATTAGATACGTTGAATCTGGACAAGTCGCAGTCAAAACTGTCAACTCGCTTAGGCTCAACTCGCATTGATGAAAATGACCACAACTCGCATTCAAGAAAAGCATAACGTGTCTCAACTCGCATCCAATAAACATTCAAAAAACACCACTTTTCAATCCAAAAACAACCCAACCATGATGATTCAAGCCTTACAAATCAAAACCTAAACACTTATAATGATTCTAAACATAAAAGTACAATCAAAATCCAAACTTTAACACAAAAAATGATCCAAATAATGAAAACTACTCTAAACTCATTCAAGCCCAAAAACCTTATGAAAACCACTAGAAATCCAAGAACATGAAAGATGAGTGATCAAACCATGGCTCTCTGATACCAAATTTAGGATATTCGATTTCATAAACACATAACAAACACTAGTATGGATCGAATGAGATAGAGAGTTTAGAGAGAGAAAGTAGGATGGGAGCCTTTCTAGAGAGAGAAAGTGAAAGAAAACATAGAAGGTTAGATTGAGTGAAAGGTCCAACCCTCTACCTTGGGAGGTAGAGGGTATTTATAGTTATATACTACACGTCCTCCTTCGGATCGTGGATCGTGGCATACAGATGGTAAAGACCGTCTGTCCCTCCACGGTGTTGCTCTAAACTAAATAACTAACTAAATAACTAGTAAATAACGTAATGTCTACGAGCTAACATATGCTAGACTAGAGTTGGCTTGACCGACTCTTCACTATGGATTTTCTAAATCCTAACAAGTGGGCATTGACCTAGGTACTAGAATCATCTTATGCCACGTCTCGTGGGCTTACTACATGGGTCGGGTCACTTAAACTAACATTTATAAGCCTATTACATAACGACCTATTATAACGTAATATGACTGACACTTTACAATAATAACGTATTCCCAACAATATCCCCCTAAGGGTTGGTCATCATAGGTCGTTTGGCATCTTAAACTCTTTGGAGTTCTTTGCTTGTGACGACTTTAATTCTTTGCTTCTTTGTTCTTTGTTCTTGTGACCGGCTATTGGTTTCTCTTGCCTTTCATCAACGTCTTTGTCACCGGTGTCTTTGCCTCTTTTCCAACATGCTCATACTTCTTGTTGACTTTGGTGCTTCATACATATGTGGTCCTCATTATTTTACTTTGATTTTTGTCTCTTAACTTTGTAGATTCTTTGGCTTTTACTTTGCTTTGATCTTTGATGAGAACTTTCTTTGAAATGTGCATGACTTTATGATGTTGGTATGATCATGTGGACATGGAACGATGTTGATGATTATGGTGATGGTAACGGTCTTTTCTGGAACTATGGCCTCCATAGATAGCTGCATAAATATGTTAGTAATAAATTTTTGACGTTTGTGTAGATATATCTTATACAACACATCCCAAATCACCGGCATGTTCCTTGAATCTTCTTAAACCGGATGGTCACTAGGATATTTATGTACTTGATATCTTAACATTGTCGTTCCTATATCTGAATTTCCAAAGGATGAACAGACACAAATAAGTTGCTGAAGTATCCCAAGAGATCACTCCACGACTGTAGACCGTTTGGAACAACCACCAAGAAGGATGATACTCGATGTTGGTCATGTAGCTATAAAATCTGTTTTGTAAAATCTCTCAAAGCATTTATGATTATAAAACATATTTTGCTAATACTTTGAGAGTTTTGGCTTTTCTGAAATACTCCCCCTTTCACATGTGCTCGTGAGTTTTTAAGAAAAAGCTGCACATTGAGAGTAGAGTTGGTAATTTTAAATAGATCGATTTTCAATAGACAAGACCTTTGCGAGATACGTTTACATCACTAGTTAGACCAGCTTGAAATTATTACCCATCCAGGTGTAAGTCTAGAGAAAATCTCTCGAGATGGTACATTATACTAAGACAAGTCCTTTGCGATACACGTTTACATCACTGGTTAGACCAGCTTGAAATTATTACCCGTCAAGGAACAAGTCTTTTTGATTTCTGACATTTGTTTTCTCATCAATTCATGGGTGATATCTAAGTCTTTTGACATGGTACATTATACTCTGACAATTCCTTTGCGAGACACATTTACATCACTAATTAGATCAGCTTGAAATTATTACCCGTCCAGAAACAAGTCATTTTGATTACTGGCGTTTATTTTCGTCAATTCATTGGTTAACTATGAGTCGAACTCAATATGGTACATTCTACTTTGAAAAGTCAAATGCGAGACATGTTTACATCACTGGATGAACCAACTTGAAATTATTACCCATCTAGGAACAAGTCATTTCAATTAATGACATATTTTTCTCGTCAATTCATTGGTTATATCTTAGTCTAACTCGTTTGAGATTCTGAACTGATCAACATAATGAGATTCCATACTGACCAACATATTTTAATCTCATTTCTCCCCCTTAAAAATATCATCTCAATATTTGTTTTGAAAACAATGATGATTAAAATATGCTTTTTGAGGTTTTTGAAATCATATGTGAAGAAACGGATCACAAGAACGTTTATTGAGATCAAAGGTGTTTTATCTTGAATAAAAATTCATGAAAAACTTTTGAAAAAAATCTTAGATAAATCTTCAATGAATTTTCGTTTAAGGTTAAGAAGCATTCGCTCCTTGTGTTAGGATTTTTTCACTAAAGCGTACAACAGGGTCCTTTCTTTGAGAATCGGGTTATGCAATCATTATGTGTACATAAACCATTAAAGCTTCAACTTTCTTTAGTGGTGTTATCACTTCTTTTGAGGAAAGTTTATTAGTTTTAGTTTAAAATCGGTTTATAAGTGTTTCAAAGTTTTTGCACTTTATCGAACTTCTTTAAATTTCTTTAAAACCTTAAAAGCTCAAAACATTATTATTATTTAAATGTTTTTGAAGGTTTTTGAACAGAAGAAACATTTTGAAAAGTTGTCTTTGATTGAAAAATCGACTTTCAAAATTTCAGACCATTTATCGAATTTGTGCTAAAACTCTCTTTTATCGAACTTGTTCTAAAACCCTTATTTATCGAATTTGTTGGAAAAGCCTCTTTTATCGAATTTGTCCTTAAACCATTATTTATCAAATTTGGTGGAAAACCCTCATCCATCGAATTTGGTTATCGAACTTCTACAAGGAAAATTTTCTTTACGGTTCAAGAATTACTCAAGATTTCCTTGCTTGGATAAGATTGTGGAATACTTGACAATGGGACTTTCTTCTAGCTTGGATAAGTTAGAAGATTTCAAATTCCATCGAATTTGTTCATCAAACTTGTTTATCAAATTCCATTGAATTTGTTCATTGAATTAATTTATCAATTTGTTCATCGAATTTGTTATAACAAATTTGGTTATCGAATTTTTTTATCAAACTTGTTCATCTAATTTGCTCAAGACTCAAAAACTAACACTACAACACACTTCTCAATTGTCTACAAGATCCATACTCAATTACACAAGTTAATTCAACAATCATGTCTCAACCACCGTATCCTTCTTATCTTCCTCAACAACAATACCCTCAACAATATCCTCAACAACAACAATACATTCATCAATTTCCTCCGCAACAACAATATCCTCCACAAAACTACCACAACAAATTTCACAACAACAACATTGGTTTGCTCAAATGTAAAGCAACAAGAATAACAATCAATTCATGAAGCCGGTTAAAATACACGACCACCAATGCTTACACCAGGAAACATGTTCAATGGGCTAGCAGATTTTTAAGGTATATGGATCTTAAGAAATCCCATGCTAAGTATTTGAAGAAGGTTATACTCTATAATACCAAGACCTGAAACTGTCACCCCTGTTCCAGAAAGCCAGTTTACACCAGAATAACGAATTCATTTTGAGGCAGACGAAATTGCTATGCAACAGATTCTTTAGGGAATACCCAATTCAATCTACCCAAAGTGTTGATTCTCATCGGATATCTAAAGCTATATGGAAACATGTACATCTCTTAATGGAAGGCACTGAGCTGAACCAAGTTGACATGGAATCTAAATTGTATCATATCTTTGATTCGTTCACAATTGAACTAAGGGAGTCCTTAGAATCTTACTATCACCGATTCACAAACATAGTCAATAACTTTGACATAAACAAGATTCATCGGCCTAAAATTGCTATCAACACAAAGTTTCTAAACTCCTTAGGTCCAGTCTGGCTTAAATATGTTACTTTTGTTCGCCAAGTGACGGATATTCACAATGTGAAGTATGGTTTATTGTTTGATTATCTGAAGCATCACCAGTCTGAAGTTGAGAAAGATCGTGCTATGATAAGGATTTAAAACATGCGTTTTTAGGGGGTCATTTAAGCCTTAAATCGATACATTTTATATTTGTTACTTCTTAAAATCATTCCTTTTCACCGTATAGGTCTTTGGAAGCAAATTGCTGGAATCAAGCACTTTTGGATGAAAAGGAGCGAAAACATGGAGAAAACGACAAAGTAAAGATTTCAAGGCTGAATTTCACACCTGACGGCGTCCCAACCCAAAGGGAAATGCCGTCGCTCACAAGGTTTTCTAAAAAGAATCAAGCGACGGATCAGGACATATTTTAGTTCTACAACATGACGGCGTCACGCATTATTCCAAAAAGGTGTCACCTTACTTTTTCACCAGACGACCAAGACCCATTCCGAGATGACGTTCATAATGAATCCAGACGGCGTCACACTTCCTCAACTAACATCGTTCCAATGATGACTTGCCCAAAACGAAACCCTAATGACGGCGACCAGACGACGTCACCATCAAAAGGTGATGCCGTCGCAAGTGTAAATCTATTTATAGACTTTGAATTTTCGTTATTTTGTGTGTAGTATTTTGGAGATAAAACCCTAGTTCGTTCATAGTCCGACTTGGGCAGTATTTTAGGGTTCCAAACCCATCTTTACACTCAAAGATAAGTTTGTTTATCCAATCTATCACCATGTTTGTTCTATGTTTAATTGTTTGTTTGTGTTCATGCTTATCTATCATGTGTAGCTAAATTAATCTTGTGTTTGCTTAGATCTATGGAACCTAGTTGTTGATTATTGTTAGGTTGTCTCTTGATTTAATTGGTAGATGCTAGAGTAAGGAAAACTGGCTTCTTCTTTAATTGTTGCGAGCTTAAACGTCCTAAATAGCAAAAAGCTTGAGAGTGCACTTAAGCTATCGTTGTGTTTATTGCGTGAGTTGTAGCTTTAGGATAATAGACTATTCGGGGGGATACTACGGTACTTGACGATCCCGGATAGTCTAGAGGAGAGTTACAATTCATAGAACTAGGGAATTAGGCACCCCCTCTATGACTAACACGGAATACGATGCACCAATTAGAATGAGGATGTGACAATTCAACCGACCAATAAGAGATAACTAGGGAGTAAGAAAATCTAAGTAAACACGTTTTTAATTATCATAAGAACTCCCTCAATCAATCCATAGCTCTTGTCCTTTTCATTAGTTAATTAGTTTTTTAATTTTAATTGTTAAGTAGTATAATTGGTAGAATTACCAAACCCCGAGATTTTTACTTATTTTCAAAAAAATATAAAAAGCTAAAAAGAATCACCCTCAACCTCACCTTTTCGTCATACATCCCTACTAGCATCTTTATTCCCTTAGAGAACGATCAACCCCCTGGGCTTACCCATACTACACTGCAACGATTAGGTACACTGCCTAGTGGGTTGTAAAGCTTGCTCATTGAAAAGGACTCACGCATTGAGTTTTTGGCGTCGATGTCGGGGAATAGAATAGCTAGTTAGTTTTCTATCTCGATTAGGTTACTCGCTTGATTCCTATCAAGTGAGTTTTTTTCTTTTTTATTAACTTTCTTGTAGTCTATCCCCCTTCTTTCTGTTTTTGTTCGTAGCCTTGTCACTTTTCATCATGGAAGGTGATAATCCACCCAACAACAAACCACCACCACATCAACCATTACCACCACCAAATCCACTACCACGAGACCCGCCAAGAGGCCGTACTCTAGGTGAATACTCTAGACCAAGCCATCAAGGCTATAGGAACACCATTGAGCTTCCCCGTTTAGCTCAAACTACGGCCCTGCGATCCGACACCATCCGGTTGGTGCAAAACGGATGTGCATTCCATGGACTTCATTTCGAAGATCCTAATTAGCATCTCAAGGATTTCCTTAAAATCGTTGACTCAATTGACCTTGATGCTACCACTCGGGAGACCACGCGATTGCGTCTCTTCCAATTCTCTCTACGAGACCAAGCTAGTAATTGGCTTGAGCGACTTCCCGCAGGATCCATCTCAAGTTGGGATGATCTCACCACCCGTTTCCTCGCCCAATTTTTCCCACCGGGGAGAACCACTAAGCTTAGGAATGATATCTTGATGTTCCAACAACGTCAAGGCGAAACCCTTTATGAGGCGTGGACTCGATTCAAGGACTTACTACACAAAGTCCCTCACCATGGCATTGATCTTTGGCTCCAAGTCCAAATCTTCTATGATCATGTCAATCTCTCCACTAGGCAAACCATTGACCAAGCGGCCGGTGGTAAGCTTAGTGAATTAACCGCGGAAGAATCATGGGGCACTATAGAGGACCTTGCCCTCTATGACAACGAATATTGAAATGACCCCCGTGAGTTGCCCAAAACCGTAAAGGCAATATCCTTGCCTTTAATCGACTCACAACCTTCCAATCATAGGATGCTCGAACTTGAAGATCAAGTCAAATTTTCTAATGAGTTCCTACGAAGCTCCTAAACCTTCACGCCAAGTAAACAAAGTCACTTCCTCTTGTGAGTTATGTAATGGTCCCCATGACACTCGTGATTGCACAAAACCCCGAAATAAGCTTTCACGAACTACGCCACCACGCATACCGATGGAGCGAGAGAGAAGTGGTACACTTTCAAACCCGAGAAAAATAACATAGGAAATTCCTATAACCCTTCATGGAAGAATCACCCTAACTTTAGGTGGAACCAAAACTCAAACCCGCCTCAAAACAACTCCTCCACTCCACCTAATAGGTTCCAACCAAACGGTTCATCTTCAAACCGTACCCCCTACAACAACCCTTCCAACACAGGTAATCCCAATAATCTTGAGGGGATGGTATCCAACTTTATGTCATCTCAAGAAGCTAGGTTGTCTAAACTCAAAGCCGATTTAAAATGACAACAAGGCGAGATGACAAATAAACTCACACCCTCTTGAAAGTCTTCAATGACCGAGTTGTGGGAGCACTCCCAAGTGACACCATCAAGAACCAAAAAGTAAATTCGATTTCATCGAATCAATGTTCTTGTTCACCAAGGAAAAGCGCATATCCATGCCCCTCACACCTGCAAGTCCACTCGGTTAACACCATCAAAACATGTTTCAAGCAAACTACCCCAAAGACCAAAAACCTATCCAAATCTTGAAACACCAACTAATCAAGAACCTAAATCTACTCTAGAAGAGGAATTTAAGGAGCTTTACCAAGAAAAACCAGTTCTTAAATTCTTGAGTCATGCGCCTTACTATCATGCTTTGAAAGACAAATATGAGCAAAGACTAAAATTAGGAGAACGTGGGTTCGCGTTTGTGCAAAACAAATTACCTAGAAGTTAAATGATCCCGGCTTATTCATTCTTCCGTGTAGCACTGGAAATTCCAAGGCTTTCAACACATTAGCCGACCTAGGATCAAGCATCAGCCTTCTTCCGTTGTCCCTCCATAAAAGCCTTAACCTAGGAAAGTTAGAACCAACGGAAACCATCATAGGTTTAGCGGATGGCAGTTTTGCATATCCGGTAGGAATAATGAAGGACATGGTAGTACACATAGGACAATTGACTCTTTTGACGGATTTTCATGTACTAGTTATGACTAGTGATACCACATGTCCATTATTGGTTGGAAGAGGATTCTTAGCTACTGCTAGTGCCATAATTGATTGTAAGATGTCCAAAATAGTGGTAGGAGAAGGGAATGCTAGGTCAATCTATGATGCTAAGAAGCATTCCTATGATAATGAGGGTGAACAAATGCCTCATGAGATCATCTTAGATAAGAAACCATCTAGATATGGACCTTGGACCAATAGAGATTTGGTAGGCCCTCAACGACCTTTCTATCTAGAAGAAGCCTTCATAAATAATACATGCGACTTAGAGCAACAATTGGCTAGGGACATTGAGGTGAATCCATTCGAGGATACTTTAGTGTTTAGGAAGATGACCGAATTCCTGGGAACCTTACCTATTAATCTTTGCATGAATAGATGGAAAGTTGAGAGTAATAAGCTTAAGCATAAGTGGAATTGGGATAAGCCACCTAGTGATGGGAATGGAGAGTAGCACATTAGGATGACGATCTATGATCCTAATGGCGAGATGTTTGAAAAGGCATACTGGACTAAGCGTACTAGTAGGAGATTAAAAGAGAAGTTCGATCCCACCAATGTCCTTAAGGATGAACTCACTCACCTAGGTACGTAGGGTATGACTTCGAGTCTAGCTACAAGACTCATAAATGAAGAAAAGCACTTCTTGGGAGGCAACCCATGTTTAATTGTTTGCATGTTTGTTTTTCATTTTTAGTTGTGTGTTTTATATATTTTTTTATTGTTGCTTAATTCTCGTGTTTATTTTGTGATAATGCTTTATTTTGTTTTTAGCTTTGTCTTAATTGCATATGAAGGTATTTTACAAAAAGATAAGTGTAGGGAAGATCACATATGTTTTTAAGAACTTGTATGAACATGAGATTAAAAATAATTAGAATTGTGTATATTTGTGTGTTTGTTAGAGTCAAATGCTTGTATCGAGTCATAATGGATGTTTTGTAGGAATTTTTCCAGGTCTTTAAAGAAGTAATTTTTCCGGAAAACGCATCAGACTCTTTCTGCCAGGACAACCTGACGGCGTCGGGACTAAAGCCCAACGGCGTCAAGAAATGTATAAACAGATTCCATGTTTCGTTTTCTGTCTATTTGTAATTTTTGGAAATTTCCAATTCTTAATTTTCCAGAAATCTGCAAACATCCATTCCACAAGCATTATATCTTACTTGCTTTCTAGTGTAGTTTTGTTTCTTATATAGTTTATACTGCTGATTTTACACGAGGTTTCATTTCGTTTTCTTATAAGTTTGCAGGTTTTATTAGACAAGAAGATGAAATACATGATGGAAGCAACACATACTACCTGCTCATTCTTCTTGGAGGAGGATTTAACTGCAACTTTACGCATATCCTATCGAGCTAATCAGGGGAGTATTAGTTTCTCTCTTTTATTTACCTTCCTTTATCATAACTTTGATACTTTCAGGGAACATTGGAGACAATGTTTAGTTTAAGTGTAGGGAGGAAGAATAAAGTGGGAACTTAGAAACTATTCACTCACTTGATTTTTGTCTTGTCCTTGGTAAATTGTGTAATAAACTATGAGAAATATTTGTTAGGGTAATTTTAGCACCAAATTTAAAATTTTTATGGCATTTACGAGTAAAACTTTAGTCTTAATAAAGCGTCTCATGGATAGGAATTATATGACTAGCACAAAAACCGTATACCACTCAAATTCCACCCCAAAAATGTGAGGTTCGCCCCTAGATCTTTAGGAATAAAAGCATTCATCTTTAATGCTTAGTGAGTGTACCGGTAGTATAATAGATTTTAGAACTTGTTTTGTGATGCATTCCGAGATCGCTAGTGAGACTACATTCGTGTAGTTAGGATTAACAAAATGATAAGAGGCATTATGATAACCCTTGGTTTAAACCTGTAATTTAATTACGTCAACCTCATCGGTTGAGTAATTTTTCCCCACACCCTTACGATGTACTCATTTTTAGTACACGATACCCTCAGTTAACCCCTCAGAGCATATCTTTTCGCAGTTCTCGTGATGTTCCGGTTTCCGAAATATCAATGAAGAGCATTGTTTACAATCCACCCCCAAATGTTACACCCAAATCGCCTTAGCCCACCTTGTATGCACTCATCTTTAGTGCATTATTGTAATCATTGTTTAAACCCTTAGTTCAATTATCTAGTTACTTGCATGGTTGCTAAGTCGAGTCATATCATTTGTATACAGTTTTGGGACGATTGAGACTCATGGGTTAAAGTAGTATTTTATGGAGTAACGGAAGGAACGATAAATTCAATTTCCTTTGTCTACGTAATTAAGTACTCCAAGTGTTTTGATCTTTTCAAATTGGGTCAATTAGTGTTAATGAAATAAAAACTCAAGTGTAGGATGCTCTTATAAATCCCTTTATTTTGATGTTATCTTAGAGGATGGTAGAGTAAAAGGTATGAAAAAAAGATGAGAAAAATATATATATATATATATAAAATATAATAAAAAAAAAATATACGGGCTACCATCCTACATCTATCTTTATGTTTTATGTTTTTAATTTTATGTTTATGTTTTGTTTCAAGTTGTTATCTAGTGTTAGTGAGTCGAGTCTTGGCTTAGCAACACCGCATTTTACATGCTTGTAACATAAGATTTTGACTTGCCACCACTAAATATCCCCATATCCAACAAAACCCTTTATTTCCCTACCCGAAGCCTAACATTATAACCCTTTGTAAAGACCTCTTAGATAGTTATTCATAGGTGCTTACGCCAAAGCGGTGGAGGTTTGATCTATTCTCAAGCCTATGGTAATCTATGTACTATGATAGGTAGTGAGTGTTTATCTTCCATTTCCTTACATGTTATATTTCATATAAACCTGAGAGATGAGAGAATCCAAACACCAATTGTGATGTGCTAGTGTATAACTTCCGTGCTTGTTTTGACTATTGTGGTGCTTGTACTTATTGTAAACTATTCTAAGCCAATGCTAAAATTGATTGGCCAAAAGCACATTTGCTTAAAGACAAGCAAATTCCAAGTGTAGGGATATTTTATAAAGATTTAAAACATACGTTTTTAGGGGGTCATTTAAGCCCTAAATCGATACATTTTATTTTCGTTACTGCTTAAAATCGTTCCTTTTCACCGTATAGGTCTTTTAGAAGCAAATTGTTGGAATCAAGCACTTTTGGACGAAAAAGAGCGAAAACATGAAGAAAACGACAAAGTCAAGATTTCAAGGCTTAATTTCACACCTGACGGCGTCCCAACCCAAAGGGCGACGCCGTCGCTCACAAAGTTTTCTAATAAGACTCAAACGACGGCTCAGGTCATATTTTGGTTCTACAACATGACGGCGTCACGCCTTATTCCAGAAGGGCGTCGCCCTTACTTTTTCACCAGATGACCAAGACCCATTCCAAGAAGACGTCCATAATGAAGCCAGACGGTGTTACACTTCCTCAACTGACGCCGACCCAACGATGACTTGTCCATAACGAAACCCTAATGACGGCGACCAGACGGCGTCACCATCAAAAGGCGACGCCGTCGCAAGTGTAAATCTATATATAGACTTCGAATTTCTATATTTTGTGTGTAATATTTTGGAGAGCAAACCCTAGTTCGTTCATAGTCCGACTTGGGCAGTATTTTAGGGTTCCAAACCCTTCTTTACACTCAAAGATAAGTTTGTTTATCCAATCTATCACCATGTTTATCCTATGTTCAATTGTTTGTTTGTGTTCATGCTTATCTATCATGCGTAGCTAAATTATTCTTGTGTTTGCTTAGATCTATGAAACCTAGTTGTTGATTATTGTTAGGTTGTCTCTTGTTTTAATTGGTAGACGCTAGAGTAAGGAAAACTGGCTTCTTCTTTAATTGTTGCGAGCTTGAACGTCCTAAATAGAAAAAAGCTTGAGAGTGCACTTGAGCCATCGTTGTGTTTATTGCGTGAGTTGTAGCTTTAGGATAATAGAGTATATAATATCAAACCGAAGATTCGATAACCAAGAAGTTAGGTCTTAACTAAAGTGTATAGTAATCTTCTTCCCACACCCCCGACACGTTAATCAAATAAACCACTATTTAAGCACTTCAACTAAAAAAGTGTAAATATTAATCTAAAGAATAAGTTCAAATAATCAATGTGATAAGCATATGATATACGATAACCCAGAATCAACAATTCAATAGATATCAAAGTTAATGAGAACGACGATCCTACTCGAAGTATATATAATCGTCTTGTGATTACAATACTTGAGGAATATGTAGTTCATGTAACGATCAAGATCATATAATTCGAATGAAAAATATCAATTATAGATTTCAAAGAATATTCAAGATATTATTATCGAAAATGATAGATCCTTGATGGATTATTCATGACAAATCGAGTTGTCATAATACTAACATCCATTAAATCTTAAAATCATACTTACTGATCCAAGTATATTCTAAATAACTATTGCTTGCCAGATGATATCAATATACTAACATTGTAATCACAAAATTATTAAATTTCAGACTTATCAAAGTCATCACAGAATTCATATCAAATGATCTTTCCAATTGTCATCCTAGTTGATATTGGAAGTGAATTAAGAACCCAATGAATAACTGAGTCCGATTGGAAGGAATACAAATCTTGTGTCAAGTGTCAATGAACAATTCAACCATGAAGATCTTCCGTATAAGATAAGCATCCTCTTTTGAAGGTCAAGTGTTAGTGCTGACCCATGTTATGAACGATTGTAATCCAATGTTAAGTAGTCTAAGTGTTTGAATATAAGTGACTTTGTAATAGCAATCAAACATTTACTCGTATTAGCAAGTACCTGATGTAGATACTACTCGATCAGATTCCCAAGATAATGCATCTTAAGTCATTTCTCACTAATTACCACATTATTCAGGTGTACTTAGTATTAATTTTTCATCGAAATTCTATTCGTTATAGATACTAGCATATACACTAGTGAAACCCATTTGAGTCTATTGTTAACGTATGCATGATATGAAGCTATGTTGACCTAAAATTCTGATGGTCATGGTAAAATTTTTCTCAAAGATTTACTTAATTTAGGTAATTTTTAGTCTTTAGACTGCTTCATTATATTTGAAAGACCCTTTGTTATAGTAGGGTTAGCAACTACTATGCTATACTTAGGATGAAGCCCTAAATTGTTCTAATGTTCAGCTTTCATAGATTTTCAATCTTTATATCATATAATGAGCCGTAATGTTCCTAGTGAATTTTGACTTCAGTTCTACTTGAAGCTACTAATCATTTCTAGAATTGGAACCTTTATTGGTTTCGAATCATATTCCAAGCTTTTTCATAGATTGGTTTCTAGCTTTGTATGTCGAGTATTTAGTAACTATTGTGTATCTCATGGAAGAATGCTACCTTCAAGATTTTATCTTAGAATATCTAGAGATACTTAAAAGGACCATTAGGATGTGAAACTTTCCATTATTGTAAGTTTTGAGTTCAAAATTTTTTCATGTTCTAATTCTCATCTACATTATGACTTTCTATGACTCATTAGATTCATATCAAGTGAGATTTATCTTTTTCTTTTATTAGCTTTCGTAGTTTATCTTTTCTTTGTTCCTTTGTTTGTAAAATTTTCATTTGCCATCATCCCATCATGGTAAATGAAATGCCTTTTCACCATGACCTACCATACCAAAATCCATCAATACCACCTAGAGCCCGTACTCTTGTGGGTACTCTAAACCGAGCCGCAATGGCTATCGAAACACCATTGAGCTTCCATAATGAGCCAATGTGTCTCTCTTGTGATCCGACACCATCCGGTTGATGCAAAATGTATATGCATTCTATGGACTTCATTCCAAAGATCCAAACCAACATCTTAAGGATTTCCTTAAAATTGTAGACTCGTCGATCTCGATGTTGGCACTCAGGAGAAGACGCTCTTGCGTCTCTTCCAATTCTCTCTACGTGATGAAGCTGGAAATTGGCTTGAGCGTCTACCCACGAGATCCATCTCGACTTGGGATAATTTCACTTCTCGTTTCCTCGCACAATTTTTCCCACCTGGGAGAACTACTAAGTTAAGGAATAACATTTTGATGTTCCAACAACGTCAAGGTGAAACTCTTTATGAAGCGTGGACTCGTTTCAAGGACTTACTCCAAAAAGTCCCTCATCATGGCATTGATCTTTGGCTCAAAGTCCAAATTTTCTATGATCATGTCAACCACTCCACAAGGCAAATGATTGACCATGCGACGGTGGTAAGCCGTGATAAGAATGCGGAAGAATGGTAGGGTATTATAGAGGATCTCGCCTCTATGACAATGAATGTTGGAATGACCCTCGCGAGTTGAGAAAACCTTCAAGGCAATATCCTTGCCTTCTAATGTCTTAAGTATTCACGATCGTAGGATCATTGAACTTGAAGATCAAGTTAAATTCTTGATGAGTTCTTACGAGCTCTTAACCTTCTCGTCAAGTGAACAAAATCACTTCCTCATGTGAATTATGTAGTAGTCCCCATGACACTTGTTATTGCATGGAACTCCCTGACCAAACTTTTACGGATTATGCATCCTCACGTACTGACGTAACGGGAGAGAAGTGGTTCACTTTCAAACCCGAGCAAAACAATCTAGGTGATTCATACAACCCTTCTTAGAAAAATCACCCAAATTTTAGGTGGAAATAAAAACAAAACTCATTTCAAAATAATTTTCAAACCCATCTAATCGTTTTCAACCAAGCGGTTCATCCCAGATCGTCCCTTTAATAATCCTTTTATTTCCAATAATTAGTATAATTTAGTTTTATTAGTTTAATTAATAGTTTAAATACCAAACTCTTCAAACCCCTAGATATTTTAATTTTCTTTATAAAAATATAAAAATACAAAAGAATCATCTCTCACCTTTAGACCTAATTAGTCATACACTTGACTTTCAACACCATTCCTTATAGAACGATCAATTCCCTTGTCTTACCTATACTACACTACAACGGTTAGGTACACTCCTAGGAGGATTGTAAAACTTAGTGGTTTTCCAAAATTCGCATAAAAATGCATCAGATTTTGAAACTCAAACAAATCGAAAGCAGTTTTGAAGTTGCATTTCAAAAATCATATGTAAAGGAATAAGACTTACAACATCAAATCACGAAACTAATTGTTTCCAACAATGAAATGATTTCTAAAATTTAAAATGAAAATCGAGCTCAAACAACAACTTGAAAACATTTCGGATGACCTTTCGGCCGATAAATTAGCGATTTCAACAAAACAAAGAAAACTTTCATAATTCAAGCAGAAATTTAAGAAACACATTGATGATCAAATTGACAAAATCATCGGTTTGAAACACAAGTTAAAAGATTTTGGAAATGTTATATATACAAGATCGGTCCGTCAGTTAAACAAATTCAAATGTTAAATTTAAAACCAAATTTTGATGGTTCAAAAAGTTTTGCTCTTGGTTATAACTATCTATGTTGTCTACACACGACTCAAGACAAATCCTCGTTGTATGGTCTTGAATGTCCTTTAGATCCCAACATGCATGTTATTGTATATGAGTGTGAGGAAGAATGGGAGCAGGAAGAAGAGAGTCGATCGAAAATGAGTCAAAAGGAATTAAACCTTACGATTACAAAGATCAAAATGTTGTTTACAAGCAGTTTGTTCCTCACCAAAAAAATCGAACAACCATGGTCTATTTTGGAATTAATGAGTCATCTTAAAGAAGTTGGTCCAGTTAAACAAGTTGCACAAATAAATGACATTTACAATTCTGAGAGATCAAAATGCTCTTTACAAGCAGTTTGTTCCTTAACGAGAAGGGTATTTGGGGTGAGCAACGCGGTGATGATTGAGGTCGTGAGAATGACATGTTGGTGGAAATGGAGGATTGAAGGGTCACTTGTTGAATCTTAGAAAAGGAAGGAAAAAAATTAAAATAAAAAAATGAAAAATGAAGGATATAGTATGTCTTTTTATGTCTTAGATAGGAAGGGTCTTGGTTTTACACCTATGCACATTGGAATAAGCAAAAAAAAACAAAGAGGAAATATTACCAAAGACCATTAGGTTTGGGCGCAATAATGACCGATGTGACTATCATTTTGCACCGCCATATCAGCTTTCTCTCTCTAGCGACCTACAAACGATTTTTTGCCACAGTAAGGGCGACCTTCATTTTTTTCAAACATCTTTAACAACAAACTTAAATTTCATTAATAATTCAAATATTACATAATAATTCAAATAATATTAAAACATTCGAATAATAAAATGACTAAACTAGTGTTGATTTCACGACGCCAAATGTCTTCCACCAAATTGGCTATTGGGCTTAGATGAGTTGTTACATTGACTATCTCGAGTAACTTCCAACGATTCTTCATGCGTGTAAGGGATCATAATCACGTTGTTGTTCCCCTCAACAAAATGTGTGAGATATCCTTCTGTTGTCCTAAATTATCATATTATGTAATATGAATATAGCATGCATGTGTACATTATATATGATAGTCGATTTTTGTCCAACGCTCTAGCCGGGTGTTTAATCATTAGTCACTTCTTCGTTAGTACACCAAAATCTCGTTCTACATCTTTCTTTGCTGCTTCGTGCTTCGTCTTATACAATATTTGTTTGTGATCATTCATCCCTGGATTATTTATGGACTTAATAATAACGGACTATTCCAGATATATCCCCGTTAGCAAGATAATATCCCCGTTTATAAGTCATGTTGTTAGTAACAAATTCCATATCAGGTGCTCTCCCCGCTTTAAGATCATTGAAAAGAGGCGATTGACGTAAAAAATTCACGTCATTATTCATCCCGGCGACACCAAAGAACACAAGCCAAATCTGTGGAAAACTAGAAGGGGGTTGAATAGTTTTACCGATTAAAACTTCGTTTTAAACTATTTAGATTGACTTATGTCAATCTATTTAATGTGTGTGTTGGATGATGATAGATAAGCATATAAATAAGTAATGTAAAGATAAAGAGTAAAGGAACACAAAACCACGACATGAGTATTTATAGTGGTTCGGCTACAAGGACACCTTCCTTGCCCTACTCCACTCCCCGAGTTCCCCACTCGAGAGTTCGTAAGCACTACACAACACAAGCTCCTTAATGTGGTGAAGAAGCCTTCACAACGTCTTCTACTCTTTATCCGGTACTGGGCTAGACACCGAGTTCTTCCACGAGGTAGAACCACACCTATCACAACGTCGCCTACACTTTATCCGGTACAAGGCTAGATATTGAGTTCCATTACAAAGGAGGAACTACTACCCAACACTACACCACTACATGACTATCCCAAAGGATACAAACTCCATATTACAACATCATAAGGATATTAATATCCTTTAACCCAAACTAACTATCTTGTACATCGATGCACCATAGAATGTACACCCTTGCACCTTTCACTAATTCCTTTAACACGACCCTTCACACCTTTCACTAATGCCTTCGACCGACCCTTGGCACCTTTCACTATTGCCTTCAACACAACACTTCTATGGAGGAGAAAGAACTATCAACAAGATACACTTGAATGGTCTTGATGATGATGAAGCAGCAACTCATGACTGATGAGCTTGCACGTCCTCAGAGGTGGTGATCTCACCTTTAAGAGGAACCTAGAGAATCACACAAACATAAAACTACATAGAATGATCATATGGATCGGAGGTTAGAGATGTTACAATACTAAGAGAGTATATGTAAAAGTGGTAGTGAGCAAGAGAGAAATGTCTCACTATTTATAGACAAAAATGTCTCATCGTCACGGATCCCTCCCTAGAGGATCCAAATTATCTCAAATCCTAGGGATCCGGGTCTTTGGGTCGACTTAAGTCTGGATTTCGGGTTGCAAACTGGGTTATGGGTTATGGGTTATGAACCATGGGTTATGGGTAATGAATTATGGATACCCAACAAGATGCAATGTATCTAGACATTGGGTCATAGGTCTTGGGTTATGGATCATGGATAATACCGAACATGACTTCATGCATGATGTCATGCAATGGGTCATGGGTTATGGATCAAGCTTCATGGGTATGGGTCATGGACTTTTGGTTTTACTCAACAACATTAATTGTACTTAGTCAATGGATCATGGGTCATGGTTAATGGGTCATGGACTTAGGTTTTACCATTACATTACCCATTTCAATATATACAAAGTATATGTACATTTCCATATTATGTAAACACTAGTTATTATACATATGCATTTCTATAAGATGTAAACAATATTACTTGTTTAGTGTTTTATATGAAAATGTAAGTGTGTTAGTAAACTATTGGCTCAAACCTTTTACGTATTTTATTTGTTTCGTTAAAATGATTTTACGTTTGTTATCGACAAAACATTTGAAGATCGTAAAATATAAATAAACGTTTTTATGGCTTATTTATATTAATAATCTCCCCCTTTTTGTTGAAGACAAAACATAAGATTATTTTAAGGAAAAAATAAAATTCGTAAAAATTTGAATTGGAGTTTTTACTCTCTTCTATCCCTTTTTGTCGAAACAAGAAGCGTCGAAAAAAACTAACACATTTTTGAGAAAAGCGTGTGAAACGTAATAATATGAAAATAGAGAGTAAGAGAGAAGGATTCTCGTGTTAGCTCCCCGACGGATGCTTCCCTTTGTTGAGGGCATCAAGTAATTAGGAAGACTAAGCGAGTGTGTTGCAATTATGTTTGCAAATGGTTTCATCTTTGATGAAACGCTCCCCTGACAGTACTCCCTTTTAAGGAGGACATCAAGTAGTAAAGGAATCCTAAGTGAAAGTATTGCAAACGTTTTGCAATTGCTTTGCTTTGACAACTCCCATTATTGAGGTGTCAAAGTCTTCATGTGTAATTTGAAAATCTACAAAACAAAGGTTAGAAAGCAAGTATATGATGCTTAATTTCTTGTAAATGAGATTCATGTTAGTGATAAAATGAGCTTCTGTTGCACGGATCCCACGGTTCCTTCCTGTGAGGGATCCGTCTAGGCAGAAAATGAGGGATCCGTATACCTGCATTCTTATGACAGCAATGTGGATGTAAAATGTGATGTTAACATCAACAAGAGTTATGTATTATAGCACCAAACATATTTTCATAACCAAATAGCATACAACATGTAATATCATTCAATAAAATGATAGAAATGATGTACATAACTCTAAAACTAAGAAAATGATCCAAACACGAAGTATGATTTCTAACACGTCTAAGTTATGCCTAAGATGAGAACACCACTTGAATTCCTATGCCTAAGGATGATTAGATTTGTTGACCTCATCGAAACGTTCGAGGAGGTGATAGAACTTGAAACGTAACTCGTCACGTGCTTCATGTACTAAGCCTTAAACATGTTGACAATGATAACAATATTTGTCATGTCTAGGGAATGGTGGTGGTAGGAATGGAGTGGCTTGGGGTGGAAGGTTGGATGAAGAAGGTGGAGGTTCCACAAAGATGGAGGATGTGTGGAGGCACGTTTCATGAGGTTGGAGGTGGTTCAACAAAGGATGAAGGTGGTGGAATATGTGTTGATGATGGTGGTAGAGAGGTATCAACTTCCATGTGATTGATTGTTGATTCCTCATAATCAAAAATGGACCATTTGAGGGGTGATGGAGAAAAGGATACGGGTGCTAGTGTTGTTTCAACACCAAAGTTTGGTTGTTGCGCCATTTTCTCTATTGAGGAAAATGTTGGTAATGGTGGTGGATGAGATGGCCTGAAGGCAAGTCCTCCAAGTTGTAGAGGTGTGGAGATGAAAGTGGAGTGGTGAAAGATATAGCTCTAGGTACTAGGGTGATGGTTTAGGGTGTTTAGTTTAGGAGGTATAGTAGTATTTGCAAGGGTTGTCTTATGGGAACAATCCTTTTGGGAATTGGTTTGATTGGTAGAGTTGGTTGTGAGGGAATTCTAGTGTTTGAGGCTTTAACGGGTGATGATTAGGTTGAAGAGATTTCGTGAATAACCCGAGCAAGTTTCTTGGGAGGTCCTTTAGTGGATGAGTTAACACTAGGGCTTTCCTCATGGTAAAATGATAGAAAATGAATATGTGAAAAGAGTGTTTTAGCTCACGAGAATGAGTGTGTGAATGGTGATTTGTATGTTCTAACAAGGAGGTTTATAAAAGGAATGGATTAGTGAGTGAATCAAGGCTTAAACCATTAAAATCCTTCAAACGCAATGATTTTGATAACATCAAATAATCTGGTATTCTAAGTGTTAATTTCCCTTTATCGTCACATATTGATTAAAATACTATTGAAACATCCTTATTCCTTCTTATTTCATTTCGAGAACTATTTTATATGAAGAAGCGGTATTTGGACATTTCTAAGCTCAAGGATGGTTTTCTCACATTTCTTCAAGACCACGGGCGTAACTAAGTGATGAAGTTACGCCATAATCAAATGCATAAGTAAATGCGGCATAACAATATGGTGGAGTTACGTCGTAACAAGACTCTGAGAACATTTTGTTAGGACCGAAAACATATAGATTTATGTGGTTCGGGAGGTGGGGTTGGTGATTGAAGATGAAGATCTTCATCTCTTCTAGTGAGAGAAAGTAGGCAGAGGGAGGAGAAAACACAAAGATGAGTTTATTGAAACAAGAAACAAACACTAACTAAATGATTCACCTCACCCCATGGAGAGTCATGAGGGGTATTTATAAACTCAACAAACCTTAACTTTGCCACTTAAACGATACTAGTCCCTATGGGCAAAGTATACTACGATCTAGTCCAATTCACGTATGTGACGTTATCTTTATAAGAAAGTGAGGCTAACAATCTCCTTCAAGATAGCGTCCTGCGTGAATGGTTACAATGAGACCTATAAATACAAAACAAAGTAAATTACAATAGTAATGAACAATGTTGACTTTCTTGAAGCGCAGAGTCTCGTAGTCTAGATCTTGAGGCAAACTTGAAGTTCTCCTTCGATGACCTCGGCATTTGATCTTTGGCAGCGGCACAAATTCTTGTAGCTCGAACTTCAACTGTAATGGTCTAGTTAGTTATACTCCCCTCCCAACTAGTGAGCCTTTTTACTTTTTCGCTCCTCTTGAACCGACAACACTCTTCCAACACGCAATGGAGAAAGTAAACTCTTGATCATATAATGGTTGTCGTTCGGGAGACATCGTAACAACATAACTCACTTAGTATTGCGTCCAAGTTGGTAAAAGCCCGATGTACACACACTACTTCTCCTTCTTGGTCTTAAGCACAATTCCTTCGTAATCCAATCACGAAGATGAAATACCAACTTCTCCTCCCGATGGTTGCGAGCTATCGGAATCATCATAATGTTGCGTACGTAAATACTCTCAATAATTTTCTCTATCAACCTTTTATCGAACCTCCTTTGAATTCACCGGCTAATTGTAATGACCACATATGGAGATAACCCGATACAATACGACTTGAAAGGAAGCAAACATCCCAACTTTGTGACTTCTCGCTTGTTCTAAATTTTTGAACAATCCATGGCAACGTGTGACCTTTGAGCACTACAATGTAACTCCTTAAAGTGATGGTTACACCTGTGAGCACTAGCGTAACTCCTTACATCAGTCATAACCAGATTGTCAAATTTCATAATGTGCTCCAACAAGTTATCTTGAGACATGCATCCAACCAACCAACGTCTCAAAGATAATGAAGATCACCCGTGAAACGTCACTTCAATTCCGCATCAATAATACCGTACAAAAACCCCGTAGTCATTTTTGCAGATCTTCGCTCAAGCCGTGAATATTGTATCCTTTCGTGAAAATTTTACCATACCAAAATATCACTCAAGCATCCAATATATATAAAACATTTTATCCAAAATTTTAAAGAAAAAATTTGGATAACAAGTTTTAGTCCTTAAAGCCATTTCAAATATATCAACACATCCTATGAAAACTCATCAGCCGGTCCACATTATGAACAACCCAAGACACTATCACGGTTTGAAATACCAACCGATCCAAGTCCATATTGATATCCGGTATAAAGTATAACATATCCCAAACCTAACCTAAAACATACTTGACAAAAATATTTGCCTCCTACGCTCTCACCTAAACGCTCCTACCTCGGATCTAATCACAAAATTATCAAGATAAATAAAAGCGTCTCCATTCATCAACTCTCTCAAGATCAATCGGCATATCAAGAGATACAAACAAAATGCAAACATCCATCTTACATTAGATTTATGTGATGAACACATATTGTATGCGCTTCAAGATCCTAAATCGGTCTCGGGTAGGTGTTAGATTTGATGTTTGAAATCGTTTTCTTTTGATGAACAAGAGAGGATGAAACGGAATTGTTTTGTTCGATCTCAATAAGTTGGATATAAAAGACAAAAGTGTAAGCTTCATAATGATGCGTGATGAAATGAGTTCAATAAAAAAACAATCTTTAAAGATTAGTGAAAAATTAAACCCAGCGAGATCAATTGTTCTGTTGTAGTTAGAGGTGATGTTGGTGATAGATTTTTGTTGAGTTGTATTAGGATAGTCGATATCGATTGGTTTAGACTCGATGTGGATGGATTTGTTGATGATTTTCTTCTTCTTAGATATTTTCTTTTGTCTTGATGATGGTTGAATACAGAAGTCGAGTGTATTTTGATACACATGTGGTCGGGTCTTTACATTTCTACGTATCTTTCTTTCTCATTATAGTTTTACGCGTAAGATTCTTACGCGTAACATCTTTCATCTAAAACCTTATGTGTAAAAGCGTCTTTGTATAAATAGCGAGTCTAGCTTATGCATAAGCATAGGCTTATGCGTAGAAAACATACGCATAACAATTCCTCGCATAACTTCACAGGTTATCGTAATATTCTGAAGAAGCTTATCGTAGCCTAGTTTTTACGCGTATTCCATACGGCGTAAAAGTCCTATCTCGTAATTTTAGGGTTTGACCCATTGACTTTTTCCGTGAGTTTTCCGACCAAATATTCCGACCATCTTCATATAAAACCCGGATAATCATAAAATGCTTCTTTATGACCGGTTTGACCTCGTGAAGATGGACCACTTGTTTTCACGAAATATATTGGTACAAAAGGTGTCAAAAGAATGATGTTGTAACATAACGCTTGGGCCAAAAAGTGACACAGGGCGTAAATCATTGAAAGACCATATGACATCTTTTGGACCAAAAATAAGATACCAAACCATGTTAAGCTTTTACCGCAAATAGGAAAAAAATCCGACCCACAAAATAGCACAAAAAACAGTCAAAAACATGTATAAAACCAACATAAATCAACACAAGATAACCATGGCTCTATACCACTTGTTAGGACCGAAAAACATATAGATTTATGTGGTTCGGAGGTCGAGTTGGTGATTGAAGATGAAGATCTTCATCTCTTCAAGTGAGAGAAAGTAGAGAGAGAGGAGGAGAAAACACAAAGATGAGTTTATTGAAACAAGAAACAAACACTAACTAAATGATTCACCTCACCCACTCATGGAGAGTCATGAGGGGTATTTATACTCAACAAACCTTAACTTTGCCACTTAAATGATACTAGTCCCTATGGGCAAAGTATACTACGCATCTAGTCCAATTCACGTATGTGACATTATCTTTATAAAAAGCGAGGCTAACAATTTCTGAAGAGCTACGGTAACAAAGGGTGAATAGCGCGTAATAGGACTACGGATCATGAAGCATCAATTTTACAAAGACTACGGTGTAACCACGAGCTCGGGTTCGCCGTAACCACAGATAAACATCAACTTTACAAATACTACGGCGTAACCACCATTCGAGTTACGCCATAACCATGGATGAGTACCGGTTAAGAAGAGTTTTGGTAACTGGTTAATAAGTGTTAGGCCGTAACTAGTATCCAGGCCTATAAATAGACGAAGTTTTCATCAGTTTTAGGCATCTCTCCTTTCCCAAACCTTTCTAGGGTTTGGGGAGATCAAACACAGAAGAAGAATCATGGTTTAGGAGTTAGAAGAATGAAGTTCTCGTCTACGATTTCCTTTGTTTCCAGTTTGGATTCCTTTTATATTTTTCTAGGGTTCATATTATGGTTTCATGTTATTAACTCAAGTTTGCATTTATGTTATTGACCTTATCTTTACTTCTTTATAGACATCTACTTAGTCTTATCATAGATTGCTAGTCTCGAATATTATAAACTTGTTAGTATCTAAAGGGCTGGGAGAATTGACCAACTGACCTCTGCCTAATAGGTTGCAAAGTATGGTAGAATTGGCCATAGTACAACCACTCTTGGTATGCGACCGACCAAATGATCACCTATCAAGTGGAGGTATTTAGAAGCTAGGAAATCTAAGTTCCTAGCGGTCGGGTTTCCATAGACTAGATCTAGTAGATTTGGCCCTTAATGACGGCTATTATGTTACCGAATGATCCGGTGACCTTCTTCATCTTGGTGAGGAATCTAAGAACCATAGGCCATGACGAATTGACCAAAGGAGTCGCGATAATTAACCACTATATTGAACCTTTATATCGAGAATCAATTTTTATCGTAATCTTGGTTTAGCTTGCTTTTCTATCTCTTTATCCTAAAATCTTATATCCGTGTGAATGGAATAATTATATCTATCTTATCATATCAATATCAAATCATATTAGTTCTAATCATCTTAGTTCTTTCAAGGTCACAAAGCGACACTCGGATTTACCTAAGGCTTTACTTCATCGATCGGGTTCTCTGCCCGTTAGCATGTGCTTATCCTAGTTTATCTCAGTCTTATAAATATTAAAAGCATGATGAAATAGCACATCAGTTTTTTGGTGCCGTTGCCAGGGAGCAGTTAATGAAAGATCTAAGGTATGAACTATATTATTGACCTAAGTTAAGAGACGTGAATACTTTCAATACCGTATAAGGTACGTATCTCAATCTCTCGTATTGCAATTTTCCACATTTATTCTTTGAAGCTATTAGTTACGGCGTAACCTCTATTAAGAGTTACGACGTAACCATTAAATAATAATAAAAAATTTTATTAATTAAAAATTAGTTACGGCGTAACCTTATCCTTCCTATTACTCCGTAACACTTGGGCGGTATAAAACCCAGCTAAGGCTGATAATTAGGTTTTTACCAACACACAATCTTTTCACCGCCCCTATCTACAGTAAAAATTTTCCTAAAATTTTCGTGAAGATTTTCTCATTCCTTCAATCATACAATGGCTGGTAAGATCTTTCACTACTTTTTTTTATTCTTTTCCAATTATTATTCAGTTAGGGTTTATGTGTCCATAATTAGGGATCTTACTTCCTTCACGATTATTATTGCTATTGACCTAATTAATTTATGATTAATGATGATTCCCCATGTTCTATTGATTCGTGTCATATCATTATTGGTTGTTTGGGTTGTTTGGATCAAGTTTAAAGTGGGTTTTGGTCAAACCTGAACCTAATGGTTTAGCCGCGGTCCCTCAGCACTTAATAGGTTAAAAACTTACAATTCTTTTTACCCTTGGGATAAAATTGATGGTTACGGCGTAACCTATTGCTGGTCATAACCATGTGTTGTCTTTGAGTTTACGGGAGAGTTACGGCGTAATCAATGGGTGATATTACGCCGTAACCATATATGTAATGTAATTACGGCATAATCTGTAATGTTGGTTACGCCGTAACTTACGATCAGTCTGCATGAATATTGACTTAAGTTTCTTTTACTTTCAGATAACTACAACAATCCCGCTGAATGGGTTAGATTCTTGGCCTATGAGGATGAAGAAACTAGGCAATTGTTCGAGGATGACTATGTTATGCTATCAAGAAAGAGATCGATATCCGAAGCCCTTGACTTGATGCATTTGATAAGGTCAACGAAGGTGCGCTAGCGAGGAAGTTAAGGAAGTTTTCAAGATCAAGTACACGGTTCGTAGCGATCGTTACACTGCATGCATGGTTGGGACTCTTCAGGATCGGTGAGCGGTGATCCCGAATATGTCGAGGAATTTCGGCATCCGTCAGTTCAAGCATTTGATCAACAACGATGATGAGGTGCGTTATGGTTTCGACTTGGAGGGTTAAGAGATAGTTGACTTTGAATCGGTTCATGGTTAGGATGGGATTGTACACGGAGTGGTGAACAACGATATTTTTGAGGAGTTTATAACACTTGTTGGAGGTGGAGACCGAATCTTACTACCCACCACTGTTTCATAAGACATCTCTGCAGTGGAAGGGTACAACTCAAGGCACCCTCCTTCATACACCATTGTTAGGAGCCGATTCCACGGCGTGCCGCAGTTGATTGCGTGTTCTCTGAAGGCAAGGCACTCGTCGAAGGAGAAGATGACTATGGATGAACTTTATCTCCTTAATGATATGGACGAGGGGAATCCCATTGATGTCCCTTATTTCATGGCTAGGTTTATGGCTAATGGAGCCAAGGGTTTCTCTGCAAAGAGTCCGATTTAGGGGGCTCATTTCATTGGTAGATTGGCAAGGAGCTATGGATTGATGTCTGATGAGGCATTAGCTTGCCCATGGTAGGGAGACCGGTTTGATTGGGAAAAATAACCCGGTTGAATTCGAGTTGTACCCTTAATGTGCTAGGTAGACTTGAGTTAATGCCGATAGCCCCAATGAGAGGAGGAGAAGCTAGTGGGTGGTGGTAGTGGTGCTGTACCGAGTGGGAGCCAAGTGGAGGCTGAGGAGCAAGTCCCTAGGGGCCGACGTAGGGCAAATGTGAACATTGGGGACAAGTTGCAGTTGATTGATGGGAGGCTTGATGATATGCAAAGCCACTTTAATGAGGAAATTGATGGCCTCACTTTAGGCTTGTATGGACTAAGTAATCAATTTGAAGGTTTTCGGTACTCTTGATCAAGTCGCATGACTTCAGCAGGATTTCTTAATTTGGGCCAGACAGAGGATAGTCGGATGCTCCAAGAAATGCACTTGAGCCATCCCCGTTGGCATGGAGCTCCCTATGTGTACCAGCCAGATATCTCGGACATTGGCGTCCAACAAGAAGTGGCGTATATGCATGCACTGCCGACTCCTGGAAGCATAACCAGCACTCCATACGACCCGACTCAATACCAATCGATGGAGCACGATTAGAACAGGGACGAGTGATTCCCCTGTGATTTGAACAATCTTTAAAACATTTTCAAAACAATTCATGTCTGTAATAACGTTACTACTAGGATGTTTGTGTTGCCTTTAATCGATAGTACCAATAGATACAAATTTTCCTAGTGTTTTTGTGGGGTTGTGAGAGGCGTGATGCGGATTACCGTAACCATGTAGGTAAGTTCTGCCGTAACATTTGTTCAAAAATAATATTGTGAGGGCAATTTAGTTAAGGCGTAGTCACGGATAAGATAAGCCATAGCACGCTTCCAACCCTTAGTGAGACATCTTGGGCAAGCATTTGAGAGGGAGTTTATTTCTTTATCAGTTCTTTTTCATTTCTATTTTCTTTTCCTTTTTATTTTCGTACAAATGAGACTTTGTACACTTCAAGTGGGGGGATAGGAATTGAAATGAAGTGTATGTTTACTTAGCCTACTTGCCCCAATTATAGAAATGAAGTGTATGTTTACTTAGCCTACTTGCTCCAATTTTCTAGTTGGTTTTAAAACATTTGAGCTCTTTTGAAAATTTTTGTCATGTTTTTAACCAATCTAGAATTACATAAAGCCGTGCACACTATAACCCTTAATGTTTATTGGTGAGATTTAGCCTTTCCGTTTCTCTTATTTTACCCAAATCTACCAAAAATTGAGTGTGCCGATAGTATTGTAGACTTTAGAACTTGGCTCTTACATCACTTCGAGACTATAGATGAGTAGTGTATCAAGTTATCTTGGTTCATTTGGAAAAGGCAATTCGAAGAGGCAATTATTTTAGAATTAAACCCAAATAGCCCATATGTGTTCACTTGTGTGCGTTTATCGATTAGTCGCATTGACTTTTCGACCTCCTTGATAAACCTTTTTGTTGCACTCACCATTAGTGCAAGATACCCTTAGTACACCAATTTGAGCCTATCCTTTCATTTCCCAACCCTTATTTTGTTACACCTTTACACCTTAACCTACCGTGTAGTCTTGTCTTACGATCTAGAAGTCATTGTTCGCCCTAGTTCAAGGTTTGAGTGAAATTTTTGGAAAGCACACTAAATCAAAGACATCCTATTGAAGATCATTGAAGATCCCCTATATGCTCCTTATATTCATCTCAAGTGGGGGATAAGTTATCATTATATATACATACACCAAAAAAAATGTATGTGTGTAAATTAGTTCTTGTTAACAAAAGTGCAAATTATTGTAGCGCTATGATATGTGATTATAAGATATTAGCATCGAGGAAAATACCTCGATCACATTCGAATATTGGAAGTTAGTCAAGACACCATCAGTTCTCGGAAAAGGAAATATACTCAAATGGTGCATTCCCCTGACACACCATGATCCAGTTTTCATACCTTGAAGTTGAACCTTGAATGAACGGGGGCGATGGCAACTTGGTTTTAAGCTAAGACTATTTGTTTTCTTTTTTACACCCATTTAAATTCCCATGCCTTACCTTACCCTTTTTGTCGTGAAGCGTGTCTAGGTGATGCAGCGAGCAATCCTTGATGTCTTGCCATAGATTTGGTCATGTATCATTGATTTTGTCCACTTTGTCATGAAGCGTTAGTAATGACACTACCCCCATAGCCTTTGAATCACTATCAACCCAACATTGTCTTAAAGATTGTTTTGACCTTAGCTCTAGTGGTGGAGCGTGTGTAATTGCCAAGCTTATGATAGAATACTTGCTATGTCCGTGCAATTGAGTGATCACCCGAAATTAACACTTAGATTAGGATGAGCGTGAGTGTTTCGTTCACATTTCGTGAGGTGTTCGGCTCTTATAATTATTCTATTATGGAACCCTTAACTGCACATTCCTTGGTCTACCCCAGGGATGTATCTTTTACAATATTAAAAGTCTACTTGAGGGCAAGTAGTTCAAGTTGTAGGATATTTGATAACATCAAATAATCCTGATATTCTAAGTGTTAATTTCCCCCTTTATAGTCACATATTGATTTAAATACTATTGGAAACATCCTTATTCCTTCTTATTTCATTTCAGGAACTATTTTATATGAAGAAGCGGTATTTGGATATTTCTAAGCTCAAGGATGGTTTTCTCTCACATTTACTGAAGACCACAGCGTAACTAATTGATGAAGTTACGTCGTAATCAAATGCATACGTAAATGCGGCATAACAATATGGTGTAGTTACGCCGTAACAAGACTACAGAACATTTTACGAAGAGCTACGGCGTAACAAAGGAGTGGAGTTACGCCGTAATAGGACTACAGATCATGAAGCATCAATTTTACAAAGACTACGGTGTAACCCTCGGCTCAAGTTACGCCGTAACCATGGATAAACATCAACTTTACAAAGACTATGGCGTAACCACCGGCTCGAGTTATGGCGTAACCATGGATGAGTACCAGTTATGAAGAGTTACAGGCGTAACTAGTTAATAAGTGTTCTGCGTAACTAGTATCGAGCCTATAAATGAGCGAAGTTTTCATCAGTTTTAGGCATCTCTCCTTTCCCAAACCTTTCTAGGGTTTGGGAAGATCAAACACAGAAGAAGAATCATGGTTTAGGAGTTAGAAGAACGAAGTTCTCATCTACGATTTCCTTTGTATTCGAGTTTTGATTCCTTTTATATTTTTCTAGGGTTTATATTATGGATTCATGTTATTAACTCAAGTTTGAATTTATGTTATTGACCTTCTCTTTATTTCTTTATAGACATCTACTTAGTCTTATCATAGATCGCTAGTCTCGGTAATATTATAAACTTGTTAGTATCTAAAGGGCTGGGAGAATTGACCAACTGACCTCAGCCTAATAGGTTATGATATGGAAGGAATTGGCCATAGTACAACCACTCTTCGTATGCGAATGACCAAATGATCACCTATCAAGTGGAGGTATTTAAGAAGCTAGGGAAATCTAAGTTCTAGCGGCGGGTTTCCATAGACTAGATCTAGTAGATTTGGCTCTTAATGGCGCCATTAGGTTCAGAATGATCCGGGTGACTGTTCATCTTGTGAGGAATCTAAGAACCATAGGCCATGACGAATTGTTAGATATAGGATTTCACAATCACATTAAACCATAACCATGTGGGCGTTAACAATGTTTAGAGAGAAAGTTCTAGTGAGAGAAAGGAAGAGAGTTGGGAACTATGTGAAAACAAAGAAAAATAGTATTGAGCTCCCACCTACCTTGGGAGGTGAGGGTATTTATAGTTTCTTACAAACAAAACGCCACCTACGGGTGTGGATCGGCATCTGGGGGTAAAGACCGTCCGTCCTCCACGGTGTTACTTAACTAAATACTACTTAACATAAAATAACTACGACTACGAGCTTTCAAGCGATTACATATACTTGAGGTGACCGACTCTTTAATACACAGAATTTCTAATTCTAGCATCTCCCCAAGGAGGTCACCTCAAACACACATTAAAATTACATTGAATACAAACAGATATAACATTGAGATTGTTCTTGGATTCTTGTCCATGTTCTTTGTTATAGCTCGTAGTCTTTGATTCTTCATTATTGCATGTTTAGATAATCGGTGGAGGTCTTTAAGCGATCCGCGTGATCACGAGTTTTGAGCCGACTTTGAGATCATCACCACATTTAAATCTTTGACTCAACCTTTGTGGTGTTGGTAATTAGTGATGTTGTGACTTTTGGACCGACATGCTCACATTACGGATCATGATTTATTCTTATCGAGTAGCGGAAGCTTTCGTTGATTCATGATATTGGCGCGACGTAGCGAAGCATGGAGTGAAAATGTCGAGACATTGATGGACCAATCATGATTTCTTTAGATATGAATGTGTTGTGTGAGCATGCGGACTATGGATTGACCGCTCCATTCGATCATTGCCAAGCGTCGGGTTATTTTGCATAAGGCGATTAGCAATAAAGCGCCTGAAAGTGTCTTTGATCACTTCGATGAATTGAGTACACGGCCGCGGTTCCCGTTGATCATTACAATCTTTTGTGTCGGTATAATTCGAAGAATTTCCTTGACGAGGGTTTCGTGCTCTGTGCCGTTCTCAAACCGGGCGTCTCAAAGAAGATAACACGAGTGAGTGAACCAGTGAATAGAGATTCAGCGATTGATGGGAAAAAAGATTTGAAAAACAATCGTGTATAGCTCAATAGAAATTGTTTTTGCAATACAACGAAGTTTTAGTGAAAAATCATTTATCAATCATAAACACCTTTTGATTTGAAATAATAGTACACGGTCGATGTGCTAGAAAAGAGTTTTAAGCACAACAACGGTTTTCAAAGGCATCCGTCAATCCATTTTCTTGGACTGGATTGATTCAATTTTGAATCGCCTCACTAATGAGGTCCATATGACACAATCAAGTCTTGGCAATACCACAAGGATAGTGCGTGGGACTCATAAGATATAATCTCACATTCCACATTGTGTGAAATAGTGAGTCTTCAAGAAATAAGTGTCCTAAAGAGATTAATTGATGATCTCGAGGCTCTAGACTCAATTAGTGCTCTTTGGTTTCTGTCTTGGGAGACTAGGGAGAGGGTCTCCTTCTTCAATATCAACAATCTCTAAGAGAGAGTCGATAGATTATGTAGGTTCCACGAGAATGAAACAAGCCCTTTTAGAGGAACTTGAGTAGCTTGGGAAGTTAGTGCGGTCGTCCATTGAGGTCCATGCGTCTTGTCTTCAATACAGTGTTACCTTAGTAACCACCGTAGCATATGAATTGAACGGTTTACGCCTAAGGTTGAATTATTGGAGGCTATTTCTTTTCACCCTTTTTCTCATTCAATTCTTTTCATTCTTCAACCCCTTGATTACTTACAGACTTCATAACTAGAACCTTGTTGGGTTTGTTCCATTACTAGCTCAATCTCAATCCATTCTTCCCCATATCTCACTTTTCTCCTTTTTTCATCATACCTAAGGACTTCTACACTATCTAGTGGATTGTCCTGGGTAGATCCCTCCGTTCAGGCGGATCATGGGACCACAACTAACCTTATCAACCTTATATCACCATACATAAAGTAAAGTTGGTCGATCTTTTGGTATCGTTCATCTACCATTGGAACCAATTGAAAACCATTTGAAAGTCAATCAAGATACTTGTGATATAGAATCAAAGCATTTTGTATCTTAATTGTTTTGATATTTTAGAAATGCTCCCCCTCAACATATGCATAAATATTTAGAATTTGTTTAGCACATGGAGGCAAGAGATCTTTGAAATCGTTAGATTGAGAATGAAAGGTCCAATCTTTTGATTAACATTTTCTAAAATGATCATCATCACTTTCTAATCAATTTGAGTAGATAAAAATTTTAAAGAATGATGAGGTTTTCACAAGTTTGCTCCCCCTCAATATGTGCATAGATGTTTGAGAATATTTTGCACATATTAGGAAAAGACTGCACATTGAGATAAATTGATCACGTTTCAAATATTTGTGGTTTAAGATAGATGCTCCCCCTCAACGTGTGCATGGAAAATTTGAAATCGTTTGTCACTTGCGGGGAGGCAAACATACTAATCACTTATGAAACCATCTATCGAATTATCAGTTTAAATCCAATTTAAATCACAAATTCTCCCCCGATCACAATTATCAAATCATTTGAGAATCGTGATCTCGATGAATTAAATTGTTTTGAAAGCTTTTAAGGAGAATTGTGACTTGATTTTGAAAGCGTTTTAAGCGATAAGGATCGAATTTTGAGACTTTAGACTCCAAAGATTTAAACATGCTTGAATAACTTTTGAAAACAAACCATTGTTTGAAAACAAATACACTTTTAATTAAAATCATTCTCCCCTCAATCAATGACATAAGTTGTTGATTGAGAGATGATAGTTTTAACCACCGTTTAGTACAAATGATTTTCCAAAATTGAGCCGAGTAATTTTTCAAAGCAATTCGTTTTCAATTTTTTTTTTTTTTTAAGACTCAGAGCATGAGATTTGAAAAACAAGATAAAGTATGGCTTTGTTCTTTCTTTTTAACACGGGTTACTGCCTGAAATGACAATAAACCACCATTTTTCTTCGCCTCATTTTTTTTTAATGAAAACCTATGTACATTCGATGAACATCTAAAGACCCGTGACATTCTTTGAATATCAACACAAAGTCCGTAGATGATATCGAATCGAGAAAAACATGGCAAAAAGGACAATATTTTTTGAGGATTTTTCGAATTTTTCACATTTTTATGGATTTTGAAAGTTTTATAATTTTCTATTTGATTTTTGAAGGTTTTGTAATTTTGTATTTTGCTTTTTGAAAAAAATATATACAAAGAGATAGATGAAGAAAGACTTTCACTCCTCGTCTTCCTCCGAAGGCGTTTGAGTGTTCAGGTTGAAGGCTTTTCAAGCCAAGTCGTGGAAGAATAAACTCAAACGTTCTCTTGGAAGAGCTTTGGTGAAGATGTCTCGCTAGCGGTATTCGATCCTCACAAGAAATGCAATCAAGTCTAAACAGACTTAAACCGCTCGCATTTAAATGCAATGAAGATCGAGAACATGTGGATTCCGGGTCGTTATGTCCCACGGAGACTCAATGGTGTGTTAAACACATGATCGACGATAGAATGACCACTAATGATACGATCATAAAGGATTTGGAATCAATATTACACCACCGAAAAGGTTATAAAATAAAAGCTACTTAAATGCAAATTAAGAAAATTAAAAGATAAAATATTAAATAAACGCTATCACTATTTTTAAAGTGATGAACGTTTAAAACTAAAAACTAAAAACTTATGTTTAAATAAAATAACGTAAACGACAAAATAAAACGTGAAAATTACACAAGATAAATCCAAAAATATGAAAATACATTTTTACAATCCTAATTATATAAGAAAATTTATAGAAAAGAAAATTATTTTTAAAACTATTTATATAATTATTATTAATTAAAAACTATTTATTAAGTATTTAAAATGCACTAAAATAGAGGAAAATACAAAATTAACCTAGAAAATGAAATTATAACTTGAAAAATCTAAAATATGATAAAACTAATTTTAAAACAGAAAATATATTTTTAGACTTTTATGTATTTATTATTAATTTAAAACTATTTAAAACTAATTTAAATTATTAAAAATACCAAATTAAAGGAGAAAATAAGGAAAATACTTTTTAAGCTTTTACATTTATCTAAACTTAAGAAAATTGAAAAATTATTTTTGGAACTTTTCTTAATTTTTGTATTAAAAGCTATTTAAAAATACTTAAAACTAGTTAAAATCAAGAAAATACTAAACAAGCTAGGAAAATCTGAAAATTCAGGAAATGCTTAAAATAATATAAGGAATATAAGAAAATATAAAAACAGGAGGTTGTTAAGAGGAATAAGCAATGAGTGGAAGTGCTTATTGAAATAAGCACTTGATAAGCTAATGGACACCAAAAGCTACCAAACCGATAGTGAAGCTCTAATAAGCTATATTAACCAAAATGCAATGAGTTCCAACAAGTTCTAACCATCGGATACAAGCTAGACATGATTTGAGGTAATCGAGCTAAATGACGTAAAATGCTAGTTAAGGGGACTAAGTTCGAGCTAATGCACAAGCTTCAATATAAGCTAAAACCGAAAAGTACCAATTGGAACTTCAAGACAACTCGGCTAAGAACATTTAGACCAAAAATCGAGCAAGAGGAGCTCAAATGAGCCCTGTGTGGTCCTGCAAAACTCGCACAAACCTGCAGCTAATGTGCCTCGACAGGCACTTTTGCCAATTTAAACAAGCTCATTTGGAGCTTGTAAAAAAAATCTAAAAATCAACAAAAATAGTGATAAGAAACTAGACCAGGAGAGGTTTTAAAAACAACTAGAATCACTAGATTTGACCAAGAAATGAGTGAACTAAAAATCTTCTTAGTTAAGCCAAAACTGAGATTTTTGCAAATTGACTTTTTGAAGAAAAATGAAAAGTTGACTTATGTGAAGTTTGATCTAGATTTTAGGATTGAAAATGATATATATTGATGAAATAACACTGATTTAAGCTAGACCTATGTATTTTAAACATAAAATGAGCTTTTGCTTTGTTGAAAATCCAACAAAGGATCGCTAAGAACCAATGATATGGAATTTTGACTTTTGGCTATTGCAGTACAAATTATGACTAGAATGGTTCTAAAAACCTATACCAAGACCGAGTATACAACTTTCAAGCTTAAACAAAGTCTCAAGCTCGCCATATGTAATCGATCCAAACACCCATTAATCTTAATCGTTTCACAACTAAAATGAGATAAACAATAAACCAGATCGATTTCTTGATTACACTAAGTTTACGTGATCTAAATAAAACTATTTAAACAAGTGTACATTAATAGTGATCACGTAAATGATACAAGTAGATTATGCAAATGACTTGAAATTGGAAAATGGAAGGACCACTCAAACCGTGGTCCGACTTATCACAGGCTCAAAACAAACCAAACTCGACCTAATCTAATCCATTATAACCCAATATCATCATCTCATCACCCAAATTCAATTCCAATTTGAGCCTAGGTTGACTTTTATTGACCAACATTCAAATTTGCTTAAACCGACTTTTAGGCTTACAAAAAGTCAGAAACAACTTATCTAAACCATGTTGAACTTAAATCAAACACTAAAAACTTGGACAAGAGAATTTAAAACCTAAATTTTTAACAAGAGACTTTGAAAACACAAAATGATATTAAACCTTGAATTACACCTTCAAACCGATTACAATTTATAAAATAACTTAGTTTGATTCATAAAACAAATTACAATAACATGACTTAAATTAAAACATTACAAAAAAAACGATATTAAAGAAAAAATAAAACTAGCTACTACTTGGTTCTTCTCCTTCAACCTTCTTTTATATGCAAAAGACTTTACCACTTGCTCAATTAATCCCACCAAATCCACCATTGATCCTTGTAAGGACCAAATGTGCAATCGAAAATCAAAGGACCCAATAATGAAAACCTATGTATATTCGATGAACATCTAAAGACCGTGACATTCTTTGAATATCAACACAAAGTCCGTAGATGATATCGAATCGAGAAAAACATGGCAAAAGGACAATATTTTTGAGGATTTTTCAATTTTTCACATTTTATGGATTTTGAAAGTTTTATAATTTTCTATTTGATTTTGAAGGTTTTGTAATTTTGTATTTTGCTTTTTGAAAAATATATACAAAGAGATAGATGAAGAAAGACTTTCACTGCTCGTCTTCCTCAAGGCGTTTGAGTGTTTCGGTTGAAGGCTTTTCAAGCCAAGTCGTGGAAGAATAAACTCAAAACGCTTCTCTTGGAAGAGCTTTGGTGAAGATGTCGCTAACCGGTATTCGGTCCTCACAAAATAGAGTTCCACCACACCTTTTTCCACTTGTTCCCCGATGAAATGATGTCGACGTGTCGATGTGCTTTGCTCTTGAATGTTGAACGTTGTTCCATGAGAGAGCAATAGCACTTTTGTTATCACAATGCATGTAGGATTTTGTTGAATACAAAGCCATAGTCGCATTAATTGAGATCTCATCCATAGGATTTGAGCACAACAAGATGACATGGCTATGTATTCACCTCTGAGGAAATAGAAGTACTCATTTGCTTCTTTGAAGACCAGCCCACAAGCTTATCACCCAAAACCGAGCACCTCCAGACGCATTTTGACGAGTATCTTGACACCGCATGATCTCGTGACATATATGTCGTTAGTGACATACCGGTGTCCTTCGGGTACCAAAGTCCCATGTTGATGGTTCCTTGGAGGTACCGAAAGACCCGCTTAACCGCTTCAAGGTGCTTTTTGGTAGGCTTAGCCTGCATATCTAGCACACATGCATACACCGAACGAATATCGTGTCATCTGGTCGTGAGGTACATCGTGATCCGATCATGCTACGATATTTCGTTTGGTCTACCAAGATCCACGAGTGGTCCTCATCCGCTTTAGTACGCTCAATCATGGGAGTGTCAACGGGTCACTAGAATCAAATCCAAATTTCTTTAGAATCTCATTTGCATATTTAGATTGATTTATAAAAATGCCTCGGGACTCGTGAAATTTGTAATCCCAAGAAAATGACATTTGTCCCATCATAGACATTTGAAATTTGGAACCCATTTCTTTTGAAAACGATCACATTCATTGGGATCGATCGAGGCAAAGATAATATCATCAACATATATTTGAACGTGAATTAAATGTTTGCACGACTTCACGGTAAACGAGTAGGATCAATCTCCTTTCTTTGAAGCCAGTGAGACGGAAGAAACTTTGATAGCGATCATACCATGCCCTTGGAGCTTGCTTTAAACCATAAAGAGCCTTCTTCAAATGATAAACGTAGTAGGATGCTCTGGATTCACAAAGCCTTCAGGTTGGGCGGCGTGACGACTTCTTTAAGATCTCCGCTCGAAACGCCTCTTTACATCCATCCGATAGACTACCATGTTCTTACTTGCAGATTAGCCAAGAATATTTTGATTGCCTCGATTCGAGCAACCGGAGCAAAAGATTCTTCAAAGTCAATACCTCCTCTTGACGGTATCCTTTAGCCACCAATCGAGCCTTGTTCTTTAACACATCACCATGCTCATCAAGTTTCACTTGAAGATCCATTTTAGAGCAATGATCATAGCACAACTGGAGTCGGGTACTAATTCCCATACATCTAATCGATCAAACTCATGAATTTCATCTTGCATGGCATTGAACCAAATTGTCTTCATTCATAGCAGTTTAACATCTTTAGGTTCGATCTTTGAGAGTCTTGAGTTAAAGAAGCACCATAAGGCATCGTAGTAAGTCTGTTTACAGTGGATACCGGACGAGAAGGGTTTCCAATGATGTTATCCAATGGGTGATCATGTCCATTTTCTAAGATGTTCATGTGGTTGTGGTTGTGGAACCCGAAGTAGCGAGTCGATGTCTCGATGAAGATGGTTCAGATGATGATTCGAGGAGCAAATATATTTTCAAATGGAGCATCTTGGGGGTAGCAAAGGATTAACTTCATCCCGTGAATCAAGCATTTCCATGATGTACACTTGATGATTGAAGATTTGTTGATGAAACATATTGGTCGTGAGCAGCGCTTCTCGCTTAATGACATAGAAGTTAAAGGGTTAATTTCATTGAGGATAGAAGCGACCTCACGGTGATTGAATTGTCATATCATTGTTACTTAGCTCAAATTGTTCATCAAACATTGGATCAAACAGCTTTAAATCATCTTCCGAGGGAGGTACATATGGAGTTCTTGATGAGGAGTTTGGTACAAGAGATGAACCAATGGGACTGCTTTGAAGTGCGGGTCCTGAACTGGATTGTCCAGGAGCCATTTGACCGGTCAGCTCATCAAACGTGACGTGAATTGTTTCCATAATATTTCGTGTTCTCTTGTTATAGATTCAGTAACCTTTTGTGTTAGGTGCATAGCCTACAAAAACACCAATGTCCGCTTTAGCTCTCAGTTTTCCTAAATCTTGACCATCATTAGTTGGATAACATAAAGCACCGAACACACGAAGGAATGAAAGATCAGGTTTTCTGTTGTGGACAAGTTCATATGGAGTTTTTCCATGAGCAGTGTCAATTAGGGATCAATTTTGGGTGTAGCAAGCAGTGGCGATAGCTTCACCCCGTAGAAAACATTGGAACTTTTGAGTAAATCGATAGTCCTTGCGGCTTCCACAAGAGTTCGATTTCGTCTTTCAACTACACCGTTCTGTTGAGGAGTTCGAGGAACACTTCTGTTAATACAAATAAGCCATAAAAACGTTTATTTATATTTTACAATCTTCTAATGTTTTGTCGATAACAAAAGTAAGATCATTTTAAGGAAACAAATAAAACACGTAAATGGTTTGAACTAATAGTTTTATAACACACTTACGTTTTCACATAAAACACTATAACAAGATTAAGTGATTTTATATTTTAGATACACATGTACAACAACTAGTGTTTACATATTGGCTTAACAAGTTTAAGTAATTCTATGAGTTAGATACATATGTACAACAACTAGTGTTTACATATTGGGTTAATACATACTTATATTAAGTATACTAAAATGGGTAAAAACAAGTATATACTAAAATGGGTAAAAGCAAGTATATACTAAATAGATAAAAACTAGCAAATGGTTTTGACCCATAACCCATGGTTTTATATATACCACTTACACAAGTTCAATGTATCCTTAAGGTACATTGTATCTAGATAGAAAACCATGGATCAACCCATAACCCATGACCCATAACCAAAAATACCCATGGGCAAAGAGGAGCGTTCCACGGATCCCTAGCTTTGTGCTAGCCGGATCCCAAGTGGAAGGGATCCGTGGGATCCGGGGAAACAGTAGGTTTTTTCCTCTATAAATAGTGAGCCATTTCTTCATTATAGCTCATCCCTTTACACACATACTTCCCCCAAGTATTCTAACCCTCTAACCTCAGATCCAAGAGATCTATGTAGCTTTTCTCTTTTGTTTTTGTGTGATCTTGTAGATTCCTCTTAAAGGAAAGATCACCACATCTTGAAGACGTGCAAGCTCAAGTCCATGAGTTGCCATGCTTCGTCATCATCAAGACAACGAAGGTTCTCTTGTTGATAGTTCTTCCTTTCTCCATAGATGTTGGGTTGAAGGCATTAGTGAAGAATGCCGAAAGTGTTAAGATGAAAGCATTAGTGAAAGGTGCTCATCATCCGCGTCAAAGCATTAGTGAAGAATGCTTAGGTGTCAAGACGAAGGCATTAGTGAAGGGTGCCAAGCGTTGTGTAAAAGGCATTAGTGAAGGATGTCAAGAATCAAATCAAGTAGCATTTGGGAAGAATGCTTAGGTCGTATAATCGATGAGGTGCATCGTTATACATGTAGGTGTTTATTTATTCACAAGGATGGTGATATCCTTGATGGTGTTGTAACAAGGTAGATCTCCTTGATAATAGGTGTTGTGTCATGAAGGGTAGTAGTTCCTCCATAATGGAACTAGGTGCTTAGCCTAGTACCTAATAAAGGGTAGGCGACGTTGTGATAGGATTAGTTCTCCTAAGGTGTGAAAGAACTCGGTGGTTAGCCTAGCACCGTATAAAGGGTAAGCGACGTTGTGTTAGGTGTGGTTCGCCTTGGTGTGAAAGAACTTCGGTATTTAGCTTTGTACCGAAAAAGGTTAAGCGGCGTTGTGAAGGCTTCTCCGCCATAAGGAGTTGGTGTAGTGCTTACGAACTCTCGAGTAGGTGACTCGGGGGTGGAGTAGGGCAAGGAAGGTGTCCTTGTAGCCGAACCACTATAAATAACTTGTGTCGTGGTGATGTGCTTTACTCTTTATCTTTCATTATATGTTTATATATCTATCTATCAACGTCCAACATAAACAACCAAATAGATTGACATAAGTCGATCTAAATATTTAAAAGGAATTTTAAATTGGTAAAACTATTCAACCCCCTTCTAGTTTTTCACAATTGGCATCGAGCTTCAGTAACCAAGTTTCTTAAAGTATATTGTACTTTAAAGACTTGATACGATCCGTGTATGTTGAAAACTACAAAGAAGAATTTTTTGGAATCATATTTTCGTTAAATCATTTTGTTGGACATTGATAGATGATTCTAACAATATTCCGTTCTCGAGTAATTTTCATGCTAGAATTCCCCATAATCTTCATTCAAAGATGAAGTCAACATTCAAGGAAGGATTCTCAAAGTAATCACAACTCTAGTACATCAAGTACAAAGGATTACTTTAAAAGCTCATGAAGTATTATTGGTCTTATACCAAATCAAGAAGCATAGAGGTATGTTTTACTTTTCATTAGATAGGATACTTGAGCTCTACTTATTTTCACAAGTACTACTTTGATTATTTAAACATTAAGAGCATTAGAAGTCTCTTTCGTCACTCTTCCACCTTTCTCGTCTTCGGGAATAATAATTTTTAACGCCGTCATCACATCCTCGATATGAGATTCATCAAAAGCCGTCATTCAAAAACAATCGTCATCTAAAACCTCCGAACCTTTTTTTTAAGCTATTCCATAAGCATACTACAAAAAAATATAATGTCAAACAACCTCCTTTATGTTCATTGTTGCCGGATCCCTCTAGTTGTACTAGCCGGATCCCAAATACAAAGGATCCGGGGGAACCGTGGAGCAGAACTCGACCATACGCTTTCAAAAATCACCACCGATCTTTTTCCTCTATTCTCATAACACAAAAACAACCAAGCTACTGCATCCATCCTCATTGGCTTTCATAACCTCAAAGTATTTCTTCCTAGAACACCATTGTAAGTAATTACATTAACTTGTTCTAATTTTCATCATCTTCATTCTAGGGTTTATGGTTCCCTAAATTATAATCAAATTAATTTAATTAGGTTTTTTCAAATTAATCATGAAAAGGGGCTTTTTAACTAAATCACATTGTGTTCACAACATTGTTAATACAAATCATAAACCATAAACCCATTTCCAACTAATTTTACCTAATTGGAAAATTTGTATTTCTAGGACCAACCATGCCCAAAGCTACTCAACAAGATCATCATGACACGATCCACTATCTTACTCACTACTATCGTAAAAGGGTCGACCAAAACTAACCGTAAAATTTTCAAAAGCCTCACAAAGCGACTTATTCACGAAGGTCGTGTAGTCAAGGAATGTTTCCTTGAAAATACCGACACTCGTCGAAGTTTTCTCGACAATCAACTTTGATTGTCTTCTTGACGATGATGAACAAATTTGTCCGGTTTTCATTTTTGAGTTTTACAAAAGCTTTAGGATCATTAGAAACACCGATAATAGCATCTCAATCGCCTTTATCATCAACACACAAACTTTACTCTTCCTCTCAACACTTTTGCTCAAATTCTTCGCATTCCTTGTGAAGGAATTTGTATGTACTCAAGATTGGGCAATTAACGCTCAAACCTTGCACTTGATCCTAAGCCTCTTTACAACACTCCTCTCGACAATCCCGAAACCATTAGCGATACTATCTTTAAAATTAGGACCGACCAATCCGTTCGATCGTAACAAAAAGCTAATTCACCGTAATCCATTTAAAATGGAACTTTTGAAATGCATCCCATGTTTAGAAAATGGGAAGAAATCCTTAGAGAAACATCATTAGCCTATTTGGAAACAAAGATCATCCAAACGCATGCCTTGTGCAAATGATCTATTGTCTTATCCACCAAAGGCCATTTAATCTTGCCTATTACATGGTAAGGAGAATGGTGGGGTATTCAAAGCTTCAACATGGTACTCCCATATGGTATGCTCCTAACACGACTTTGTAAATACGTTAGTGCATTGCAACCATCCCTATCAACGATGACCATTACCTTTCCGATCACGTCATGGTACCCTTACCAAACAACCATCTAAGCGGTTCATGGTCAATGGAGAGAAACCCGAAGCCTCTCGGACTCCTCGGCCGGAGAAGAAGAAGAAGAAGATAAGGAGGACATCGACCCGTATCCAACATTAAATTGGACATTCTTGAATACCACGAACAACTTCCAACCATTCCAAACGAGACCGCTGAATACAAACAAATAAGAGGCATGATTCAAAACCTCGCTACAATCTCACTAAGCCATCAAAAGAAAGAGGAAGAATTGACGAAAGAGACAATAGGAATGTGTTTATTTTTATTTATCTTATGTTTGAATGATTTCTTTTAGCATTGTTGGTTTATGGAATTTTGGATATTGTTTCGGTGCTATATGATGGCTTGCTTGTTTTCTAATTGCTTGTTTTATAGATTTAATAGTGTACAAAATCGCACATCATGTTTTTTGGTTCGTGTTGATTACGATCTGCAGATGCGGATCCCTAGGATTAGCCTAGCGGATCCTTCCCTTGAAGGAACCGTGGGATCCGTGACATCGGATCAACAATGCGACATTCAAAGACATCAAAGCGCTTTCTAGATAACATCACATTAGCTTGGCATATGATTTTAGAACCCAACTAAGTCCACGTCAAGGATGAGAAAGGCTTAGACTCACTAAAGACTTACTTACGATCTTAGTCCGATTCTATCATCACATCTAAAACTCACCATACTTCGCTTCAACTACTCACAAAATAATTCTCATCTCTCAAAACACTTAGGAAAGCAAGCTAAACAATTTTAGGAAATTGCTTTTAGTCTTCTATATCTCAAGGTAAGACAAAAATTAGTTTTTCAATTCTTGAAATTTTGAGAATTTTTCTTAATATCACCTCAAGCTAAAACCCGATCACTAGGATCATTTATTATGACTTGTTACCCTCATAACTCTTAGTGTTATCCTTGGACATCCATTAGTAGTCTTCTTGTCCTTCCTTCTTCCATAAAAGCAATCATGTGCACAAACACTTATTACTCATGATCATTCAAGTACCCTCTTCCTAAAACACTTGGGAGAGTGAAACACCCAAAACAAGATAGGCTTTAGCTTCTAGAAAACCCCATTTCAAATCATCATAATCACGAGAGCCGGATCCCTAGGAATAGCCTAGACGGATCCCTCCAAGGAGGAACCGGGATCCGGTGACGATGATATGTCTAACATTGCTAACCCAAACACTCTACCTCATCTTAAATGAGTTCCTAGATCGATGAAACTCGAATTTCACCTTGTGCATGTCTATCATTACACTTCCAAGAACATTAGTGGATTAAGTCTTTAATGCAATTACAAAGTTCTTCTCTATAACGCATTGTCAAGAATTCTTTAAACATATAGTTAGACTACCCAAAGTCAAATTTTCTTGATCAAACCATGAATAAATACAATTACTTGTTAGGATTAAGGATTTAAGATATCCAACAGGTTAAGACTTCAAAATTGAGTCTATCCATGATTAAACCAATCTTACAACAAAGATAATCCCTATCGACAACCGGATCCTCGGTCTTCTACCAGCGGATCCTTAGGGAAAGGATCCGTGGGATCCAGTAAATACATAGAGCATAAACCAGCTCCATGTTTGAATTCAAATCACCTTTTGGGTCTCCAACCACCTTTAGCATTCATTTATTATCCTCATAGAACTTATCAAAACCTCAAAAGCATGCCTAACCTTTCAAATGGCCAAGAATTTAATTTCCTAATTCATATCATCCTTTATAAACCAAACAACCTTAAAGTTAAGGTACCACTCTCAAATCACATCTCATAATCAACAACTAAAAGAGTTATTACTAGCATCATCACTATGACTAAAGCTCCTAGTGCTAACTCATCCACTCAAGAACCACCCAAGAAACTTGCTAGAATCATGCATGAAGTTTCCTCAACCAAATCACCTTTGGGTAAATCCACTAAAACTAGGATCTCTCCCACACTAAGAAAACCAATCAAACTTATTCACAAGAAGAGTGCTTCCACTAGGACTTCATCACTTAAATCTACTAAACCCTCCACAACTCAACCTACCTCACTAGTACCTAGAGCCACCAAAAGTCATTTGAAGATCTTGAACCCACTTCACTTGAACCTCCACTTCAAGACCATGACTATGAGTGCGACCATTGCAAACATGTCGAGAGAATGAAACATGAATTAGATGTATTAATACATGAGCTTCAAGCTCAAACCGAGAATGCTTAGGAAACCTTTCTCATCCTTGATCTTCAATAAGCTTTTAGTCAAATCTTAAGTTTGGAGTAACTTATTAGCATTAATAGCATCTATTGGCTAGTTCATTCTCTTAGTTTTAGAGATTTGGTTGTGTATCTCTTTGTTTTATTGAATGAATACTTTTATGCCATGACTATTATGTGTGTTGTCTTTGTACTTTTATCTCATTCCCTCAAGTTGCACTCCTTGACATTTCTTCATCTTGAAGAAACCGGAACAGATAGCGGATCCCTTCACGATAACTAGACGGATCCCTCCTTGAAGGGAACCGTGGGATCCGTGGGTATGTAAGCACAAATTTCTACTAACTTGAGTCTCTTTGCAGGAAATTATGCACTATACTCTTGTTTTTCTAACCTTTACTTTGTAGATTTTCAAAATAACACATGAAGATTTTGACACCATAAAAGCTAGGGGAGCTTTGTGTCAAACAATATTGCAAAATCATTTGCAACTTAATCCATTTTGGATTACACTTCATGATACCCATTGCAACTTTGCAATATTCGGTGGGGAGCACATTTTCGTCACTTAGACGAACCATTTGCAAACTTAATTGCAAACACAAGTAGCTTATTTTACATTATGTCCTTGACGCCTTTTTCAAAGGGATGGACTCACAAGGGGAGTTAAGACAGTACCATTCCGTCACTTGCTCTCGTTACATCTTTTATAATTTTTCTTATAAAATTATGTTAGTTTCTTCAAACACTTTTGTTTCGACAAAAGGGGAGAAGAAAGTAAAACTACAAATTCAAACATTTACAATTTTAGCTTTTCCTTAAAATAATTTTATGTTTTGTCATCAACAAAAGGGAGATTGTTAATACAAATAAGCCATAAAACGTTTATTTATATTTTACGATCTTCTAATGTTTTGTCGATAACAAAAGTAAGATCATTTTAAGAAACAAATAAAACACGTAAATGGTTTGAACTAATAGTTTTATAACACACTTACGTTTTCACAAAAAACACTATAACAAGATTAAGTGATTTTATATTTAGATACACATGTACAACAACTAGTGTTTACATATTGGCTTAACAAGTTTAAGTAATTCTATGAGTTAGATACATATGTACAACAACTAGTGTTTACATATTGGGTTAATACATACTTATATTAAGTATACTAAAATGGGTAAAACAAGTATATACTAAAATGGGTAAAAGCAAGTATATACTAAATAGATAAAACTAGCAAATGGTTTTGACCCATAACCCATGGTTTTATATATACCACTTACACAAGTTCAATGTATCCTTAAGGTACATTGTATCTAGATAGAAAACCATGGATCAACCCATAACCCATGACCCATGACCCATAACCAAAAATACCCATGGGCAAAGAGGAGCGTTCCCACGGATCCCTAGCTTTGTGCTAGCGGATCCCAGTGGAAGGATCCGTGGATCCGGGAAACAGAGGTTTTTTCCTCTATAAATAGTGAGCCATTTCTTCATTATAGCTCATCCCTTTACACACATACTTCCCCTAAGTATTCTAACCCTCTAACCTCAGATCCAAGAGATCTATGTAGCTTTTCTCTTTTGTTTTTGTGTGATCTTGTAGATTCCTCTTAAATGAAAGATCACCACATCTTGAAGACGTGCAAGCTCAAGTCCATGAGTTGCCATGCTTCGTCATCATCAAGACAACGAAGGTTCTCTTGTTGATAGTTCTTCCTTTCTCCATAGATGTTGGGTTGAAGGCATTAGTGAAGAATGCCAAAAGTGTTAAGATGAAAGCATTAGTGAAAGGTGCTCATCATCCGCGTCAAAGCATTAGTGAAGAATGCTTAAGGTGTCAAGACGAAGGCATTAGTGAAGGGTGCCAAGCGTTGTGTAAAAGGCATTAGTAAAGGATGCCGAAGAATCAAATCAAGTAGCATTTGGGAAGAATGCTTAGGTCGTATAATCGATGAGGTGCATCGTTATATATGTAGGTGTTTATTTATTCACAAGGATGGTGATATCCTTGATGGTGTTGTAACAAGGAGTAGATCTCCTTGATAATAGGTGTTGTGTCATGAAGGGTAGTAGTTCCTCCATAATGGAACTAGGTGCTTAGCCTAGTACCTAATAAAGGGTAGGCGACGTTGTGATAGGATTAGTTCTCCTAAGGTGTGAAAGAACTCGGTGGTTAGCCTAGCACCGTATAAAGGGTAGGCGACGTTGTGTTAGGTGTGGTTACGATGAGTGCGTATTCACTCATCATTTTAGGTCAAACCGAATCGAAAACATCTAAAAACACTCCGAAATGCATCAAAATACTAAAAATATCTCAAAATTGTGTTTTATATGTTTCAGATGCAAAATGTTTAAAATCAAATGAAAAACGAACAAAGTTTGCACAATTGGCGCTTTGGTCCCCGATTTTCAAAAATTGATAGAATAGTCCTGAGCACGCATTTTAAAAGAAAAGTCACCAAAGGTCCTTTTGAAATCATAAGTTGTCATAATTAGTCCTTTGGTGATAAATTTCAAAAGTTTGAGTAATTGGTTTGATCCTCGGATTTTTAAAATTGTCAAATTTAATCCTTGGAATTTCAGTTTAGCAAAATGACCCTTGGTTTATTTGAGATTCACAAGATTGGACCTTGGATTACATTTTCGAATTTACATGAGTGATCCACAGAATTTGGATTTTACACTTTGGCCCTAAGCTACAATTTGGATCTAAGTTTAATCCTAAGTCCATTATACCTAGCCAAGGCCCAAAACTTAAACTATCCAACCCAATCTTGACCCGGTCAAACCCATATCCCTACCCGGTCAAAGAAGTAACAACCCACCCCTGTCTTTCTTCTTCCCATCTTCCCGCCCAAAACAAGCACACACAGAACACAAGAAGAGAAAAATAATAAAAAAAAATGTTTTCCTGTGCCCTTGTTCCCTCCACTTCACAATACCCAGAAGCCCTAGCTTTTACCCAGAAACATCACAACTCCCCAACCCACTATCTTATTCCACCCCCCTCCAAGTCATCAATCCAAGCTACAAAGGACTCCAAAGAACGGCTCAGATTCACTCTCATTTGGTACCTAACTATTGAAGGGTTGAGATTGACTTCAAGAAGCACAAAGGATGATTTCTGCTGGACTTATCTCACAGAAGAAACACATCAAGAGAAGAATGAAGAAGTTGAAGACCCAGTAGTTTTAGTATATATAGTAGTTATTGTAGCCATTCATTGGCACCCCTAGTTTTCAGTTTTAAAAACTTAGTTTTTCTTCTTATGTTGTAATGTATGTTTTTAATTAATGAAAAGTTCTTTGAATCTTGTCTTCTTCAATTTCTAGTTAAAGTTTGCTTTACTTAAGTTTTTTGGTTGTTACTTACTTTCAGAAGAAAAAACGGGGTCAAAACATTTGTAAAAGAGTGTTTGGATTAAGTTGGTTGAATGGGTCAAAGTGGTTTTTACCCACTTTGACCAATGTAGTCAAACTCATTTTAAGTTCACAAAGTCTTATTTACATGCTTGTAAGTTGATTGAAAAGTTGTACAAGTATTAAGTTAAAAAAAAGGGTGTTTCCTGTTTTCTCTAAGCTGCACAGAACAGTAATATGGGTTCATGTTCATGAGCTTATTTGATACATGATTTGAAGTCCAGGTTTTATAAAATGTGTTTGTCTTGCATCTTTATCTAACCATCTCACTTTACCTTCATTTTATTTGGATCAAGGATAGTTTAAGCTTAAGTTTAGACTGCACTCAAAAAATTGTCCAATCACACTGTTGGTTCTCGTCGATGAATAAGCCAAACCACAAGCTGATATGAGCTTAATTTCAAACTGAAAACAGCTTATTTTTGGGTTCCACTTTGTCTCATTTGAATCTCCACTAGCCTAACTTTTGTTTTGCAGATTGTACTAGACTTGGAAGCTCATCTTCAAGTTTTAAACAAGCTTGAAAGAAGCCTCCATCTGCTGTTGCAGCCTGCAGAACCAGTGGCACAGGTCACTTTCATCTATTTCTTTGCTTATCAGTATTTGTGATCTGCTCTTTTAGATCTTTTAGGACTTGATTAGTTAAGTTAGTCTAGGATTAGTGCCCTTTTTGCTTATTAGGAGCTTGTTTAAGCCTTTGCTTTGCTCACTTTATCTAGTAGTTTATTAGGATTCCCCTTAGTATAGCTCTTGTACCAATTGCTTATTTCCTGTGTTTAAACTCTTGCTAGATGTCCCTTTGGTCTACCTTGGACACTTAGTTTACATGTTAGCTTAACTCAAAATCTCAATGACTTTTTATGGTTCAATATTTGGCTTAATTTAACTGAAAAGGGTGTTTGGTTGAGTCTGTGGGGCTATTGCAAGTAGGCGCCTCAATCGCTTATCTCTGCTCCCATTAGCTTATTTCCTCTTATTCCGACTTTCCTCTAATCAAGACTTTAGAAACAAGTGCTTATTTTCATCTCTTAATCAAGTTTCAAAAGATAGTCAACAAAAAAAAGTGTTTGGTTAGTAATCATCAAAAGAAGAAAAGGAGTGCTTGTTTGTTTTTTATTTCCATTGTTGGAATAAGCGCTTTCTAGCGCTTATTCGAGGTTATTCATAAAGTGTTTTCACAAACCTTGCTTATTACTTGGTACTCTTCAAGTCTCAAAAGAAAATCAAAGAAAAAATTGTTTGCAAAAAGAGTCACTGTGGATTCAACCGGTCACTCTCCTCACAACACACACGCTTAACCATCCGCCTTGGGACTTTTATCATCATTCTTTGCAACAATAAATACATAAGGCTTCCTTAGCGTTTTCACTTTAAGCTCTTTTGAGCTTATTTCGAGCTTATTTTGAATAGTGACCTCTAGCTTTCTTATTTTTCCATAATCGGATAACTTAAAGTAATTTTCGCAAATTTTGATTTTCTATATTAGTTTAGTATTTTAATCATTTAATTAGTGTTTAATCGCTTTTAATTCGTAATAATTAATTTAAAAGTCAAAAAAATATTCCGCTTTTTCCTTAAATCATTTTTAGTCAAATAGATCGTAGGAAAATTGGTTTCACACCCATAGCCCTTAAATTTCATAATTTTTACGTTTATGGCTCGGGTTGTTTTACCGTTAAATTTCTTAGGCTTAGTTTTAGTTTAATTTTAGTTATTTAGGGTTCCCTTGCCTTAATTACTTTCCCGTTGATTAATTTGTAGAATTCGTAATCAATTCCAAATCTTTAAAAATCCAATTCAAGTCCATAATCACGAAACTCAACGAATCCTTCCATTTCACACCTCGTTGGGACACGACCCGGGGAAATCACTTCCCGGTATCACTTTTATCATACCCGTGAGGTTTGGCACGTTGACCTTTTTCCTAAAGGGTTGAATTGTCGAATTTTACGGTTAATTTGGTATTGTTGATATTTGTGTTTTTCTCACACTCACTTCACAACGAATCAAATTTTGGCGCCGCTGCCGGGGAGGTGTGTTGCGACAATATCGTGAAGTTTTTACGATTAGTGACTTGAAGAACCTTCCTCGTGAAGTTATTATTTTTTATAAAAATACAAAAATACAAAAATATTTTTCTTTTCTTTGTATATATATGTAAAAGATTAAAAATACAAAAAGATTTTCCTTGTTGTTTTAAATAAATAGAAGACACAATCAATATAACATTCTTAATCGAGGTGTTATCATTATAAGTTCCCGAACAAAAGATTTAAAACTTGCCTTTGTGTCGCTCGTGTTTTGATTTATTTCTATCGGTTTAACAAACGTGTGAGGGTATAAGGACGGCCCGACATTAAATTGCGGTTTGAAAAGAGATCGGTTTTAATAAGCATGACGACCTACAAAGTCTCTCCGCTCCTTTGTGCGTTTACTTGTAGAAGTGATCATTTCACGTGGATTATTGGTTTAAGTTCACCGTTGTTTTGCCTCGCCTTGTTTTAATTGAAAGTGTTGTTTTGAAGTGCATAAGACCGCCTCAAGCTCGTAGCGTAACAGTAACCAAGCTAACGTGCAGAGATACGCATCATCGAACAAATCACAATGACACATAACCTAGGAAACGGACCTCAAGTCCAACAACTCACCACAAAATCCAGCTCCCGATCTCCGAACGATGGAGGCTTTGTCAACCAACGATGGATGGGCCAGGCGGTCCAATTGCCCCGGTCAACATCGAGGCCGCGATTTTGGACTTAAGCATCACATGATTCAACAAGTCCGAGTTTTGTCAATTTCACGGATCTCCGGTGACGATGCCAACAAGCATCTCGACAAATTTCTCACCACACCCAAAGTATGAAGCAAAATGGGGTCACCGATGACGCCTTCGCTATACCTCTTCCATATTCCTTGACGCTTCATGCCACCGCATGGTTTGATCGCCTTCCCAAGAACTCAATCCATAGTTTCGATGAAATGGTCTCCAAATTCTTGGCGAAATATTTTCCACCGTCGATGGTGACGAAACTACGGAATGAAATCGATAATTTTCGGCAAAGATCCCGATGAGTCCTTATTTGAGGCATGGGAACGCTATAAGCTTTCAATTGATCGATTTCCTAACCACAACATGTTGCTTGTCACCCAAATAGATACGCTCTATAACGGGTTAACATTGAGACATCGTGACACAATCAATCTCACCACGGTGGTACCTTTATGAAAAGGCGACCAAGAGTGCTATGATCTCATTGAAAACATGACCGCCCACCACAATTATTGGGATTCCTCGGCAGAGGAGTGAGTCAAGGAGATCTACCACCCTTCCATCTTCGGAATTCACGACTCTAACCAAAAAGATTGAAGAAATATCCACTGCCGTGCTTAAATTGAGTCACAATAATAACAATCAACAAGTGAATGTCGTAAACAAGAGTTGTGAAACTTGTGGTGGTCCACACCCTTATTTTGAGTGTCCAGCCTCCGGTGGCTTCACTCAAGAGAGCGTTTATGCCGCTTCTGGTTCCTACAATACGGGAGGTAATTCCTACCAACCGCAAGGGACCGAAACCTTCTCACTATCGTTCTAACAATTTCCTTGGACCACCGGGTTTAATCAAAATCGTAACAATCAAAATGTGCAAAATAGAAATAATCAGTTCAATCAAAATCGAGCGAATCGAAATTTTCAAAATCAAAATCAAGGTTTTCAAAATCAAGGAAATTTCAATCAAAACCGATTCCAAGCTCCTCGACAAAATGTGCATGCCCAACCTCCTCAAGCTTCCATTGACATTGCTAATTACATCAAAAGCAATGAAGCTAAGATGGTGTCCATGCAAAATCAAATTACCACTTTGAAGAATGATTTCACTTCCGAGCTTAGAACTACTAGCAACAAAATTGATCAATCTCATAGCAAGATTGAAAGCATGATTGCTAGTCTCATGAGTCAAAAGAATCAGCTTCAACTTGGTGCTCTTCCAGTAATACCATTCCCAACCCAAAAGGTGAATTGAATGCTATTGCCACCAAGTGGTAAATCTTATGAGGGACCCTCGATGCCTAATCCTTCTCGGTGAGGGATGTGGAACGAGACCCGAGGTATCAAAGGACAGGTGCATAACTCAAGCCCACGGCACCGCACAAGTCCAACCTCCGTGGTCTTACCTCCAATTCCGAACCCGTTGTTCCGATGACCATTCCTAAGCCTTCACTTCCTTATCCTTCAAGGCTTAATGACCAAAACTCCGTGATAAAACTAGTCAACAATGGAGAAGCTTGTCCAAATCTTTCAAGATTTGCACTTGAGATTAGTTTCATGGACGCTTCTTCTAATGCCAAAGTTCGGTCCGACAATCAAAAATTTGTTGAATAACAAAGAAAAGATTTCGAAATGGCTAAAACTTCTTTGAACGAAAATTGTTCTACGGTTATCCTTAAAAGCTTCCCGAAAAGTTAGGAGACCCCGGAAAATTTCTCATCCCATGTGATTTTCAAGGCATAGTTCAATGCTCCGCCTTGGCCAATCTTGGCGCTAGCATTAACTTGATGCCACACACCATGTGGAAGAAGCTTTCATTACCTCCGCTTACACCACATGTATGATCCTCGAGCTTGCGACCGTACAAGTTCTCGTCCGCTAGGTATAGCCGAGGATGTATTTGTGAAAGTAGGCAAGTTTCATTTCCTGCCGACTTTGTTGTTGTCGAATTTGATGTCGATCCCCGAGTACCCCTCATCCTTGGGAGGTGCTTCTTAAAACGGTCGTGCATTGATCGACGTTGATGAAGGGGAAATTACTTTGAGGGTGAACAAGGAAGCCGTTACTTTCAATCTCAATCAAGTTACGAAATACTCCCCCAATTATGAAGACAATTCCGTCAACAAAATTGATGTCCTTGACATTGTGTCGGAGGAGTATTCTCAAGAAATTCTTGGATTCTCGGTGGCAATCCCACTCGGTTGATCCTATTGTTGCTCTTTCTTCCCTCCCTCACTCCGTTTGAGGGAAGTGACTTTATTTTGGAAGAGATCGAAGCATGCTTGGCTAGTGATTCGGTTCCATGGAAATTGATCACGCCCCATCGATATTGAGGGAGATATACTTCTCATCGAGAGGTTACTCAATGAAGATCCTTCATCACTCCCTCCTCAAGAACTTCATAAAGAGGAAATTAAAGCGATTGAAAAATCTAATGATCCTCCGAGGTCGAACTTAAGGACTTACCACCTCATCTCGAGTATGCATTTTGGAGGATGACAATAAATCACCCGTCATTATTGCTAAAGACTTGAGTGAGGATGAAAAGCCGCCTCATAAAGGTTTTGAAGTCACACTGGCGAGCCATCGCTTGGAACCTTCCGACATCAAGGGTATTGACCCGAGATTTTGTACTCACAAAATTCTCATGGAAGATGACTTCAAACCGGGTTCAACACCAAAGAAGGGTGAATCCTAAAATTCATGAGGTTATCAAAGCGGAAGTCATAAAACTTCGATGCCGGATTGATTTACCCTATCTCGGATAGTCCTCGGGTTAGCCCGTTCATTGTGTGCCTAAAAAGGTGGCATTACCGTTGTTGAAAATGATGAAACGAGTTGATTCCTACTCGATTGGTTACGGATGGCGTGTTTGCATTGACTATCGAAAGTTAAATGAAGCCACCCGTAAAGACCACTTTCCGTTACCATTCATGGATCAAATGCTTGAGAGATTAGCGGGAAACGAATACTATTGTTTTCTCGATGGTTTCTCGGGTTACTTCCAAATTCCATTGACCCACAAGATCAAGAAAAGACCACATTCACATGTCCTTATGGAACATTTGCTTACCGACGCATGCCTTTTGGCTTGTGTAATGCTCCCGATGCGCTCCAAAGGTGTATGATGGCCATTTTCCATGACATGATCGAAAAGACTATGGAAGTCTTTATGGATGATTTTTCGGTCTTTGGGATTCTTTCAAACATGTCTCTCCCATTTGGACAAGATGCTCGAACGTTGTGAAACACGAATCTTAGTCTAAATTGGGAGAAATGTCACTTTATGGTCAAAGAGGCATTGTCCTTGGCCATAAGATTTCTAAGAGCGGGATTGAGGTTGACAAAGCTAAGGTCGATGTCATTTCGAATTACCTCCTCCCACAACCGCCAAAGGAGTTAGAAGTTTCCTTGGTCATGCGGTTTCTATCGTCGTTTCATTCAAGACTTTTCAAAGATATCCCGCCTATGACCCGACTTCTTGAGAAAGACACTCTTTCATCTTCTCTAGTGAGTGCGTTGAAGCTTTTCAAATTCTTAAGAAGAAGCTCACGGAAGCACCAATTCTTGTTGCCCCCGATTGGGAATTACCATTTGAGCTTATGTGCGATGCAAGTGATTTCGCCATAGGTGCTGTTTTGGGGCAACGAAAGTCAAAACATTTCCAGCCTATACATTATGCTAGCAAAACTTTGACCGAAGCTCAAGCACATTACACTACGACGGAGAAAGAATTACTAGCCGTGGTGTATGCTTTCGAGAAATTTCGGCCTTATTTGATCTTGTCCAAAAGCATAGTGTATACGGATCACTCGGCCCTCAAATATCTCTTTGCTAAGCAAGATGCAAAGCCGAGATTGCTCCGATGGGTTCTCCTCCTACAAGAATTTGATATCATCATCCGTGATAAAAAAGGAGCGGAGAACCTAGCGGCTGATCATCTCTCTCGTCTTGAAAATCCACATCAAGGTGTGCTTGAGAAAAAGGAAATAAATGAAACGTTTCCTCTCGAGACTCTTAATGTGGTATCTCATCATGAAAACTCGAGTACCCCATGGTTTGCCGACTTTGCAAACTATCATGCGGTAACTTTGTTGTGAAAGGGATGTCGTCCCAACAAAAGAACAAATTTTCAAAGATGTTAAGCATTATTTCGGGACGACCCTATTTGTTTAAGGTTTGTGCGGATCAAGTCATCCGACGGTGTGTTCACGCCGAAGCCGATGAAATTCTCAAGGCTTGTCATCATGGACCCACGGGGGACATCATGGCCCCAACTACACCGCTAAGAAGGTGTTTGACTCGGTTTCTATTGGCCCACGATTTACAAAGATGCCCATGACCTCGTCAAATCTTGCGACTCTTGCCAACGTCATAGCAACATCTCTAAAAGAGATGAAATGCCTCAAAATGCCATTCAAGTGTGCGAGATCTTTGACGATGGGGCATCGATTTTATGGGTCCGTTCCGTCTTCTCGAGGAACAAGTATATACTGTGGGTCGATTACTTGTCTAAATGGGTGGAAGCGAAAGCCCCCACCAACCACGCCCGAGTAGTTGTGAAGTTTTAAAGTCTCTCTTTACCGTTTGAACTCCCGTGCCATCATTAGTGATCGCGGCACGCACTTTTGCAACGACCAATTCGCAAAAGTCATGCTTATACGGTGTCACTCACCGCCTTTCCACCGCGTATCACCCCAAACTAGTGGGCAAGTGGAAGTTTCGAATCGTGGTTTGAAAAGAATCTTGGAGAGGACCGTGGGTGAAAACCGCCTCTTGGTCGGACAAACTTGAAGATGCACTTTGGGCCTTCCGCATCGCTTTCAAAACACCCATCGGTGTACTCCTTACAAGCTTGTGTATGGAAAGGCGTGTCATCTCCGATCGAGCTCGAGCACAAAGCCTATTGGGCCTTGAAACATGCAAATTTTGACCTTGTCCGCGGGTGATCACCGGAAAGTTCAACTCAATGAATTAAATGAACTCCGTGATCGCCTCACGAGAACTCGTTGATTTATAAGGAAAAGACAAAGAAGATCCATGACTCAAAGATTAAGAACCGTTTTCAACGTCAGTGATCGAGTCCTTCTTTTCAATTCTAGATTGAAAATCTTCTCGGGAAACTTAAGACCCGTTGGACCGGTCCATTCACCATTGCCAAAGTTTTCCATATGGCACCGCCGAGTTATCTCAAACCGACGGACCAAACTTCAAGGTGAATGGACATAGATTGAAACATTACTTTGAGGGACATACCATCCTTGGTTGTCCCGGATCTACAAACTTTCCCCATGAACCAATGAATGCGGGATCGAGTCAAGCTAGCGACTCGGTAAACAAAAACAAGAGTACGCTATATGGGTTTTCACCGTGTTCGACTTCTTTCTACTTTCTACCACCCTAGTGTGGGGAGTTGCCCATTGTTGTATAAAGGTTTTCAAAAAAAAAAAAAAAAAAAAAAAAAAAAAATCCAAATAATGGCCATAGTATTTCCTTTACGTTTCGGTTTCGGCATAACCGCCGGTACTTTGAATATTGAGGCAATATTCATTTCTAGTGTGGGGGAATTCTCGCGAATTTTATCATATGTTCCCCGCTTTTGGTCAAAATTTTTTTTTTTGAGTAAGTGTTTTACACTTTCTCATTTGGTTATCATCCGCCATGTCTCAGAAGACTAAAGGATTGGCTAATCCAGAGCAAACGCTCTTGGTAAAGATTTATCAAATCCGTTGACTTTGCAATTTGCCCAAAATTGTATGGTATTCATTCACCATATCTTTAATTAGTGAAGAGTTGGCTAGCCCAAGTTTATGGCTTGTGGTAAAGGCGCTTGAAATCCATAATTGGTAATCGACTCACCAAAGATAATATTGATAATTTATCTAAGAGTTGGCTAGTCCGTATAAACGGCACGGTAAAGACAAATCAAAACCGCTGAAAGTCGGTGGTTTGCTCAAAATCACATGGTTATCGGTGTACCATGGTTCTTACTTGAACTAAAACATTTGGCTACTCCGAGTAATGGCTTTTGGTAAAGAGACTCAAATCCATTAAGTTTTCTCAAAAGATTGCTAGGGACTAGCAATGTTTTAGTGTGGGGATTTGATGAGTGCGATTCACTCATCATTTTAGGTCAAAACCGAATCGCAAAACATCTAAAACACCCGAAATGCATCAAAATACTAAAATATCTCAAAATTGTGTTTTATATGTTTCAGATGCAAAATGTTTAAAATCAAATGAAAACGAACAAAGTTTGCACAATTGGCGCTTCATCCCCGATTTTCAAAATTGATAGAATAGTCCCGAGCACGCATTTTAAAAGAAAAGTCACCAAAGGTCCTTTTGAAATCATAAGTTGTCATAATTAGTCCTTTGGTGATAAATTTCAAAAGTTTGAGAAATTACAGTTTGATCCTCGAATTTTAAAATTGTCAAATTTAATCCTTGGAATTTCGCTTTTGGCAAAATGACCTTGGTTTATTTTAGATTCACAAGATTGGACCTTGGATTACATTTTCGAATTTACATGAGTGATCCTCGAATTTCGGATTTTACACTTTGGCCCCTAAGCTACAATTTGGATCTAAGTTTAATCCTAAGTCCATTATACCTAGCCAAGGCCCAAAACTTAAACTATCCAACCCAATCTTGACCCGTCAAACCCATATCCCTACCCGGTCAAAGAAGTAACAACCCACCCTCGTTTTCTTTTTCCCATCTTCCGCCCCCAAAACAAGCACACAGAACACAAGAAGAGAAAATAATAAAAAAAATGTTTTCTCAGCTTCGATAACGCTACACGTCGCTGCTCGGGTCAAAGGAACTTCCTTTCTTCGAAAGAAGTTTTATAACACCCTAGGCGTTGAACCTAATCGTTGTAGTGTAGTAATTAGGTAAGCCACGGTATTGATATCGTTCTCTGGGGAATAGGAATGCTAGTAGGAGTTACTACGCTAAGGTTAAGGTTGAGGAAGATTATTTTTATCTTTTATATTTTATGAAAATGGAAAGGTACGAATCTCGGGTATTGATTTGGGGGTTGGTATTTCACCGATTACTCTACTATTATCTAATTATCTAAACTAAGGTTGTGGGAGTCTATGTCTAATTAATGTGTGCTCGTATGATAGTTTAAAGATGTGTTCACTTAGTTTGTATTACTCTTAATTATCTCCTATTGATGGTTGAGTGTCACGCCTTATTCCTAGTTGCGTTGTGTTTCTAAGTTGTAGGTATGCGTTTCTCCTAACTCTTTGAACTTACCAAAGGGTCTTGTCTACAAATCCACATAGAGATTATAGACTCTACTCTAAGGCACTCTTCGGATGTTTTAGACTACAATCACTCGTGCAATCATACTCTAGGGTTCACAAAGATGAATCAAGCATTAAGTACACAACGAATGACCCATCGCATTACTAGATCATTAATCAACTAAGATAAGAAACAACCAATCAATATTCAATAATTAAGTTTCATACTACCTAAGCAAACACACAAATAAATTAGCTTTACATGGAGAACATGCAAGCATACACACAAATAATCAAAGACATAATTGAATTAATGAAGAAAGACTTATCTTGGTGTAAGATAGGGTTAAAACCCTAAAATACTGTACAAGACACCTTAGGTTCGGTTTTAGGTTTTACCCAAAGACTCTCCACACAAAGACCGAAAAATTCGGATTCTATATATAAGATTACAATTGCGACGGCCACCTTATGTTTAGTGACGCCGTGTCGCCGCCATTGTGGTTTCGTCTTGCCACGTTAACCTTGCGACGGCGTCACCTTATGTCCGCGACGCCGTCCTCTTCAGCTTCGACGCCGTCTCGATCGCATCTAGGCCTGTCTCGAGTAGCGACGGCCTACTCTTTTACACTAGACGCCGCCTCTTGAAAACATGAGTTTTGAGTTCGACCCGTCAGCAACTTTCTCCGACGGCGCCGCAAATATCTCTGACGACGCCAGCCTTCTACATTCAACGACCGTGAGTGTCATGATTTCGACTTTGGCCATTTTCTTCATATATTCGCGCTTTTCTGTCCAAATAAGTGTCATTCCAAAGATTTTGCCTTCACGAGACCTAAAAAGTGAAAAGGAACGATATTAAGCAATAACGGATACAAAGTGATCAAATAAGGACTTAAATGACCCTCAAAATGGTACCTTTTAAAACCTTATCGCCCTTGTTCCTCCACTTCACAATACCCAAGCCCTAGCTTTTACCCGTAAACATCACAACTCCCCAACCCACTATCTTATTCCACCCTCCAAGTCATCAATCCAAGCTACAAAGGACTCCAAAGAACGGCTCGATTCACTCTCATTTGGTACCTAACTATTGAAGGGTTGAGATTGACTTCAAGAAGCACAAAGGATGATTTCTGGACTTATCTCACGTAAGAAACACATCAAGAGAAGAATGAAGAAGTTGAAGACCCAGTGAGTTTTAGTATATATAGTAGTTATTGTAGCCATTCATTGCACCCCTAGTTTTCGCTTTAAAACTTAGTTTTTCTTCTTATGTTGTAATGTATGTTTTAATTAATGAAAAGTTCTTTGAATCTTGTCTTCTTCAATTTCTAGTTAAAGTTTGCTTTACTTAAGTTTTTGGTTGTTACTTACTTTCGTAAGAAAAACGGGTCAAAACATTTGTAAAAGAGTGTTTGGATTGTTGGTTGAATGGGTCAAAGTGGTTTTACCCACTTTGACCAATGTATTCAAACTCATTTTAAGTTCACAAAGTCTTATTTACATGCTTGTAAGTTGATTGAAAAGTTGTACAAGTATTAAGTTAAAAAATGGGTGTTTCTGCTTTCTCTAAGTCGCATTGCACGAAGAATATGGGTTCATGTTCATGAGCTTATTTGATACATGATTTGAAGTCCGGTTTTATAAAATGTGTTTGTCTTGCATCTTTATCTAACCATCTCACTTTACCTTCATTTTATTTGGATCAAGGATAGTTTAAGCTTAAGTTTAGACCGCACTCAAAAATTGTCCAATCACACTGTTGGTTCTCGCCCTGAATAAGCCAAACCACAAGTCGATATGAGCTTAATTTCAAACCGAAATTTTATTTTGGGTTCCACTTTGTCTCATTTGAATCTCCACTAGCCTAACTTTTGTTTTGTTGATTGTACTAGACTTGGAAGCTCATCTTCAAGTTTTAAACAAGCTTGAAAGAAGCCTCCATCTCACGTTGCGACCTACCGAGAACCAGTAAGCACAGTCACTTTCATCTATTTCTTTGCTTATCAAGATTTGTGATCCGCTTTTAGATCTTTTAGGACTTGATTAGTTAAGTTAGTCTAGATTAGTGCCCTTTTGCTTATTAGGAGCTTGTTTAAGCCTTTGCTTTGCTCACTTTATCTAGTAGTTTATTAGGATTCCCCTTAGTATAGCTCTTGTACCAATTGCTTATTTCCGTGTTTAAACTCTTGCTAGATGTCCCTTTGGTCTACCTGGACACTTAGTTTACATGTTAGCTTAACTCAAAATCTCAACAGACTTTTTATGGTTCAATATTTGGCTTAATTTAACGAAAAGGGTTTTGGTTGAGTCCTGTGGATCGCTGCAAGTAGGCGCCTCAACTCGCTTATCTCTGCTCCCATTAGCTTATTTCCTCTTATTCCAAATTTTCCTCTAATCAAGACTTTAGAAACAAGTGCTTATTTTCATCTCTTAATCAAGTTTCAAAAGATAGTCAAAAAAAAAAGTGTTTGGTTAGTAATCATCAAAAGAAGAAAAAGGAGTGCTTGTTTGTTTTTACCATCGTTGGAATAAGCGCTTAACCGCTTATTCGAGGTTATTTCATAAAGTGTTTTCACAAACCTTGCTTATTACTTGGTACTCTTCAAGTCTCAAAAGAAAATCAAAGAAAAAATTGTTTGCAAAAAGAGTCACTGTGGATTCAACCCGTGTCACTCTCCTCACAACACACACGCTTAACCATCCGCCTCGGGACTTTTATCACCATTCTATGCAACAATAAATACATAAGGCTTCCTTAGCAGTTTTCACTTTAAGCTCTTTTGAGCTTATTTCGAGCTTATTTTGAATAGTGACCTCTAGCTTTCTTATTTTTTCCATAATCAGCATAACTTAAAGTAATTTTCTGCAAATTTTCAGATTTTTCTATATTAGTTTAGTATTTTTAATCATTTAATTAGTGTTTAATCGTTTTTAATTCGTAATAATTAATTTAAAAGTCAAAAAAATATTCCGCTTTTTCCTTAAATCATTTTTAGTCAAATAGATCGTAGGAAAATTGGTTTCACACCCGTAGCCCTTAAATTTCATAATTTTTACGCTTATGGCTCCAGGTTGTTTTACTGTTTTTACGTTTTTGCGTTTTGCACCCTAGGACTTAGTATAGCTTCGTTTTATCATTTCTTAGGCTTAGTTTTAGTTTAATTTTAGTTATTTAGGGTTCCCTTGCCTTAATTACTTTCCCGTTGATTAATTTGTAGAATTCGTAATCAATTCCAAATCTTTAAAAATCCAATTCAAGTCCATAATCACGAAACTCAACGAATCCTTCCATTTCACACCTCGTTGGGACACGACCCGGGGAAATCACTTCCCGGTATCACTTTTATCATACCCGTGAGGTTTGGCACGTTGACCTTTTTCCTAAAGGGTTGAATTGTCGAATTTTACGGTTAATTTGGTATTGTTGATATTTGTGTTTTTCTCACACTCACTTCACAACGAATCAGGTTCGCCTTGGTGTGAAAGAACTCGGTATTTAGCTTTGTACCGGAAAAAGGTTAAGCGACGTTGTGAAGGCTTCTCCGCCATAAGGAGTTGGTGTAGTGCTTACGAACTCTCGAGTAGGTGACTCGGGGAGTGGAGTAGGCAAGGAAGGTGTCCTTGTGCGAACCACTATAAATAACTTGTGTCGTGGTGATGTGCTTCTTACTCTTTATCTTTCATTATATGTTTATATATCTATCTATCAACGTCCAACATAAACAACCAAATAGATTGACATAAGTCGATCTAAATATTTAAAAGGAAGTTTTAAATTGGTAAATCTATTCAACCCCCTTCTAGTTTTTCACAACTTCTTTGATGACCGATTCAATACTTTCATAAAACTCACTGTTGTTTGTTAACAAACTCGCCCATTGTCTGCTTGGATGATTCTCGACCGCTTTGTTAAGACGAACTCGCAGCTATTTGATGAGTTTGATGATGATATCTGAGTTTCATCCATTGTCTTTAAGAACTTTACCTGTGAATCTAGAGAAATCATCAACCACAACTAATACATATTTCTTCCCAAAGATATTCTCGACTCTCATGGGTCCACATAAGTCCATGTGAATTGTATGAAGAACTTCATGATCGAGTTTGTAGGTTTGGATTTATGGGCATACTTCTTGCTTTTTCCCAACCGCATGTCGAACAAAGATGATCCTTTTCATACTTAAGTCTAGGTAGATGATTGGTGCTAAACAACAAACTATATCACTCAAGCTAACCACTGTGAATGGCTAACCGTAATAAACTTAAAGCCGCCGAAAACCAATACAATGAAGATCGGAGGAATATAATGGATTCTCGGTCGTTAAGTCCCACGGAGACTCAATGGTGTGTAAACACTAATTCAGATATAGAATGATCACTAAGGATAGTGATCAAGAAGGATTTTGATAGATAATTACCTAAAGAAAAGATTTATAAATTACAAATGACTTAAATATAAATTAAGAAAATTAAAAAATTAAAATATATTAAATAAACGCTATCACTATTTTACAATGATGTTTTTGTGATTTTATAAAACAAAATATCTTAAATAAACTATTTTAACTAAAACGTAAACTCAAACTATCTAAAAACTAGATTTAAAATGAAAACGTAAGTTATTTATAAAAATTACGCGAGTGCGCAAGCAAAAACGTAAAATTTATGAAATAAAAGTCCTACAAGTGTAAAAACAATTTTTTTACATACTATATGACAAAAGAAAATTTTAGAAAAAAGATTTATATTTTTTATTATGAATTAATTAAGATTTTACACTAATTAAATGTTTAAAAATACTAAAACTAATGAGAAAATCAAACTTTTTATAAAATACTTTATACTAATACAATTTTATAAAAATACAAAAAGCCTGAAAAAGCTAGTAAGAATAAGTCGAAATAAGTGAATAAGCTCAGATAAGCTTATTTGGAAACAAAAGGGTTATGTATTAAATAGTGCAAATAAAAGCGAAAAAGTCCCTAGGCGCTTGGTGTGTGTGTGGTGTGGTGAGTGGGTGGCTGTGGTTCAATCCCAAAGAATGACTTTTTTGCTACTATTTTATTTTTTTGATTTTTCTTCACAAACTTGTTAAGCTAAAGATTATAAGCACTTTATTCAACTACAACTTTTATGAACGATTAATAAGCTCGCTTTTGAGCTTATAATCTCAACAAAGGGCTATAAAATGGAAATAAGACCAAAAATTCAAGCCAAATGGCTTATAAGCTACTAAATAAGCAAAATGAGAATTGGAAATAAGTTAAATACTAATAATAAGCTAGTACAACAACTGATAATGCAAATAAGCTAAAAATAAGCACAAAAATGACTCAAATAAGCACTTATCTCAACTGGTGCACAGAACACTTTTATGAATCACTAGGCACTTTTAAACTTATTTTTAAGCACTGTAATAAGCTAGAAACTGAAAACAAAGACTTGGATTATCAAGATGACCAGATAAGCTATCCAAAAAGCTAAAGCTTTCACAGTGGGGTCCACTAGAGAACTTTTGGTGAGCTTTTAAAAAATTGGAAAAACCACTGAGTATAACTCGGTGTCGAATCAAAATGGACAAAACAATAAGTCGAGTGCACCCTACCTAATAAGCTACAAATGGAAAAATAAAACTTGAGCCTTGAGTCACCAGATGAGCTTCTCAAAAGCTAAAACACATAAGCTAGAGGCCATTAATAAGCTCTCTAAGAGCTTGTGAAATGGGTACTACAACCGCACATGTGGCACTCTTCGACTTTTGATTAACACTTAAAAATTGACTTTTATGAATTTGTGATTGATCTTAAGTAACCGATATTGATGTATTAAGGTGTATAAATACTAAATTGAACAAGTATAACAACTTCTTAACACAAAACCATGATCATAAAACTTAAAAATCCAATGATGATAATAAGAGGAGATCAAAAGGAATTTTGACTTTTACCAAAGAAGGTCTCATGTTTCTTGGTTTCTATGAGTTAATTAGACTTATTGTGACACGTAACAAGCAATAACACCGGATTGAACACACTCTAATATAGTTAACAAAGAAAATCCAAACACCACTTTTGTTGACTGTTTTGGTACTTTTCAAAGCATTTCACAGATTCAGCCCATGAAACTTGTTACAGACCTCATAATATCATTTGTAAAAACTAAATAAGCATAAATCAACAGCCATAACAACATTAAACTAGAAATTTGAACTTATGCTATTTTAACTGTTTAAAACAAGATTTTTAGTGACTACAAATTAAGAAGAACAAGCTAACTGTTTTAAAGCTTAATTATGCTTAACTATATCTGAGAAACATAAACATACAAAGATTCAAGCTAATTAATGACTAAAACAGTAATTGCCAAATTGAGAATTAAGCTTACAAATTGGATTCCAAGCACAGAACTGAGAATCAAGGCATACAAACACAACTTATAGCTTCCCAAGAAGCACTAAACCCAAGGCAATCCTAAATCTACCCTGCTCCAGCTTTCTTCTTCATCTCCATGTGATTTTTTTATTTTTAACTAATTATTTGGTATTTTTGTGAATTTTTGTGTTTTTGATACTAAACTGTTTTTTAAGGTATCTAAAAGCTTGAATAAGCTTTATAGGGAGCTTATATGGGCTATTCAGTCCTTACTAACAACTAACAAACAACATTAAAATATTTCGAGATTTTTGAATTAAGAAAAGTTGCATAAACTGAGAACTTGAATAAAAACTGAAATTGATTACTTCAAAAGATTCACAATACACTAAAATTGCTTAAAAAGGTACTTTTAAAGCTTTTAGTTACATAGAAAACTGAAAGTTAAATAATACGACATACAAGAATTAAAATTACTCTAGATATTTTGATACATTGCTTCAAACTTGTATTTATCGACCTCATTTGACCTTGTCGACATCTCTGAGCTAATCCCACCAGCTTCCAGCCATTGATTTGGGCCAGATCATCAAAATTGCCAAATGGAAATTTTGGCGCCATTTTTCAATAGAGCAGGTTCTTTCAATTAATGGGGTTTGGATTGATGTGGAGGTGGAGGGGAGTTAGTAACAGGTGTAAGGGGTGAGGTGGAGTGAAAATCAAGTGGTGAAAACCACTGGTTTTGGCTTAAACACCATGGGGAGAAGGTGAATGATGATGGCGGTTTTCTCGTTTTTAAATATTGGGCGGGTTGGTTTATTGACTGGATTGGGCTTGGATAATAGTGAGGATCCGCTTGGTTTGTTATTAATACAAGCCCAAGGACCAAATGTAATTCGCCAAAGTGAGGGCCCGATCCCGAAACTTTTCCATTCTTATCATAAGGACTAAACCTGTAAATCTTGAATAGTACAAGGATCAATTGCAAAATTCCATTTATTAAATGTACAAGGACCATTTTTGACAATTTTCAAACTCCATGGACCAAACTTGCAATTTTTCTCTAAACTTATCATAAAGGACCAAATATGTCATTTATTAATAATACAAGGGTGTTGTTTGAATAATTTCTATTTTTGAACACCAGGACTATTTTGACATTTTGTAAAGTTGAGGACTAAAGTTGTAAATTGTGATTTTGAACTTTAAAGGGTTTGTTTTGACAACTTTTGAATCTCATGGACCTTAAATGACATTTTACAAGTTTTTGAATTACGTGGACTAATTTTGACAACTTTTGTAACTTGGGGACTAAAGCGCCAATTATGCAAACTTGATACGTTTTCATCGATTTTGATGTTTTGCATTTAAAACATATAAAACACTTGTTTGTGATATTTTATCATTTTGATGCATTTAGAGTGTTTTCGGATGTTTTGGCATTCTAAACAAGATAAAATGATGAGTATTTAGACACTCATCGGTAGACCCACAACTAAGCCCTTTACGAGAGATCATTGATGGTGCCAAGTTCAAGTGATTGAGACGACGATGCCATAACCATGACATTGTTTTAGAAGCCTTTGACAACAAGCAAATTGAGAAGACTTCATCATATCTTCGATAGAGATGGTGTATAGATTTGAGCCACGTAAACCTCTTAAAAGTTCCTTACCATCAAGTTCTCTAACGAAACAAGTATGTTTTCAAGGCTACTTCTAGATCGTAATCGCAGAATTGACCAACAGAGAATGATTATGACCAAGACCTTCTACATAATATACCCCGGAGATAACACATTTCCAACAACATAATCTCCATAACCCTTAATAGCACCGAAATGATCATTCCCCAATCTAATCGTCTCCGATGAATTTGCTCACGAAGTTCATGAGCCACGACGGTCTCCAAATCATTTGTTTGGAACAACTGAGTCCGTGTACCACGTAACGATTTGAACGATCCGCAGTTGAACACGACAAGAATGGATAATCGGATATTTGGGATCCCCATGCAAGAATGGGTTCCATTTCGTTAGTAACGATGGTGGAACACCCACATCGAAATAGAAACATCCATATCGAAGTAGAAGCAATGGAATCATTGGGAATAGATGCGATCTTGGTGTCTCAGATTTGACCTATTCAAAGTATGTTCACTTCTTAAGGAATAGTTCTACCAAGAGGCATCCATTTTCAGTGGGCATAGTCTTAGCGTCGAGGACAAACCGATTATTCTTATGACCAAAAGGTATCCAATAATAACCTATCTTTATAAATGTTCTTCCGTAGGTTTCCACGCTTTTCTAACAATCTTCGTCTTTGCCTTTTAGCCTTCTTTGCACGATTATTAGCATTAACAATTTTAACTGGGCATGTGACAAAGATTAGACAAAGCATTCACACCACATTCATGATTAGCAATGTAATTCAAGCATACATCATTACAAGGTTTGCAAATAGTATCGTAATCGAATTAATTATAGTACGCTATGGCTAATACAAGAATCAACACGATTCATTTTATTTAACTCAAACTTAGTGTTCCTAGGGTGATCTTCTACTTTCTTCCAATGCACATTCTTAGCTTGCGAGGTCCTATCATTCCTTGTATTGTCTTGAGACTTTGACCGCCGCTTTAATGTCACTGTTTACTGTAGAGGAATGGGAACATTAGTTGGTTTTGCTAATTTATGCATTTCTGCTTAGATGTGCTGGGATCCGAACTATTTGATGGCACAATAAAGTTCATTCTCTTAACAAGAGAAGTGTTGGGAGTTGAACTCCTAGAGGGCACACTCGATTCACATTCTTAGCACTAACAGCTTTGGAATCGAACTACTTGAAGGCACACTAAGGTTCACGCTCATAACATTTGGCATTGAATGACTTGCATGCTTGGCACTAGGCATTGAACAAGGTATCAAGGATTGACTTGCTCACCTAAGGTTTTAGGGCATATTGTAATTAAGCATTCTAGAAGTTCTTGAGATCGTTTGGCATATAAGCATGCATGGCCAATTGCATTATCAAGTGGTTTCTCTAACTTATCCTCTTCTACAATCTCACGGAGACATTCTAGGTCGTCCTTAAGATATGAGAAATATGTTTGAATTGCCGTTTGTTATTCCTAAGATGAGGAGGAACATATTTCATACCAAAGCATATTTATTACGACATGCACCTTTGAGCACCATTCTCCCATTGGTCATTGCCATTTTCCTTTTACCGACTCTTGATTCTCAATTTCCTTTGCAACGAGGTTATTTTTCGTTATTTTGTTCCGAGTGACTTTAATTGACTCAAATAACTCATTGAAATGACGTTAACCTTTTCATTTTCTTCTAGAAAACTCTCATTTTCCTTTTGTAAGGCATTAACCAAGTTTTGAAGATGAAAATTTTAAGAATTCCGAGAATCTAAAGGAGGAGGCATTTGTGAGCCACCATATTGTTCTTTTCACCCTTTAATTGAGAGATTTGGGCTTTCAACTTTCGATCGTGTTACGTTGAGCTTGAATCTGCTCACACGCTTTGTTTAGTTCAAAAAGCGCATCAAACTCGGAAAATCCGAGGATATCTTGATGTTTGAGGTTTTAACATTTTCTTTAAGATGTTGATATTTTAGTTGCAAGTCAAAATGTTCAACTTCTAGCTTAGAAAATGTTTTACCAAATTATCGTGATCATCATGTTCAATTTTATCACTTAGTTTAGAGTTTTGATTTCAAGCTCAATGACACGATCATGGAGACTTTCAATGCAATGATAATTCATGAAATTGAGAAGCGATAATAGAGCAATTAGTAGCAAGATAAAACACATCTTGAGAGATACATTCGTAAATCGATTCTCATTTAAGGTATGCAAGTTCTTCCCTCAATTTCATTATATTTTAATGCCCGCTCATAGTCACTAACCTCAACTATCATTGCATCAAATTCCTTTTCCATTTCTTTAATATCTAAATTCATTCCCTTTTAAGACTTTCAAAATGATCTTTTAGTTGTTTAAAGAAAGGCATGACTTCGATTAAATAACATTCTTTTGTTTGCTCAAACCCCTTTCCCTTCGCTTATACCAAAGGGTGTGATCCTTTTCTTACAAGTTTTCTCAAAATCAACAAATAGTTGAAAAATAACATCTTGACCGATTAGGGTCTTGCTTTTAGTGGCAATAGTCCTAGGAACTAAATGCATTGGTGTATTGGGAGGATACACAATCGTTGAAGGCATTTTCCTAAAGGGAGGGTTTGTTACAACAAGATTCTCGCTTTTGCTTATCTAAATCCTTTTCCAACACTTGTTCGGTGTTAACAACGTCTCGAGGCTTAAACATGTTCAAGGAAATCCAGCTCTCCTTCTTGTAATCTTATTTTCTTCTCTATGCTTAGGATCATCTAATTTCTTGTTCATCTTTTCCCTAGTGACTTTATCGATTTCTTATCTTCCTCGGTGCATTCAACGCAACTAGGTTTCTGCCTAGGTTTAAGGATTTCATTGCCATCATAAAGAACCTTATGAGCATTTCTAGCCTTTTAATGACCTCTGGATTTGGTTCCTCAACAAGGGAATGCTATGCTTATCGCTTAAGACTCGTGTTTAGTGATTAAGTGAGCGATCACGAATGGTATTTCCTTACGCATAACTTATTTTCAAGCTTGTTTTTCAAGGTTTTAGATTAGAAAAATCATTCAAAGTTTTGATTCCTTAGCATTTGAATTCTTGCTTAAGCATTTTAACATTTTCTTGAAGTTCTTGTTTTTGCTTAGCGCTTTTAGAAAGCTTTTCTTGTAAGGAGTTTAACTCTTGTTTTAATACTTCTTCTCTAAACCTACTTTTTCTAATAGTTATGCGATTTGGTCATCCATCTCCCCGCTCACGGGTGGTCAACTCAAACTTAGCACGTTGTTCATAAATAGTAACACGTTCTTTATAAGCATTTAGCTCAGAGATAACAGAATCATCAGGGGCACATGCAATGTATTCATCAAAATCATAGTCATTGTTGACTGCAGAAGATGCATTACTTGGTACAACTTCACTTTCACTTTGTTTCACATATTGATCATATGGGACAACATTGATATTCCCCATATTTTCAATATTTGATTCAATAGTTTCAGCTTGTTTGTACTTTGTCATGCATCTTTGCACATCAAAGATCATCGTATAGTTTTAATACCTCCGAGATGAGTTTGTCTTTGAATGGGCCACTTTTGGTGAAGATGAGACCTTAGGAGAAACCATTGGAGAAATGCTAGCCATAAAATTGTGTGTGCGAGGGTCCATCATCCACATCGAGTCGATGCATCACAATCGGCGACTTGAAAGGCATTCGATGATTGTGACCTATCTCCAGAATTGGCCGCTCATCCACATCTCGCATCATAGGTCTTGGCATTGCCCTCGGTGAGAAACAACAACTCTTCTTCATCCAAAGTCGCACCATTATCCCGAGCTTGCACAAGCAACATCTTATCTCAAGTATTCGCGTGCATTCGTGGACGTTTGGAGATGTGCGGTTCCTCGCAATGTGTCCTTCACCACCACGCTTGTAGCATTTGATTGGCTTTGCTTGACCATGGTTTCCATTCCTTCCTTATTCGATTTGCAAGATAACCTCTACCACTCCACCTCTTGCTTGTTCGATCGCTTTTCTTGAACCGGCCGCACCATAACCTTCCCATCTCCGACGGTGGCTTGATTGTGTGGATTGGATGCGCTCGAGATTGTTGTTGGTGTGTGGAAGAGAGTTCATGTTTTGACTAATCGTAAGAGCCGCTTGATTAATGAAGTTTCCACGTGTGCATCAAAGATCGCTTGTTTGAACATAGGATCGGGAATGAGTTTGTGATTACCATTACCCATAGGTATGACTTGTGAGGCTTTGGTTGTGATTCCGATGTTTGAGTAGAAAGCCGTTGAATCTTCGATGAGCTTGTCTCTCCTCGGTTGGTTTTGAACGATTAAGAATCCTTTTTCAAACATAGCATGTCTCTCATTCAAGAAGGAAGGCATAGAGTTGCTCATAGTTTGTATTCTTCAATCCTTTGGTTAGCTTTACGTAGTGACAAACTTGTGCCATTCGGGATTCATGTTGTTCACAAACTTTGAGTTCAAATAAATGTTTGGCATGGTCATTCGATGTTCGATTGGTCCCAAACGGTCTATCTTTTATTAGTCAACCACTTGTGAATGGTCAACCATAATACCAAACAAATTTCGAGCAAATGCAATTAAGTCCGGAGGAGTTTAGTGTTTCCCCGTCGTTAAGTCCCAACGAGGTGTAAACTGTAATACAAACGAATCGTGATCGGGTGAATATTGAACAGAAAAGGTTATGATTGATTTTACACTAAGGAAATTAAATCTAATAAAGACTTTGAAGTCATTTTAATTCTATATTTTAAAATTGTTTAACGATTAAAACCTAAAACGTGCGTTTAAATAAAATTACGTGAACGCATTTAAATAAAACGTGAAAATAAAGAAGTAAAATACCTACGGATATGGAAAATACATTTTACAATCCTAATGATGCAAGAAAATTATAGGAAATTTAAAACTAATTTTTTGGATTTTCTTGATTTAATTTGAATTAAAACTAATTTTAAATATTTAAAATAGACTTAAAATACTAAAAATTAGGAAAATAAACTAGAAAATTACAAAACTATTTTTAAAAATCTTAAATGACTAAAAAGAATTTTAGAAACTGGAATCACATTTTTTTGACTTTTTCTCTATTTATTATGAATTTAAACTATTTAAAACTAATTAAAATGCTAGAAAATCTATTTTAACTAAGAAAATTCAGGAAAAATAATTTTTATGACTTTTTGAATATTCTAAAACTAATAAAATTGAAATTGTATTTTTCTGATCTTTTTCTAATTTATTTGGATTAAATGCTAATTAAATATGCTAGAAAATGACATAAAATGCAGAAAATTAGTAAATGAACAGTGAAAAATATGAAAACTTTCAGTCAATGATAAAATAATATTGAGAACCCAGGAAAAATAACAGAAACTATTTTGGAGTAGTGGAGATATGATTTGGGCACAACTAATGAAAGAAGCTAAGTGAAATAAGCTATAAGCTATCCAAAAGCTACCTTAAGCTACCATAGCCATAATCTAACTAAAGCTAAGCTAAATCAACTGGTATGAACCTAATAAGCACAGGCTAGAGGCATTAAAGCTCAAAAACAAGTTCTAACTCTACTATGCCAAACGACCCTAATGCCCTACTTTAAGCACTATTTAAGCTAGCTAGAAAAAATCACAAAAATTAACTAAAATCACCATGAAACTAACAACCTACCAAAGTGTCTAAATCCAGAGTTTCAATTGAAATGGACTTAAGATGAATCTATGAAAATTCCACAAAGTTTTGCAAAATTGCTTTTTCACTTCTTTTTTTCTTGGATGTATAGGCAAACCGCCTGCTTGACAAATTATTTAGTACTTATAGGAAATTCATAAAATTCCACAAAAATGATATTTGAAAACTTCACCAACTGAACTTAATTATCCCAAAATTTCAACAGATTTGGAGCAGAAATGAGCAAATGAAAAATCCACAAAGTTTGGTAAAAACCATGTTTTCCAATTTTGACTAATTTGAGATAGTTATGAAGTTTTGACTAAACTGAGATTCTAATGCTTTTTAAGGACTGAGATCAATGTTATAAGATGTAATAAGACCCAAATAAGCTAAACCAATAGAATCTAAACTTGTTCTAAGCTATTTCAACTACTAACTCTTAATAGTTTTAGGCTAAATAGATCTACGATGGATTTTGACTTATAGTGTAAACAAGTGCGAATAATAACCAAACTAAACTTAATCTATCTAAATATGAATGACGAATCGATCCTAACCTCAGATCAAACCCAAAATCGGTGAACTTCAATGATCCAAACACTCCTATATGTAAACGTTGTGAAAGTTTATCAAAGCAAGGCGTTGAATAACTAAGCTACTCCTATTTGCGGATTCTAGTAACTAATCACGGTCAAAATGAAGCAATATCAAACCATCACAATCAACTTAGCCACAGATAGCACAATATGCTAATGCAACAGCAGTTTCAACAGATTATGCAACTACATGTACTAACCTAATTGTTACTTATAAAACTTATCACATAAGCATTAAATTGATGTAATTAAACTACAATAAACATGAATAAACCATCGACATAAGATCTATACTAACAGCTAAAATGGAATCCAAATTAGAACTTACAATAGTCCAAAAGCTAAGCGAAAGCTACCGAGAACCCATAAAACCATCCAATACCTTTAAACTTGTTTAAAACAAGCTCAAATACACCCCATCGATAATCCAAATCAATGTCACCCCATATCGCCTTCCAAATTCTATTGTTGACTTTATTTGACTTTTTAGAAAATTAAGCAAACAGACAGAAACTCTACCAATTCACTTTAGTAACATTGAGATAACTTAACTAAACTAACTTGGTTAATCAAAGCAGATTTAAACTTGATATTGTAACAAGAACAAAAATGGCGGAAAACTAGATAAGCAGGAAACAGAGAATTGATGAAAAAGAACTTCTAAATTAAACTATAATTAACTTGTATAAGACAAATAACTTGAAACCCAGAAAGATTGTGCATTCAAAACTAGAAACGATTACAAGAAAATTAAAAGAAAGGTCTAAAACAAGTGACAGTCTTTTCTTCTGTCTTCTGGTCTTTATATAGCTATCCAAAAAGCTTTTCTCTTCACTCCTAGCCCTTGGATTGGTTGAAATGATCCTAGCCCTTGAAATGCAATTTTGGCGCCAACTTTTTGCAACCGGCTCGATAACGTGTGGGTTTTCGTGGCATTTAATGCCCTTGGTTTGTTGTGGAGGTGGAGGGATGAGCTGGGGAGACAGTGGAAGGGAGTTGGTGCTAGTTAGGGGTGTTCACGGGCGCTTCGCTCTTCGGTTAGAGATTTTAACTATCCATCGCGGGCGGTAGTTCATTTACTATTCGAAACCGAACCGCATTAAGCGGTAACCGGACATGCGGGTATCCAAAATGAGCGGTTACCCGCGGTACGGGTCACGGTTAACCATTTTAAAAAATTAATCGAATTGAATCGGACGAACAATAACATAAATTAGAACGTAATATGTCAATTCTAGTAAAATCAAATAACATTGAAAAGATTTAAGTCATAATAATGTTGTTCCGTCGCAATAAAAGCATTCAAATTATCATATGTAACAAAATAACTAATACTATTTATTTGACGTTTATAAGTACGATTACTTTAATCATATGTAATCCATGGTGTTAGTAAATGATCACATTAAGTAAGTAAAAATGCGTTATACGATAAAAGTAATGCAATAAGATAGTTAACACTTGTACATTTTTAAGAATGGTTTGTTGAAACCTACATGTATATTATAGGCGGTTCGGTTCGGGTAATCATGATAACTAAAGTAAAACCGAAACCAAACCATGATATGCGGGTTTTTCCGGTTTCGGTTTTCTCGGTTTCGTTTCTTCGGCTCGGTTTTTACGGTTTCGGATTGAGCGGATCGGCTCGGTTCGTCGGTTTCTCGGATTTTTTGAACACCTCTAGTGCTAGTTGCAGGAAAAGGTGATGGAGAAGGGTGGTTTTGCAGAGAAGTGGGTGAAGGAGTAGTATTGGATGGAAGGTGGGTTTGACCGGGTTTGATTATTAAGGAGGTTAGGCTGGGTTGTGGGCTTGGGTTAATAATACAAAGGTCCGGTTTGGTTTGTAGTAGTATCACAAGGACCATAATTGCAATTTAGCAATTTTTTCGAAGACCGATCTTGCCCAATTTCCAAAGTTATCAATAGGACCAAACTTGTCAATCTTTAATAGTACAAGGACCACATTGAATGTTTTCCATTTTATTCCACCAAGGACCAAATCGCAAAGTTCAAAGTAGAGGACCATTTTGTAAATTTTCAAATCTTTCACCAAAGGACTAAATATGACAACTTATGATTTCAAAAGGACCTTTGGTGACTTTTCTTAAAAACAAATGCTCGTGGACCGATTTTGACAACTTTTGAAATTTGGGGACCAAAGCGCCAATTATGTAAACTTTGTTCATTTTTCAACTGCTTTTACTCATTTGCATCTAAAACATATAAAACACAATTCTGGAATATTTCCAAGATTTTGATGCCTATTTGAGTGTTTTAAATGTTTTGCAGTTCAGATTGACCAAAAATGATGAGTATTTACACACTCATCATGTTCCTCATGTCATTAACAAGCTTGTGCAATCTCACATAATACTCATAGACACTCTCATCCGGTTTCATCTTGAAGTGCTCAAATTCATCATAGAGTTGTGATTCTCATGTCTTCCATAGTTAATTCGAACCCGAGAGAAGCATCTTGACATTATCCCACACTTCCTTTGCTTCATGTTGTGATTGATCGACTTGTAGATATCTTTTGGAAGACCTTGAAGTACGATGTTAAGCCCGATATCGACATCGAATCTCTTTTCTCCTTATCATCGAGCTCATCATACGTCTTTGGTCCGTCTATTCCATAGATCATTGTTCCATCTTCACCGTATCAATTAAGTCTCTAGTAGTCTCAACCCGATACGGTCCTTCATCAATCGATTTGAGAATGTTGACTCCATTTTCCTTTCCAAGACAAGACAATCGATTCTTTGAGCCCAAGAGTCGTAGTCGGTTACATCAAGCATAGGTGGACGAGTATCCGCCCTGCTGTGAACGCCCTCGCTCACGGAAGAAACAATAGTAGAACGATGTTTGCCATGATTACAAGTTCTACGGGATTTTACAATTCTTTGATTAAACCGGGAAATTGATTCTTTCACGGGATTTTACTAAACCAAAAGAACAACCGCAAGAATGTATCACGAAGAAGTGACAAGTCTAAAATTAGACAAGTAGTAAAACACACAACTCGCTTAGTTATCAACTCGCTAAACGCCCAACTCGCTCAAGGAGACAACTCGCTTAAGGGATCAACTCGCTAAATAGCCAAGTCGTTTTAGCATCAACTCGCAACACTGTCAACACGCTTAATGAATCAAGTCGCTAAATAGCCAACTCGCTTTAGTATCAACTCGCAACACAATCAACTCGCTTGAACACCAAGTCGCTTAAATTAACTCGCTAGTTTTACAACTCGCTTAATAGCTAAGTCGCTTTAGATCTCAAGTCGCAAAGAAACAACTTATGAGAACCCAAGTCGCATAAAATCAACTCGTTAAACAAATAAGTCGCATGTACCAACTCGCTTCCAATAACAAAGCAACTCGCTTTGAAGAAAAAGCTATCCGAGACACAACTCGCCTGCATACAAACTTCAAAAATAACCACTTTATCAATCAAAAACAACCAAACCACAAAGATTTAAGCCTTCCAATTCAAAACATAAACACATATGATGATCCTAAACACAAAAGAACAAGCAAGATTCAAACTTTAACACTAGAATTTGTCCAATGAATCAAACTCTCCTAAACCTTTAATACCCCAAAAACCTTATGAAATCCACCAAAACAAGAAGCATGAAAGATGAGTGATCAAACCATGGCTCTTGATACCAATTGTTAGATATAGGATTTCACAATCACATTAAACCATAACCATGTGGGGCGTTAACAATGTTTAGAGAGAGAAAGTTCTAGTGAGAGAAAGGAAGAGAGTTGGGAACTATGTGAAAACAAAGAAAAATAGTATTGAGCTCCAACCCTCTACCTTGGGAGGTAGAGGGTATTTATAGTTTCTTACAAACAAACGCCACCTACGGGCCGTGGATCGCATACAGTGGGTAAAGACCGTCCGTCCTCCACGGTGTTACTTAACTAAATACTACTTAACATAAAATAACTACGACTACGAGCTTTCAAACGATTACATATACTTGAGGTGACCGACTCTTTAATACCGGAATTTCTAATTCCTAACACGAATCGACCAAAGGAGTCTCATGCGATAATTAACCACCGTATTGAACCTTTATATCAAGAATCAATTTTTATCTGTAATCTTGGTTTAGCTTCGCTTTTCTATCTCTTTATCCTAAAATCTTATGTCTGTGTGATTGGAATAATTATATCTATCTTATCATATCAATATCAAATCATATTACTTCTAATCATCTTAGTTCTTTCAAGGTCACAGCTCTCTTGGGACGACACTCGGATTTACCTAAGGCTTTACTTCATCTGATCGGGTTCTCTGCCCGTTAGCATGTGTTTATCCTAGTTTATCTCAATCTTATAAATATTAAAAGCAGTGTGGAAAACTAGAAATGGGGGTTAAATAGTTTTACTGATTTAAATTTCGATTTAAAATATTTAGATCGACTTATTTCAATCTACTAAATTTTTGTGTTGGATGTTAATAGATAAGCATATAAATAAACAATGCAAAGATAAAGAGTAAGAAGTACAAAACCACGACACGAGTATTTATAGTGGTTCGGCTACAAGGACACCTTCCTTGCCTACTCCACTCCCGAATCATCTACTCGAGAGTTCTTAATCACTACACAACACAAGCTCCTTGTGGCGGAGAAGCCTTCACAACGCCGCCTACTCTTTATCCGGTACAAGGCTAGACACCGGTTCTTCCACGGTAGAACCAAACCTATCACAATGTCGCCTACACTTTATCCGGTACAAGGCTAGATACCGAGTTCCATTACAAAGGAGGAACTACTACCCAACACTACACAACACCTATCTCAATGGAGACACACTCCTTATTACAACATAATCAAGGATATCAATATCCTTGCACACAACCTATCTATGTTTGTACATCGATGCACCATATCGATTGTACTTTCATTAATACCCTTGACACGATCTTTTGACACCTTTCACTAATGCCTTCATCATGGACCTTTGGCACCCTTCACTAATGCCTTAGACACGGACCTTCGGCACCTTTCACTAATGCCTTCGACTTGACCCTTTTGGCATCCTTCACTAATGCCCACTAATGCCTTCGACTTGACCCTTTTGGCATCCTTCACTAATGCCTTCAACACAACAATTCTAGAGGAGGAAAGAACTATCAACAAGAGAACTCAAGAGTCTTGATGATGACGAAGCTTGGCAACTCATGGACTTGAGCTTGCTCGACTTCAAGAGGTGGTGATCTTGCCTTTAAGAGGAACCTAGAAGATCACACAAACACAAAACTACATAGAAAGATCCTTTGGATATGAGGTTAGAGAGTTTACAATACTAAGAGAAAGTATATATGGAAGTGGCAACTTATAATGAAGAAATGGCTCACTATTTATAGGCAAAACCACTCATCGTCCCCGGATCCCACGGATCCCTTACTTGAGGATCCGTCCAATGTATTCCTGGGGATCCGTAGGACGCTCCCCCTAAATGGGTTATGGGTCATGGATCATGGGTCATGGGTTATGGACTTTGGATCATGGGTATCCAAATAGATACAATGTATCTAGAAGATGCAATGCATCTAGTCAATGGGTCATGGGTTAGCTCCATGGGTTATGGATACTACCCAACATGACTTCATGCATGATGTCATGCAATGAGTCATGGGTTATGGATCATGCTGCATGGGTATGGGTCATGGACTTTGGGTTTTACCCAACTACATTCAATGTATCTAGTCAATGGGTCAAGTACTTAGATTTTTACCCATTACAATATATACTAAGTATATATAAGTATATGTAAACACTAGTTGTTATACATATGCATTTCTATAACATGTAAACACTATTACTTGTTTAGTGTTTTATATGAAAATGTAAGTGTGTTGGTAAACTATTGGCTCAAACTAATTGCGTATTTTATTTGTTTCGTTAAAATGATTTTACGTTTGTTATCGACAAAACATTAGAAGATCGTAAAATATAAATAAACGTTTTTACGGCTTATTTGTATTAACAAGCAGGATGAAATAACACATCAGATTTGCATGCATAAGAGTCAACTACAGAGTTGTACTGATCTAGGAAGTTATTTAAGACATTGTGGAGTGTTCAATTTAACAAAGAAGGTTTGAAATGATTGTCTTAAGTAGGAGTAGTTTAGTTTGTGCAGCAGGTTCCCACAGATCCCTCAAATGAGGGATCCGTCTAGGCTAAACCTAGGGACCCGGCTCTCAGCAGCCAAGGAAAAGAAAATTGATGTTTTTGTAAGGTCTAGTACCTACATAACTTGAGTTTTTCAGTTTTCTCAGGTGTCTTAAATGATATGAGACTTAAATGATCAAGTGTAATGAGTGAGGATAGCTAATGATGTTTTTATGGAAAGAAATGAGTTGTTATGAACACCAATGGGTGATCAAAGATGACACTAAGAACTTTTGAGAGTGTCAAGTGGAGTCAAATAATCCTAGAGATCAGATGATGATCTAAAGAAAATTTAGAAAATTCCTTAAAAATTATAAGAAATGAAAAACTAGTGTTTAGCCTATTTTGAGATAAGGATGACTAAAATCAATTTGCCAAAATTGAGAGAAATGTTATTTAGGTGTTTTAAGATGCGAGAAACAATGTGTGAACATTGGAGCGGAAATATTGTGAGTTTTGATGAAGTGATAAATCAAAAACACCTTGAATGTGAACCTAATTTATCTATGAGTGATTGTGAGATAAACTGGGCTTGAGGAAGACTTAAGTGATCCTAAGATATCATGTTTAACTAGTCTAATAAGGTTTGGAAGATCGAATTGATGTGAAGATGCTTCAAAAATCTATTTGTTGTTGCCCGGATCCCATGGATCCTTTACGTGAGGGATCCGTTAGTTATAAGTCGTGATCCGGTCATCCGGGACATATTACTCAATAGTGAACATGCAAAATTTGTTCTAGGTGGTAAGTCTTGAAACTAACGATCTCCACAAGAATTATACAAACAAGACATGATAAGAGTAGCGGTAAGAACATCGTTTGATGGATCGTCGAGTGGGTTGTGAGTAGTAGATGTTTCAGAACGAAGAATGAAGTGATGAGAGATGTGTTCAAAGGTTCCATCATTTTGTTCACAAGTATATATAAAGGACTTTGAAATTAAGGATGATAGTACATGACATGATGATAAAGGCATGTTAGAACATTCCATATGGAATTAGCTTGTTCTTGTTACCTTGAGGTTTACAATACGCCTTGCGAAGTAAGTAGGCGAGATTGTATGGTTGTTTAGTTAGGAGACAAGAGATCATGCGCGCACAACATGCGTGAAGTATCTCACGGTTTCCTCTAAGAATCTAAACATTTTCACGTAGAATGATCATGAGAGGTTTAAGATCATTTCGGAGATTATGTGTATGGATTACATTTGGATTTGAGTAATTGATTGAGGAGTGCATAAAATGCGAGTTATTTCTTGAGGAGATGGTATGTACGAATAATATGGACTGCTTTTTTCACGGTAGTTAAAGAGAGAATCAAGAGACCACTCTTGGTGAATGCACATTGTCCATGATTTGGAATTCGAGAATGTGAGCAAATTGCTCAAGAGTCAAAACAAACTTTGGTTTTTGATCCAAACCCATAGTGATAGAGAACGATCCTCGTTACGAACGAGTTCAACTTGACTAAGAATTCCAAAACAAACCATGGACAAATTTTCTCGTTAATCCCGAGAAGACCTTCTAGTCCTATGGTGCGGAATGAGGTATTGATACCTTCTTGGTATAATATAGGTGAGTCAACAACACGTCTTTCATGAAAGCAACGAGTTTTGAGATTATTGAACCCACGAACATGATTGCCAGGTGTGTTGGGCTCAAGAGATATATTAGGAATGTAGACATAAGTGAGTTGATGATCGAATTCATACTCATGAGTCATGATGAGACCTATAGACATGAAATGAATAATTTACATTAGTATGTTAGGACAAAGTAACGCTTCAAGAGTGAGAACGTTATTGAATGGTGACATCTTAGTTCAGTCCTTCTTTATTGTTGAAATGATATGATCTCCTAATGTTTTTATTGACTATTGCATTTTTATTAACAATGACAATTAACTTACTTTGTTCTAGTATTCTAGTAGGATTTTCCCTTTTATGGTAAGTTTTATGAAGTGGTTTTTATGTTGCATGGTATCTGTCACTAGGTCCACGGTTCTGTCGGTTCCCTTTTAAAAATGATCCGGCTAATTAAAGATCGAGGATCCGGGGATCTGCAGGTTTGACAGAAAAATGGTTTTGACGTAGAATTGATTTTTGCAACTTTTATATTATAAAGTGGGATGTGTTTTAGCTAATGTATGTTCTTAAGCATGCATTAATTAATTAAAAAAAACATGTCAAGGATTGAAATATGCGAAAGAAAAGATACAAGAACACATTATGCGAGAAATAAATGAGATAATTACGACATTAATTATATTTCATTTCAACGCTTAGAGCAATACAAAGGATCGGATATATGATACAAATGTAGATCAACAAGACAAAGTATATGTCTCCATGAGAAAACTTGATCATGGGATACACGAGAGTGATGAGTGATATGATGATGAGCACGAGGAAGATGTAAACCATGATGATGGAGATCTTTCTTGGTGAGATGAAGAAGAAGATGAAGTTTGAATGTGAGGTATTTTGAAAGTGGAAGATTTGAAAATGAGGTGTATTGGTGATATTGGACGATCGGAGGGGATTTATGGAGAAGGAGGAATTTTTGAGATTTGTGTTTTGTTTTATTAGTATTTAGAAAGATTTTATTTTTAGGAATTAAGTTAAGACAACACATAATGATAAACCTAAGTTTAGACGGATGAAAACACGTATGCACAAAGGTTTTCTAATGAAGTCACGTATATCACAAAAACATATATTGGATAAATAAATGAAAAATAAATATAATCATATAAGTTTCCATTTAGTGATATGCAAGCATACTTATACTTAGCTAATATTACTTAAAGGTAAGTTTTATGAAAATCATACCTCTACTGCAATTTTGAGTGTCCCTTTCTTTTGACAAAATGTATCAATGGACAACTCCGGTTTCTTCGAGATCTAGTTGGTAGTATGCTTAGACACCTTTTTTTTGAAAAGGTTATCTTATTACCAAGGAATCCTGATGGCTTGCTTACTATGAGGTTAACTAAACAAAATGACAAGAAAGGTTAGTGCATTTTGTAAGAAAAAATAAGATGTAGAAAATTGATGTTGTTATCCAATCAGCATCCAACAAGAGTGTTCTTAATACACAATATTTGTTTTTAGAAAGTTTCATTCTTTGTAGTTTCAAACATACACGGATCGAATCAAGTTCTTAAAGTATGATATACTATAAGAAACTTGGTAACGAAGCTCTAGTACCAATTGTGGAAAACTAAAAAAGGGGGGGGTTGAATAGTTTTACCGATAAAAACTTTGTTTTAAACTATTTAGATCGACTTATGTTAATCTATTTAATGTGTGTGTTGGAGGATGATAGATAAGCATATAAATGAGTAATGCAAAGATAAAGAGTAAAGGAACACAAAATCACGACACGAGTATTTATAGTGGTTCGGCTACAAGGACACATTCCTTGCCCTACTCAACTCCCCGAGTTCCCCACTCGAGAGTTCGTAAGCACTACACAACACAAGCTCCTAAATGTGGCGGAGAAGCCTTCACAACATCGCCTACTCTTTGTCCAGTATTAGGCTAGACACCGAGTTCTTCCACGAGGTAGAGCCACACCTATCACAACGTCTCCTACACTTTAACCGGTACAAGGCTAGATACCGAGTTCCATTACAAAGGAGTAACTACTACCCAACACTACACCACTATACGACTATCCCAAATGAGACACACTCCTTATTACAACATCATAAGGATATCAATATCCTTTAACCCAAACTAACTATCTTGTACATCGATGCACCATATCGAATGTACAGCCTTGGCACCTTTCACTAATGCCTTTAACACAACCCTTCGGCACCTTTCATTAATGCCTTCGACCGACCCTTCTAAGACCTTTCACTATTGCCTTCAACATAACACTTCTATGGAGGAGAAAGAACTATCAACAAGATACACTTGGTGGTCTTGATGATGATGAAGCTTAGCAACTCATGACCTTGAGCTTGCGTTTTCAAGAGGTGGTGATCTCGCCTTTAAGAGGAACCTGAGAATCACACAAACATAAAACTACATAGAATGATCCTTTGGATCGAGGTTAGAGATGTTACAATACTAAGAGAGTATGTGTAAAAGTGGTAGTGAGGAAGAGAGAAATGGCTCACTATTTATAGAAAAAATGTATATCGTCCACCTGGATCCTCCCAGGAGGATCTCGGCTAATCAATCCTAGGGATCCGATTCTGGTCGACTTAAGTTCGGATTTCGGATTGCAAACCGGGTTATGAACCATGGGTTATGGGCAATGAATTATGGATACCCAAAAATATGCAATGTATCTAGACATTGGGTCATGGGTCTTGGGTTATGGATCATGGATAATACCCAACATGACTTCATGCATGATGTCATGCAATGGGTTATGGGTTATGGATCAAGCTCCATGGGTATGGGACATGGACTTTGGGTTTTACCTAACAACATTCATTGTACCTAGTCAATGAATCATGGATCATGGGTCATGGGTCATGGACTTAGGTTTTACCCATTTAAATATATACAAGTATATATGTACATCTCCATATTATGTAAACACTAGTTGTTATACATATGCATTTCTATAATATGTAAACAATATTACTTGTTTAGTGTTTTATATGAAAATGTAAGTGTGTTAGTAAACTATTGGCTCAAACCTTTTACGTATTTATTTGTTTCGTTAAAATGATTTTACGTTTGTTATCGACAAAACATTAGAAGATCGTAAAATATAAATAAACGTTTTTATGGCTTATTTGTATTAACAAAATCCATAAATCTTGGGAGGCGATCGCTTATAATAAAATGAATGGATCTGCCCGTTATCACCTCTAGCAATTGAGCTTTTAAAGCGTTTAGGCAATTCGCCCACCGCCAACTGCATAATCAACGCTTTTATCATCCTAGAAACCCATGCTTTTGGAATTAATGCGCATAGAGTCTTTCAATGTCGAGATACGTTGCTTTTCGCCAAAACTCTTCACCATATAACTCCATGATGACCGAATTTTTTTGGTGGCACTCATGAGTCGCTGACGCACCCATTTGCGATATTCATCAAGAGCATTAGGATTGGTTTAGTATGCCAATCGACTAATACAAGTACACTTCATCAATTGGGAAATACAAAGTGTGCTCGCATAACTATGAGTTTGTTGAAAATAACGGAGTAATCGGTTATCTCTCGAACAATTTGTGTGAATAGTGTTCTACTCATTCGAACCACGTCACGGAATGTTGTTTCGTCGTAGACGGGTGTTTGGAGTAAGTAAGTCGTCACTAAACGATTATGAGAACCGTGAACGATCCATCTCAAATTGGTTTCGTGTCATTTTTGCTTTGACGCTTGAAAAGCCTCCCAACAGGCTTCCGTCAACATCACAAGGTCGCTAGTAACTTCATCTTCATTGTCCGAAGATGAAGTGACAAAAAATAGTTCGTAAGACGACATTACGTAGATTTGAGAGAACGTACTTGAATGTGTATAGAGAGAGTTGTAGTTTGAATTTGTGGATAAAATGATGAAATGAGCGAGTTATATATAATGTTAAAAGTGTTTAAATTTTAAAAGTTAATTTTTTTTAACCAAACAGTTTCATATTAATTGGAAAGTGAGATTGTTTAACGTCGTGCGAGAGAATCAACACACACAAAATATAACAACGAACGATCGGCGACGACACCATTAATAAAAACGATCGATTGCCTCTATAGATCAGCCATCGGTCGTGACCTTCTACTGTGCCCGGCCTGCAAAAAGCAACCACTAGCTAAAAGACAAAGTTGCTAACGCACCTTTTTCTGCTTGTGTTTACATTTTCTTTTATCTTTAAAAATCAAAGCAGCAGAGTTGTATCCAATAACTGGTCGCCACGTGGCAGTGTAACTGAGAGACCACTTGTTACGCGTCAGTGCTTGTTGACTTCTAAATGGTACTCGTATCTCATACTTTACTCTCTTTTTTTAAATAAATAAATAATATATGGATTTAATAATTTCAAACATCAGCTTCACGTCCAATTTTCATCCCAAGGTACACACACACTGAGCTTCTACTAATTATTGCGAATTGTTCTTTAAAAAGTTGTTATGATGATCATTTTTATTTTTTATTTTTTTGTTAGAAACATATTAGAATAAGTGGATTTTAAAGTTGGATTGAACAATTTGAAAATTTACATCCAAACACTAGCTTGGTTTTTATTATTAGACTAACTAAGCAAGTACTTGGAACACAAATTTTTTCCGACCAGGTGCATTTAGGAAAATACGCGATATTTATAGTAATTTAGAAGAAAATCTTGATTGATATAAGCTTGATACGAGCCCTTGTGCCAAAACTCTAATTGTTAGAAATGAATACTGGAAAAGAAACAGTTATTCTGAACGAACCTCGAGTTATTAACAATTTGACCTACCGATTAGTTGTTGTTTTGACCTTCAAATTTGGACATCGGTCATCTACCAGTTTTGAAATATATTCCATCTGCGTTAGCTGGTTAGCTAAAGCACCATATTCTTTTAACTTATTCTGTCGTTTGTGATTGTTTACCCTCAGATATGTACAGTATTCAGTTCAAAACAAGGTGGTAGACAAGGGTTTGATCAGTTTAGCTGTTTAAGTGTCAAGGCAATGCCCGAGGAAAAGACTTTAACCATCACAAATGGCTCAGCTGTCAAAAAAATCCCACATGTTCTGACCGTTGCTGGGTCTGATTCAGGAGCTGGTGCAGGAATTCAAGCTGATCTTAAAGCTTGTGCTGCACGTGGAGTCTACTGTTCCACTGTGATCACTGCTGTTACTGCACAAAATACCCTTGGGGTTCAGGTTTAACAACATATTTCTTTTTATATAGTTCTGTTGTAATATTAAGGGGGTGTCTGGATAAGCTTTAGCTAAATAGTTTATTAGTTTATGCATTCTCTAAAAGCCCCGTAGGAAGGGCTTTAGCCTTCGCTTATTCTACCTGCAAAAAAGCTATAAGCTCTTTGAAATGAGTTACCCAAACACCTTCAAGTAGCTTAAAAGTGTTTTTTAAAACACCATAAGCTATTAAGCTCCTCAAATAAGCTAGCCAAACGCCCCCTAAGAGGTTTATTAAACTTTTTGTTTTTTTCTTTGTTTAACATCAACATTAAGTTTTGCTTTTATTTAGGATGTGAGTGTTCTCTCTGAGGAGTCTGTTGCAGCACAATTGAGGTCTGTACTGTCAGATATGCGGGTTGATGTTGTAAGTTTTTTGAAATTCTGAAATCTTGCATACGGTGTTGTTTATAGATATTGATCACCAATTGAATGCTTATATGTACTTAGGTTAAAACGGGCATGTTACCTTCAATTGCAATGGTCAAGATCCTTAATGATAGTTTAAAGCAATTTCCAGTTCAAGGTATGACACATTGATTTAGAATTAGGATAATGGTCGCTTCTGAATTGACTTAGTCTAACTTTTAAAGGTAGCAGCTTTAGTGGTTGATCCTGTTATGGTGTCTACTAGTGGAGATGTGCTTGCTGGTCCTTCAATACTTGATACGTTTCGGTAAGATATCTCCTGTTGTATTCCATTTTCACCAATATTGATTGTCTATACTCTATACCTTCATCATTTCATATTGGTACATCCATCTTGAAACTTACACCTTGTACCCAAGGCATAATGTATTTATAACTTCATCTGTTTAAAGAAGTAATTTTTGGGTGAAAACATATACTGTAGTTTATACTTCTGACCAGGAGTCTGCAAATCTGATGGTATACTCGATAGGTTGCAATATCAAAATTGTTTATGGAGCTTGTGACAGGTTCTAAGATCAGGTTAAGAATGCTAACAAAATTAAACCTTATAACAGTAACCCTGGAGTACTAGTCTGAGACCATGTTTCACATATCTTTCGTAGTAGGATTGGCGTAATAGGAAGATACAGAGTGTGTAATGAATGGATTTTGTATCAGTAATGCAAACCTGTCCCATTGAATCGTCTTACGAGGTTTCTTATTTTAAAAATATTAGCCTACATGTTAAAGGGATGTAGTTGACCTGAGAGACAAGAGGGCTGAACATATGGTAAAAGTCTTCCAACTGAAATCTTCTATTAACACCAAGAAGCAACTCTTATGACGAGTGTCCAATTAGCATAATTCAACAGACAGTTACTGGGTTCAAAACTTAAAGATACCCAACAAAAATGTTTGTATAATTTTAAGTATTGGGATGTTCTTTTAGCTTGTTGGTTTCTTATGGCCCCTGTTTGAGTGCCCTTTAGTAGTTGCAAGCAGATGGATAACAGCACGTTCACATCTGACCCGTATATAGTCCATGCTAGGTGAACTAGACCAACATCTAACTACCCCTTAATAGATGTGTAGTTTGAACGGCAAAGAAATACACCCCCTACTCCACACCTTTAATACACCTTTTATTCATAGTAGGTCTTGATCCCACAACTTCTGGGTTGATGGGTCACTCTGAACATATGCTATGGCGTTAAAATAGGTTGCATTTGCTTTATATTATTTGGCAGGACAGCAGAAATTAGGCAGGTGATCTAGAATAGATCGCAGATCCCTTTTATTGTCGAAGGATCCTGGCTGAGGTGTTGGTTGTGTAAGATTCCTGAGCATGGCACCAGTACTGAGCAGTGATTTGATCTTTGCATTCCACATAACATTTCAGACGTGTAAATTTCAGTACAAGGGCTTCTGATAAGTTGAGGTAGATGTGAACAATATGGATTGTTTGCTTGTCTTAAGTTTGATGCAACTATGCAAGTTGTTCAAGTGTAGCGATCTATTAAACTCCTATTAGGAATTCAATATACCTTTTTTTTCTATTTCAATTGTATAGTGAATCATTAAAATCTCAGGGAAGTGTGGCTCCTTGTTCCTTATGCAGTTATTTCACCTTCTTTTTGCTATTTAAATTAACATGAACGTGCTCTCTTTGTTTTTCAATTTTATCAGCTCATCCGTATTTTTTATGGCGTGCCTGGTTTGAATATATTCTTTTCTAATGCAGACATATTCTTCTTCCTATGGCTGACATTTTGACACCCAATCTAAAAGAGGCTTCTGCTTTACTGGGTGGCTTGCAACTGGAAACAGTCTCTGACATGCGTACTGCGGCAAAATCTCTACACGATATGGGACCGCGGTAATGTTTTTAACGTGCGTTTTAGTTCACATCTTTAAAATACATATACAAAAGAAATGAAAGACATAATCACCATAGTGGCTGTTTGGTATTGCTCATTCTGCTTCTGCTTAAAAATAAGCAACTTATAAACTGCTTAAAAATTGGTACTTTAAGAAGCAGTGTTTGGATTTGCTTATTTTGTAAAAGATGCAATAATTCTCCGAAAAAGAATAATTTGATAATTACTGTTAGTGGGTGTTCAAATTTATTCTAGTAGCGGCTAACTTACAAAAATTGTTTCAGAAATGTACTTGTGAAAGGAGGTGACCTCCCTTCCTCCTCTGACGCTGTAGATATTTTCTTCAATGGTATGTATTAATGCCATATATAGAATCTTCTCAAAGTCTCAAGTTTAAGTATTTCTTTGTACCATATTTTTCTATCTTTATCTATCCTTTTTATAAAACTTTGTGCTATCTGCTTATTTGCTTTAGTATTCCGGTAATGCAGGTACAGATTTTTATGAGTTGCGTTCATCACGAATAAAAACTAGAAATACTCATGGAACTGGTTGCACCATGGCATCATGCATAGCAGCTGAGTTGGCAAAGGGTTCTTCAATGTTATCAGCTGTTAAGGTATTACTACTATTTGCATTGCCTTCGGGATCTAAGCTTCTCATATGTGATTGGTCTGCTGTGGTCATTTTGTCTAACTGTTATAGTTTTAATGTGAAAGATACACCTCAAGCTCAAGGATTAAGTTATGCTTATTATAAGAAATAGTAGTATTTCTTTATGAGCAAACAACTTTGTGAAATCTTTTACTGAAATTATATTGCTTATCAACTGCATTATAAAGGTGGCAAAACAATATGTTGAGACTGCATTGGAGTATAGCAAAAGCCTTAATATTGGAAACGGACCTCAAGGACCTTTTGATCATCTATTCAAGTTGAAGAGGAATGTCATCAATTCAAGCAGGCTGCAACCATTTGAACCAAGTGATCTCTTCTTATATGCTGTAACAGATTCTGGAATGAATAAAAGATGGGGCCATTCAATTACAGATGCTGTTAAAGCTGCCATTGAAGGTGGTGCCACTATTGTGCAGATAAGGTTCATCCTTTTTCCTTAATTTAGCGCTTCTTCCCTTTCACGCATTTGTGTTACAGAAATGAATATGCTGGTTAGGTTATATAGCAGTTCAAGACGTGTAAACTTTTAGGAGCGGTCAAAACAGGCTACCTTTTTAGGACCCGTTTTATTTTGAACTTTATATATAACTAATGGGTTTTGCTAACAGCTAACTTTTCAACTTAAAATTTTTCGAAAGTATATTCTCTGAGATAATTAGCTATCTTTATTAAAACATCTCCTTTTCTCGCACATATATTTTGACTCTCTCAATTGGTTTTACATAAGAGAAAACGTTAGAAGTGGTAAGAAGTTGTGTCTTAATATTAATATGTTTACTATAATTCTATAAAGCTAGTTTTTAACAATAGGCCAATAGCCTTTTGAGATATTACAATGATCCAAAACAAATTCCTAATAAAACAATGTTGTGGCCTATAAACATTTAATCATCTCGTGGACTACTTTGAATCCGTTTCTCTTGTAACCATTTACCCGTTAGCATTTCAATAAATTTAACACAATTATTTTTCACATAAATGGGCTAAAAGTGTTATCCCTAACGTAGACTGTTTTCCATGTTTGTTTCAGGGAAAAAGATGCAGAAACAGGAGAGTTCCTAGAAGCAGCAAAAGCATGTCTTGAAATATGTCGGGCCCATAGCGTCCCCTTGCTAATAAACGACCGGATCGATATAGCAATGGCATGTGATGCTGATGGGGTCCACGTTGGTCAATCTGACATGCCAGTCAAAACAGTCCGATCTCTTCTGGGTCCTACAAAAATCATTGGCGTATCATGCAAGACACCAGAGCATGCTCTGAAAGCATGGGAAGATGGTGCTGATTACATAGGATCAGGAGGTGTGTTCCCAACTAACACAAAAGTGAACAACCGAACCATTGGTTTGGATGGTTTGAAAGAGGTTTGTCAGGCATCAAAGCTACCAGTGGTGGCAATTGGTGGCATTAATCTTTCAAACGCGAAGTCTGTTATGGAATTAGGTGTGAAGAACCTTGAAGGGGTAGCCGTTGTTTCCGCCTTGTTTGATAGGGAAAGTGTTGAGGGGGAGACAAAGAAACTGCATGCTTTGCTGACAGAAACTGTTGCAAATGTAGGATCTGCTCAACTGATATAAACTCAAGTCTGTTTTGGTTAATAGAGGAAGTTTGGTTTTTGATGAATAATTGTTTGCTCGGGAACATGCAAATGTAAAATAAGATAATACCCCCACCATAATAAGCTTCGCGGGTGTTTAAACAATTAGCATGTATTTTGATGCTCATCGTGTATCAAAATAATCAGTATCATGTACTCAGTGTTCGGTTATATGTTTTGCAAATTATGTGATAGTGTTTGTTATGTCAATTTTGGTGCTTGAGATAATTATTTATTTGAATTTTTGACATTGTTCAAGGTAAATTAAGTTTGAAATGTGGACAATTAATTGTGACCTTAACGTATTTCACTATTGGAAAATTGTTAAATACAGAAACAAGTACACTGATAGATTTTTGTTCATGCCGATGGCCGGCCAACACAGTACTGAATCTCAAACTAAGTGGATAATGGTCATAGTCGTTATGGTCGAGACTTCAAGGCTAACCTAGCAAAGTTTCTCATTTACGACTTCTAACTTACTAACTGTAATTTAATTACCAGATGCTCAAAACACCTTAACCGCGTCTGCAAATGAATCAGATTGTTGTATGAAACTCCATATATTGTATTGATCTCACATAAGTATGTGTTTTATATAATAATCCACTCAGAAAACTTTTTCTTTACTTTGTCAGAGTGTATAGATAATTGATGTTTGAAAATATAATTTAACCAATGTAAGAAACTAAAAGCATCAAATAAATTTTTAAGACAAATTTCGATCAACATGACTAGGGGGTGTTTCTTTTTTCTATACGGGGAGGATATATGTGGCCCCACGTCTGTTTAGCCTCTTAGTGAGGAGGTGTTCATTTTCTTGCCTTGGGGATATAGAGGGAGTAAGGGAAATATGTAGGCCCAAACACAAAAGAAATACAGATATTATATACCCTTCCTCCAAAAAAAAAAAAAAAAAAAAAAAAACTTATTCTTTTTTGCTTTTACAAAGAAACAACTGTATTACAAGGCAAAAGAAAAAAAGAGGATTATAAAAACATCATATAACATCATATCAAAGTAAATCTTTTGCTGTAAATATTCAACAAATGTACAAATTCAAACAATAAAACTTAAGCATATACAACTGATAACTTTTCTTGCTATAACATACTATTACAAACACAAGAGATGATACATCTTTACAACTTTCGCAAAATGATGTGTCACCAATAAAAATCATTTTAATTGGTTCACTCTCTTTACACTTCTCATCTAGAATGCATGTCGCGTCCTTTTGTTAAAAAGTGTTTTATTAAAATTTTGTGGATGCAGCATGCCAGCATCCCTATAATTTATACTTGTAGTTTTATTATCTTTCGGTGTAGCATTTTCTTAACTTTTTAGTTTCTTCGCACATCCGTTGCAGTTCTAGACTTCTAGTTGCTACATTTGTTCTTCGGTTGTGCTTTTGTTGAAGAATATGTCAATGATAAAGTTTAGGGCAAATGTTTTTAAAAAGATCATCTCATTATTATTTGTTTTGTGAAGAATGAACAAATTTTTTCTTTCGAAAGACTTCTCTTTCAAATTCATCCTTTTAAGATTATGATATTTTTGAGAAGGATTCTCTCGTTTGCTTTCTGACTTGAGTGAAATGGATGTGTGTGGTATCGGATTTAATCCAACTACCAAATCAAAGTTTTTTTGATTTGGTAGTTCGATCAAAATACTCACATCCATCGAACTCGACTCAAGTTATAAAATAACTTGAGAATCCTTCTCCTATTTTTCCTTCGGAAAATTTTTTTCTCTTAGTTAAGAGGCGAAAACGTCCAAAATTTTGCAAAATACCAAAAAAATTATGAATTTGAAAGAAAATTACTCACAAAAGAAAAAAAATTGTTCGCTACCCACAAAACAAATCACAAAAGATTGATACATTTTAAAACATTTTCCTAAAGTTTAACCAGTAGCATGCTAATTGTCGCTGTTATCAAGATGAAAACAAAAGTTTCATTTCCGGTCTATTATTTGAACTAGTAGTTTAATGAGGTAAAAATATAACATGGATATGGTATGAAAATTTTTGTAGAGGTTAAGGGAAAAAAAAGGACTCATGATACATATTGACTGCTTCCAAGATTGATTACTTTCACTTCCCCATGAACTCATCCAGCCTCTAATTTTCATCACCAAATTTGATTTCGTCGCAGATATCCAATTTCTTCATAGAGGTATGTTATAAGTTGTCTGTAATCAGTAGTTCAATGAATGTCAAATATTTGCTCGGTGTATCATATCAATTGTTCCTCCAATGAAAGCAACAGGCTCCTGAATGAAATATCCAAGTTTCATACAGTGACCACAAAAGCTTAGATGATGAAATATTTAACGCTCGTCGCTCTTGTTACTAATAAAGAAAATTTAAGTAAATAGACAATATTAAGACCTTCGTTTGGGTGAGTTGAGTTCATATATTTGCCTCAAATATGCAATGGATAAAAACGAGTATCTTTTTAGGTTTTAAATATCATGTCAGTTTTATTGTTTCTTTTGATTGATGTTTGTAGTTCAGGCCTACTTGATATACACTTTTGATACCTATAGACCTATCTAACATTATACATTGCCCAAACAAATCCATAAAACTAAAATATTAACCCTGATCTAGCCAGATATATAAATTTGGGGCTAAGAATGCTCTTTATAAGAACACGGGTATTATGTTTGTAACATGATTACAAAATCGACATATTTAGATGGGTGAATGTGTAGTGATAAATATAAACCACTGACCACAGCAACTTGGATTCATTCGATATCTATCTGCTGTGGAACTTCTTCTGATGTGCTATTCTGGGGGTCAAGTTCCTCATCAGTAAAACCAGATGCTTCCACAGTCCTAGTAACCCATTCCTTGAGTGGATCTTCATTCAAATCCAGCCTCAGAAGCCCCGCAAACATTCCTCCCATGAAAGCAACAGGCTCCTGTTATTTTACAAAATCATAAGAAATGCAAAATTAGAGAACTTAAATAAAAGGACTACTGGCTTATATATGGGCTTATGAGCTTCTTTGATTTCGGCTTATATTTCATAAGCTCCAATTATCCGGCTTATTTGGAGACTTGTGGGCTTATATAAGTTTATTATGAGTCTCCAAATAAGCCGGAAAATTAAGGCTTATGATATAGAAGCTGAAAAACAAATAAGCTCATAAGCCACATATAAGCTTAAACAAACACCCCCTTAGAATATGACTCAGTATTGATTAACTCAATGTTTCAAATTCATGCACTTAGCTCAAGCAACAAGAGCAGAGCCAATATGATTCAGTCATCTCAGTTGCACAAGTGTGCAGGTACACCTTGGACTATTGGTCATAAAAATGTTCTAATTTTAGAAGCTGTCATAGTGCTATAAGCAAGTTTACACCAGTCAGCCTGTTTGGCCTTATTAAGATCATAATCCTTCTCATATCATAAACTAGGTCAGGTTTCTTTCTAGCTATAAGTGATCTAATTTACACAGTATATTTATGAAGAAATATTATCTGGCCAACTTCAACAAAACCAAGGAGATAAGTTCATTACAGGCCATGTCTTATGGTCATGTAGTGTATTATTCTAAATGTAAATTTAGCATTGATATCGATACCATCCTGTATACACTTCAATTATTTTCTTTATCATAACGGATTTGAATATGGGTATATAATGGCTGCACTCCGCACAAACGTGCAGGCAACTCACTGCATCAAACGTTTATTTACAGACTGGTACTCTATTGGGAATAGGCACTTGAAAAATCACCGCCACTATAATGTAATTTAGAAACTGAACTATTTGCATCATTTTCTGATATTAGTAAACTATTCAAGAATACAACTGCCATATTAATCTCAACTTTTCGATAATAGCTAAACATAAAAAAAGTAAAAAACGAATCCTAACATACATTACCACTAACATCATGTGAAAAGGAAAAAACCATAACATCTCATTGTAACATATTTGAAATGTTATTATTGTTCTAAAAGATAATAACCACTCTGAATAAAGTTTATAGCAAAAACGTGAAGAATTTTTGCAATTAGATTTATAATTTGGCCTCTAGGTGGAGCGTGTTGGATGGACATTTTGTGCAGCCAATATTTACACTCCCATTATATATTGCAAACTACAAATCCAAACTGAAATCCATCTTCAAACACTTTAGAATATGCACAATTTCTATATTTTATGATTAAACTCTTCTATTCAACAAACTTAACCTTATGAGAGGTGATTTTGCACACTCCCATAAATGAGTGGGACACTCAAATTTTGAGTGCTTGGACATTTATACCCTTATAGGATAAAAATAACTAAAAATAATGTGAGGGTATAAATGTCCAAACACTCAAAATTTGAGTGTCCCAATCATTTATGTGAGTGTGCAAATCATCTCCCTAACCTTATCTTATGAACTGCTAAGAAAATCAATTTTGAGAAAATATAATCTTAAGTATTTGACTCACATGTACACGACCTACCGAGGTATCCACGTGACCGTTTCCGACCTTTTCCCTGACCATCCCCAAATGCTTACCTAGTGTGCATTGAGCCTTAGACCTCTTGTGAGGAGGTCAATATGCGCTCCCAGAGCAGACACTTGGAACTTGTGGGTGAAACATGTCACCATGAATCCGAAATATGGATTTGAAGTATTTGTTTTTGGCAATCCATTCTATATAACTTATATATTTTACAAATTCAAACAAACACCTTATTAAACCAATAAGGGGCTTTTGCATATATATCCTTCCGAAAATGCAAAATTGCATATATATATCCAAAGCATGCATAAAAACCATTGTAAAATGTGCATAAAAAACTTGTACAAAGAATATAAATGCAATTATTCACTTTGGGAGGGATATATATGCATTTTTGCCTACCAAATAACGTCACTAGGTACACATTTGGGGTTAGCCAGGAAAAGGGCCAGAAACAATTGGATACACCAGTTAGTCAGCGTACATCTAAGTCAAAAACTCGCCCTCCCGGGTAACCTAAACCCTCATCCGTTTACAATCCTACAATCGGAATAACAATGAATACCTTGATGGCTTTGTTAAGAATACGCTCATCAATAGGACTTGGAAGAAATGGTGTGGCTTGACAGTTAGTAGCAGAGCATTTGATAAACGAGGATGTTCTTCTTATCTGCTTTCTACCAAGTACATTTGTACTAGTCACCGGTTTCCACTGCAAACACAAAAAAAAAAAAAAAAAAAAAAATCATATGAGTTCTATGAAATTAATCGAATGTAATCTATATAAATAAAGAATGTTACAAACCGATGATGTAAGGGACAATGATGCCATCTACTTCGTTCTGCTGCTTTGGTTTTGATTTTTATTTTTATTTTTAAATGCCTTATTTGTTTAATTTTAGTTTTAAGTGCTCCAGAAACTACACGTATGACTATTTTTTGCCTTATCATTTTTTATGTCATGTGTGTCTTTTATTTGCAAAAATATCTAAGAAATTAATTACCTAAAAAAATCCCTAATTTTTAAACTATGGGTGTGTTAAATAGATTGTGCTATGTTGTTGTTCATTGTCTGTCATCTTGATCTTGATCATCGACATCGATCTCGCTTCTTGAAAAAATTAGATTAAAATACACCGTTAATCACTAAACTTACTTGACGGATCGCGATGGGACGAAACCCGACTTTTCATCGCCATAGTCCAAACCTCGCCATCAAATTCCGTTTCATCCATTGACCGGAATCGGACGGTCAAACCGATTTTCTTCGAGGTATTATAGACCATTCACTTTTTGACCCAACCTAGTTAAAATGTAACCCAACCTTCAACCAATATATGTATCTACGACCAAGAGTGAACCATAAAATACAATCAACACACATTCTTCCCAAAGCAAAAGAAAACAATAATGGCACAAAACGATAAGGGGAATGGTTTGTTGAGTTCGTTGAGGAAAGCAGATCGCGAAATGAAAAGCGTTTGGGTGTTAAGAAGGAGAAGGAAGAGGATGACATGTTGTTATCAAAGTTTAACGATTTGGGAGAAAGGATTAAAAATCGGAAATTTTGTTTAAATATCTTAAGGAAAGGAAGGAAAGGAAGGAAAAGAAGGAAAACGGTGATAGGGAGAATTGTGGGTCTAATAAGTGTATGTTTAGATGATAGAAACATTTGCAGCTTCTTGAGAACATGAAATCGATGAATAAAATTTTGTGATCTTATTTAAGTAATTGTGTTTGAAATCGTTTTGCATATGTTAATAGGTTTGACTTACCCAAGTTACAATTTGTTGGTTTTCATAAGTTTGTAAATGTTACAATACACCATTGTCAATACATTGTTGTTTCTTCGCTAAAGCGTTTGCATTTTGAACCCGTGTTTTGAAACCACCGCCTCTAATTTTTCCGACACGGGGTGTTTGGTTTCTTTGTAACAACTTTTTCTCGATAAAAGGGGCGTTTGGTTTAGGCGATACAAGCGGATGTTTTATTTGATACATTATGATTTAGTGCCAAAGTATTTGCATTTTCACCACATCTTTTAAACCATTGCCTTTGCTTTTGATACAAGGGGTGTTTGGTTCTCTGATTAAAGTTTTGTCGATACAAGGGCCTGCTTTGGTTTTTGATATAAGGGCTGTTTGGTTTTGTTGATATAAGGGCATGTTTGGTTTTGTTGATACTAATAACACTAAAATACACCCAATATCACAATACAAGAACATATTAAACAACACATAACCCAAATGATATTTTATCATTAATAAAGTCTATTAAACATCATAACCAACTACATCAAATCCAATTTACATACCCTTTTTAGCAAAACTATCACCCAAAAGACCGCCTTTATCTACCCCATGGAAAACCAAAAATTCAGGCATTATGTTCAGCCATTTTCTTAACAAACTCTTGGTTGAACTGAATACCTTTATCTGCTTGACCAACAATCTGTATGAGTTGGGCAAGTTGGTTTAATGCCGTCCGGATTTTGTTCAGCGCATCCACACGATCAAGCGCAATTCCACGAGGTCCCGAGCTTGATTCTCTTCTATCGGCTCCCTACGCTGATGATTCGTGTCTTGATGTCTTGAATGCATCAAGAACTAGCTTCCTTAGAATCCCTTCGCGCCTCTTCTTCAAACCAGATAGCCATACGATCATTCGATTTGGCGAATCACCCACATCCATGAGTTCGTTTAAAATGGGAAATCGCCATTGGAAAGTTGTGTGTGGGGAAAAAGTGGTAGATGAGTTTATCGTTTGGTGTGCACTAGTTAATATCGCCTCCGGTAAGAGGCAAGTGAAGGGCCTAATAGTTACCTTTTTTCACACTATGTCCCCGAATTTGTCTTGGTTGTCGTTGTCATACTTAAAACTCCGCCCAATATTCACTTTAGAATACACAATTGGTCCTCAAGTTGCCAACTTACGAAAACCATTAGAAGTTTGACTTTGTTAAGTCAAACTTCTAAAACATATCAAATTATCAATTCACTCCAAAACAAATATTTAGTAATGGTTTAGCAATATTGACTTTACAAAGTCAAATACCATTCTATATATTATTGAACATTCCACTAGCCATCCTTATCATCAAACTTCAAATACCATTATGCCTTTTGCACTTAATCTTCCAAAGGTTTTCAATCCTTCGACATTACGACTCGCTCACGCTAACCCATTCACCATTTTCAAGTATTGACTAACTAAAGTAAACTGAAATGCGCTTTACTTGCTACAATCAAATAAAATGCTAAATGAAAGTTTGACTTTCGAATGTCAAACTTTCATCACCTACAATACGCACAAACAACAACATATGAACAATCTAATTTTAAGCGAAACCATTTAAACAATTATTGTACAAAATTACCAAAACCATTTTGCAACATTAATTGTCCAAGGGTATTCAACCCAAACTTAAACTACAACCAATCAAAGAAAGCTACCACGGTACGTGGGAAGCTCGGTGGAGTTTCAATGACTTCCTAGCCAACTCCAGCTTGTTCTGGTATTTTCATTCCATCGTGACTCTATCGCTTTGCACGATATTGATTGTCTTTAGCGACCGAGAACACGCAAGTATACACTTTATTAAAGTTATTTCATGCTCGCTCGGGAAAAGCTCGAAACACCACCGTCAGAATGACCATGGTCGAATGTGTTTGTGTATACAAAGGAAAATTTTTGCAAAGGTAGATCACTAAGCGTGTTTGCAACTGAAAAATCAAATAGTGTTGAGATACACAAACATGACAATTTAGGAATGTTTTATTTCATACATATGCATTACAAGATTACACTTACTCGTATCCAACATTTTCAAATTCGGGATGACCGAATCATTACAATGGTGAACGCTACCATAACACTATTCCCAAAATCGACATCGGACGACTTTAAGGTTAATCAGAAACAAAGGGCACCTTCATCCTAGGATTAGCTTCATGTATCAACTACAAGAAGTTTTACTGATTAAATTTCATTATCATACACATCTCTATAACATTGTTAAATTATAAGTTGTAAACCGAAATTGTTCTTACTGCAATCACCAAAATCCAATGTAAGGGGTCTCAAGATTTTGAAGTCTTGTCAAGTGAAAGATATCGGATGTTGTGATTGTGGTCACAACATTATAACGACCTAATGACAAATGTAACTTCTTCAAATTCCCAAGTTTTGCAATATCCCATAGTCTCATCTCGTTTGTACTAGGACGATTCCTTTTAAGAGACTCAAGTGAGGACAACCAAAGAATAAATTCCCAAACCGCACCGCTTAGAAAATTGACATGAATCAATTCTAGGGTCGATGATTTGGAAAGCCATGAAAATATTCCAAAGTAGCCATAGCACAAACATGAAGTACGGATGTTTCAACTCATTACGAGAGTAAAGTTGGGTTGGGAACGAATCGGGTCACCATACCGCTTGTAATAATCGGCTCCTCAATTCCATTGTCACCAAAACAAGAGCCACTCATGAACTGCTCATAATGAAAGTTGTCTATTCCAATAATTGATCTTGGCTCTACAAATGAAGACAAACTTTCTTATTGGACCCATAAGTCGATTTAAGAATCTAGTAACAAGCCTACCATCAAACTCAGATGTTAAATAATAAAAGAAATCCTCATCAAGTATGACATCGGTGAGCAAGTCCGCTTAGACCTCCGGGCCAAGCTAAACTAGAGGTTCTCACCGCTTCTAACAAAGGCAACCGATTCAAAATGTTAGTGATCACTTCATCTGGCATGTTGGTAAAACGATCGATCGACATGGTTTTGTTGGAAGTCGATTTGCAGTTTATCGTTTCTGGATAATGTGGTTTTATGTGATTGGAAAAGTTGTTTGTTGGGTGGGTGTATTTGTTCCCGCGAAATTAAATTCAGTGTATCAGGGAAGAAACGGCTAATAGCCATACTCACAATTGGTCCCTGGGTTGAAGGTTGGGTCAAAAAAGTGAATGGTCTATAATACCCTCGAAGGAAATCGGTTTGACCGTCCCATTCGGTCAAGGGACTAATCGGCATTCGATGGCCAAGGTTTGGACCTATGGCGATGAAAAGTCCGGGTTTCGTCCCATCGCGATCCGTCCAGCCAAGTTTATGGACCAACGGTGTATTTTAGTCAAAAAATTATTATAAAAAGATATTATTTTTATAAGCTCCATGAAGTAACATTTTATTTTCATAGATTATGAAAGATTATTTTTTTAATAATCTCATATAAGTTTTGTCTGCCAAACGAAGATCATTTTTTAAGTAGCTTATTTTTTGAAAAAATAAACAATCTCATGTGCCAAACATTACCTATGTGCATAATAGTTCTTATCTTAAAAAATAGAAACTATTCATATAACAAAAATAGTAACTACTGTAATAAAAATTATAATTATTACATAGATGATCCATATTTTCAAAATAAAGATCATCCATGCAACTAATTTAAAATTAAATATCACCGTGTAATTAAAATAGAATAAAGACCCCAAAGAAGTGTGATTTTAAGTAAACTAAAAGATGAAACATGTAACTTTTTCGATATCTAATATTTTTATAAAATTTTGTATTCTATAAAATTTATTTAGTCTACATCTTTCAGACTTGTCCCAAGCTACGGTTAAAATTACATATACAAGTTAGATCAAGATGAAACATGTAACTTTTTCGATATCTAATATTTTTTATATCATATTTCATATATATCTAGTTTACAAAGGGTGTGGCATAAAGCGGCGTAGCGGCATGGCGTGACGGCATGATCAAGCCTCACGTTTACGAGATGTTTGCGGGGCTTTTGCAAGCCTTTTAGAACCATGCTCTTAACTAAATTAGTATTGAAAATTTTAAAGACAATGTTATTTAAATTATTTAAGGTAAAGGTATTGTCTACAAGAGTAATAAAAGAGAAAGTGATGTATAGAGACGGAGCTAGAAAGTATTAGTGGATGATGTAAATTTTGATAATTTTATATATTGTACTACAAGATGGTTTGTTGGAAACGCAAATTACTAAAATAATGAAATTTTTAAAAAATTCTACACTATAATTTTTTTCGTTAGAAGAGCACATGCCTACCTCCCCGTGCTTTCAACAATATGATTAGAGCAAAAGGTGTAGTGAATCATCACTTCTCTTCATTTGAGCCCCACTAATGTCACCTCATCTTAACACTACCACTTCAAAAGGTTCAAATCCTCTCAAGTTATCCCACCAACTTGAGTCAAGTTGGGTGTTCTTCAACCATTGGATTAAATCCAATGGTCAAGATTAAAAGACTCTCTTTTAATCTTGACCATTGAATTCAATCCAATGGTTGAAGAACTCTCAACTTGACTCAAGTAATGAGAGAGGATCCCAACCCCACTTCAAAATACCCTCTCTACCATAACTCAAAACAAACTCTTCATTTGAGCCTCACCCAACCCTAATTTATTTTCTTTTTCATTTTTCAAACAAACTAAACTCATTTCATTCAAATAAAAACACAAATTAACACACACAAAACACAAATTATTATGTGATACGGAGTATTACATCATCTATTAAATTGATTATCCTTAAATATAATTCAAGACCTTCAATAAGAAAAAACAAAACTTACAACTAGAACCCAAATCTTCGATATTATAATCCAAAAACTACAAACTTTATACACGAAATTAAGTACACATTTTAAAACTTAAACTTTAACCCACTTTCAAGCCCATTTCCACACAAAAAAAATAATAATAAATAAAAATAAATAATAATAATAATAATAATAATAATAATAATAATAATAATAATAATAATAATAATAATAATAATAATAATAATAATAATAATAATAATAATAATAATAATAATAATAATAATAATAATAATAATAATAATAAATAACACATTTCATTTGTACTGCTGCACACAGACACTTTATTTACACACATAATTTATAGATCGGAAAAAAGAAAAGAAAAGAAAACTAATAAAACAGTAACCTGCAAAAGTTCCTCGTCTTTATTTGCTTCATTGCCCCGGCGAGCATCCAAACGACGAGCAAAGAATAAGGGGAGGCGGTGTGGTGGCGAGAAACGACGAACGTTATTTGAGGTCCACGTAGGAACGGAGAACAAGCTTCAATCACTACACCATTTGCTCTTATAGCATGTGAAAAATCCAGTGGTTAATTTTTTTTTTTTTATTTTTTTTTTTTATTTTTTGGGTAAAAAGAGATTACAATGGTTAATATGATAAAAGAGAAAGTGCACATGACATATATCAATCAACTAATGCAATAGGCACAAGTGTTGTTCCCGTTTCACAATCATATAAAATGATTTAAAATAACTAATTGTGAATAATGACTGAAATAATGCAAGTAAAAACACACTGATTAATTTTCAACGTTTATATTCTTTATTAGAAATGAATCGAAGAATACATTACCCAAGTACTTGCGGAATAGTACTTGGGATTGAAATGACAAGTATGGTATCTCCGACTAAGCTCAGCTAAGTCCGAGCACAACTACAAAGGTACCACCGAGCTATCTCGTGACGAGTTGTATTTGGAGGAGTGAAAGATAGCTTGTGTGTGTGTGTTTTACAATTAATGCACAAGCTTAAAATCTTCTACTCCAACTCTTATGCTATTTATACAAGTATGGTTTTTAACTCTATCCTAGAGGACAATTGACACGTTACGTAAGACAAAATCGATGTATTTTGTCTCATTACATTACTATTTAGAGTAAGTGACAAGGCTACTTTCTTCAGTCGTTGATGACACCGAGCCTAGTAGTTAGTGATTCAGGAAAGTTTGACTTTGGTTGATAAGGATTTCGCCTTATCTGCTTCAAACTTATCCCGCCTTGTCCCGCCATTCTTCGATCTTATTAGCCTTCGCCTTCATAATCGGTTTGTCTTGATGGTAGTAGTTGGTGAGAGTTTGGGGATTCAAGTGAGTTATTGTCATCACTCACCGAATCCACTATCTTCTTCTTGACTTAGTCTTCACCCCTAAGTTCCGCCTCATCGAGTGGAGAGACTTCTTCTTTGTCTCATCGAGTATCCCAAGACAACTTTCACCGAATGGCTATGCGCTCAGTGACTTGTTAGTGTTTAAGGGACTAAACACTTAGGGTATTTTCTATTCAAATCCTATACTTAAGGGGTTTGGGTATTCACTTAACCCAACAACAAGTTTAAGCAAATCAAGTAATCATTTATATCATTTATCTTTTAAGATTATGATAAAATAACTCTAAAGATTGTGGCTAAGGTCATCTAATATAATTCAAGCTCCTATCATTATGCATCCAAGTCGCCAAACTCCGAGCATAAGTGGAAGTGTTATTAGCCAGACTATAAGACTAGTTAGCTCCGATAAAAAAAAGTCACGCGTAGATTCAAGCTCAGTTATGCCATGATCAATATCTTCACACATAGATTCGACCGATCAAGCCTCGGAGAATTCGAGATCCCGCCGTGGGCCCGTCATTCTTCAACTAAAAGCATCCGTGCAAGGGCTCAAGCCAAAACCCCACTTTGAGAACCACCATTTTATTTTATTTTCATTTTTCAAACCAACTAATTTCTCATTTTTCAAACCCACTTTTGTTGAAGATGTGAAATTTTTATTGAAGTAGTTGTGTTGTTGAAGATAATATTATTCGGTGTGTATGTTGGCATAGTATATGGGCTATCAAACGTAGCAAATTAGGGTTGTGAAGATATTTAGTTTGCGGATGAAGGTGTAGTGGGATTTGACGAAGATGATGAATTTTGATGTTGCGACATCCCCAGAAGGTTATTGATAAAGCATCATTTGAATGACTCATTTTTTTTTGTGATATAGTAAAGAAATGAAGTGAAGATAGAAGCGAATGATTAGTCCATGTGTAAAATTGGTTGTCTAAAAATGTATAACTTTTTTTTTAATTCTTTCTCCGTCTCTAAATAAATGTCCAGTGTTGACTTTTAAAGTCTTTTCTTTTTAACTTTGACCTTAAATTATTTCATTTGTTTTATGTAATACTTAATTAAAATTATACCAATGAAAATACATTTAAAACTCAATTCATTCATATATTTTGCATCAAGTATTAAATAACTCAATTAAAGTAATTTAAGGTCAAAGTTAAAAGAGGAAGACTTTAAAAGTCAATACTAGACAATTATTTAAATACGGAGGGAGTTATAAGGAAGTAACCGTTGGAGGGTTCCAACAGTCAAAAAAATGCAACATTCCCTTTCTTTGGCTCAAGCCAGTGGCTTCACTCACTCAATGGCGTAGGGTGGGGGTCGGTGAGGTGGCGACGTCATGGCGTCGTGCCACGTACAAATGGCATCGGTGAAAGGTAATGATAGAATGGTTGACATGTCATACGAACAATGCATTGTAAAAATGCCACACAACCACAAGTTAAATTGATGTTCATCTATGCACATATGCACTATAAAGTATAAACTAGTGATCTGGGACCAAGCTCATAATTAACTAAATAAAACTAAATAAAGAAAACAACTTCTCACTTCGTATACATGTCTTCGTATACATTGGCCTTTTTTATTTAATATCTATAAAAATAATGAAAAGTAATTTAAGATAGTACAACCGACGTGGCAATTCATTTTACTTTGCAAGGTTTATCAATTTGTGGAAATTTTGTGTATGAAAGCGCAATGACTAAGTGTCACTCTATTAAACTCAAAAAATATATATATGTAATGAGGATGCCATAATATTGTACTTTGACATACTTAAAAGGATGCCCTAAGAAATGTAGCTTAACATACTTAAGTGCAATGACTAAGTATCACTCTGTTAAACTCAAAAATATATATTATGCAATGAAGATGTCCTAAGAATGTACCTTGACATACTTATAAAGAATTGCATCCTCATTGTGGTTCTCACGACAATGCTTGGACTTTTATGAAAAGTAACTTATTCATGGATGCTAAAATATACTAAATGTAAACGACATAGAAGGTCTAGTCGTCTCTCAACGATTTCCAGCCTATAATTTACCATTCACGGCAAACAAAAAAAGACTCCCAATCTGTAGAAACTCATCATCTAAGTCCACCTCACAAATTAATGCATAACAAAGTCCACATATATTCAAATCAACTTTCAGTTTGTTCATGTTTGTGTCCATCAAAAATATTGATAATAAACCACACCGTTTGTCCTTGTGGTATGCGTTGACCGACAAGGATCATCCTTTGACCAAAAAAAAATGCACCGTTCGTCCTTAATTGCGAAACGTTATTTAGCGTTGGTCCCTCACCCTAACTGGCGTAAGTAACGGGCGTTAAGCCTATTTAAGTCGAGGGTATTTTTGTCTTTTCCCACCCACACCACTTTTCCCACCCATAAGATCTTTCTCGCTTCTTTTATTTCTCATTTCCCACCTTAATATATAACCATCCCATACCACCTTATTCACAATAATTGAAGATAAGAAATGGTCAATTGTCACTGTGGAAGACGAGCAGTGGTGAGAACATCATGGACCAACATCAACCCATGGTTTTGATTATTAGACTAACTAAAAGTACTAGGAACACATCATGGACCATCCCACCTAAACTTTTGTGAGTAAGAACATGGTTTTGATCTCTTTTATGATGTTATTAACTAACTATTATTGTTTAATCTTTTTAATAGGCATCAGATTGCCCTTTCCTTGATTGGGTGGATCCCCCAATGTGTGGTCGATCTGTTAACATAATACCCGGACTATTGAGATCACTGAACAACCATCGAGGACAAATCCAATAGTTGCAGGAACAAAGAGCAAGGATGAAGAAGTATCTTTATGTTTCTTGGTCTTTTGTGTTGATGTTTGTTGTTTACAATATGTTGACTTAAGTTAGATTTTAAGTTAGGTTCGTTTGTGGTGTTTAGGTTTTAAGTGTAAGTTTAGATCTTTTGTGGAAGTTAGTTCATTGTAAACGCATACCACTTTTGTGGTTTCTATGAATGAAAGGCAGTTGTTGGTTTTCATTTTGGGTTGAATTTTTTCTTTTTGTGTTGAATGATACTGAAACAAGTAAAAGTCTTTAACTTGTGTTCTTTAAGTCAATGAAATACCAAAAAGTCTTTAACTTGGACCCATTACTAATTAAGTCAAATGGAACCAATTACCAAACTCAAATTGACCCATTACCAATTAAGTCAAATGGAAACCAAACTAGTAAATGGACCCATTACCATTCTGAAATTGACCCAGATAGACAAGCAATTAAGTCAAAACTTCACACAAGTAAAAGTCACATTTACATACTTAAATGGACACAAAAGAAGTTAACTGCATATGTAACTGCAAATACCAAATACAAGCCATGATCATGGCATACAAGACATGATCATACAAAATAGCCCTAGTACATCAAAGTTATGCAGAGCAAATACAATCCATGATCATGACAGACAAGCCATGATCATACAAAATAGCCATCTTGCATCACGCTTTATGCACCAAATACAAAGTGTTGGGAATTCTACTAAGTATGAATTATCTTGATGTTATCAAGGATTCTCAATAAGTGTATGGATTCTATCAAGATTTAATTTGCGAAGTTAGGAAACCGTAGATGGTTTCTGCGGATATAGATATTCCGCGTATTATATAGTTAGTTTGGATATGCATGAACTTTATTAGGAAGTTATATTGTATATCTTATTTAGTTTTATGTTTATACGTTTCTTGGGAAAAGGGTTAGGGTTCCTTGTGTATAAAAGGAACACAATAGTATGAGTTATGTAAGAGTTGAAAAATGAAGTTTTAGTATTATTAAAAGATCCATAGAGGATCAAAGTGTTCTTAGTTATTTGTGTTTGTTCTTGTGTTTAAATTCCGCTTGAATACAAGTTATAGAGACTGTCTAATAGTGTGTTTGTGATTACATAAGCATAACTATCTATCTACGAGTGCTTTAAAGATCTATCAAGGTTTTTGTTTCAACAAGTGGTATCAGAGCCTTGGGAGAGTCTCTACGATACTAAGAACAGTCTTTCCTTTACACTCATACAACCAAAACAATTCAACCTTCACCATGCCTAGATCTGATGATGGTATGGATGTTACCAACAACAATAACAACACCTCAATGCAACAACTCAGCCTCTCTAACAAAGAATGCTAAGTTTCCTTATCTCAAGAAGGAGTACGATTTGTGGTCAATGAAGATGCGAATCGGATCTCCAACATTGATTGGAATCTCCGGGAAATTGTAAAGAAGGGAACAGTTTAAAGAGGACTATCACGATCCCGATGGTAATGTTACTATTGTTCCTCCCAAATCAAGAGAGATCTTGGCCGCTCAAAGAAAGCACAAAGTAAGAACTATTCTCCTTCGGGCTATTCCTCAAGATCACTTGGTGATTTTCACTACATCTTTGGATGCTAAGGATATATGGATGGCCATAAAGGCTAGGTTTGGTGGGAATGAGGAATCCGGAGAATGAGGAAGTCAATGTTGAAACAACAGCTTCAAGAATTCCAAATCACGAAGAAGAAGGCATCCACAAAGGTTATGACAGGTTTCATAAGATCTTCGAGTCAATTGAATCACCAAGGCAAAGCTCGATAATGATGATCGCAACTCAAAGTTCTTAAGATCCCTACCTTCATCTTGGTTGCAGTAAGCATTGCCCTCAAAGCTAAAGGTGGGTCGGATATGCTCACTTTGATGAACTATACAATGACTTAAATCTCTTGAGCCTAATGTGAGAAGTCCTTTTCGCTCATCCACCCTAGTCATACGACTTTTGTTGGGGCCTCCTCAAATAGGATGACTTATGCTCCAAGTCCTGCTTTCCTCAACATCATCTTCCTACACCGCTACTTCATCAAGTACTCAACCTAAAACCAATGGTGTTTTGGAAGATGTGATTCACTCTTTGTTGCTTGATTATGACACTCAAAGAAGAACTAGCCTTTGAAGACTTTGAACAGGTGGATCCATTTGACATGGAGGAGATGAATTTGAAGTGGCAACTGGCTATGCTCTCAATGAACATCAAGAAGTTTGAGAGTAAGTCAGGGAGAAAGTTTGGCTTCCAAAGAAGAGATCCAGCTAGGTTTAATAGAGGCAAAGTCAAATGTTTCACTTGTGGTCAGATGGGTCACTTCTCTAGAGAATGCAAGGACAGGAAGGTTGGTGATGAGGTGAGATATACTTCCTATCAGCAGATTCAGAAGGAAGCTAGAAATTCAAAGGCTGGAAACTCCTCAGAACTTGTCACTGTGGATGACCATGTCGATTGGAAGATGCATGAGCATGAGAATGATGATGGTCCTGGCTCGAAGAATATTGGATTGCTGGCTAGCTGTACTTCAGAGGATAGGCATGATCAAGTTTCCTTGATGGGCATCTCTCAGGTACACAACTGTGTTTTTGGTTGTAGTGAACGTTATAATGAACTTAAAGTAGCCTATGATGAATTGAAACCTAGATATAATGAATGCTATGTTGAAGTTGAGGCTTATAAACAGGCTTTAAAAACATTAGAAAGACAAAAGGTTTGGTTTCAAAAGAATCAATTGGCTTATGATGAGAAAATAAGGGTGTTACAAAGTGATTTAGATTGTGCTAAAATTGATCTAAAAACTGAGAAAGAAAAAGCTACGGTAGTTTCTAAAAACCAAGTGCTAAAAGAGAAACTAGATGAAGAAGTAGCTAGACATAAACAATGGTTAATATCATGTAACAATCTAGCTAGAGAGATCTATAGTAGTCAATTTGAGACCTCTGCAATAGGATTAGGGTTTAAAAAGTATGTAGGACTAGAAGCTAGGCATGATGGGCGTAAAACTACACCAGCAGGTTTAGCTAATTATGTCAAAGAAGGTACATTACATGCTGTCTCTGGACCTATTAGAGGTGAACATATGCCCATTGACCATTCCCTCACTGTTGACTTTGATGGATCACACCATCTTTATGGCAAAAGTCAAAAGACTTGTCGACCGATTCTTCATCTATCGACTTTGTCTCTTGTTGTGACAAAGGATAAGTCCTCGACCAATACTTCTACTATCGTGTGATTCAAATGACAAGTTAGACCTTCCCAAGACCTTGCCCAAGCCTACACCCAAGACGCTTACAAGCCTTTTAAAGTTGTCACGAGGAATCAACTTCCAAGCCGCTTCTTTGAAGACTTGTCTTTTAATTCTTTGAACAATAATGCTTTTAAGTTTGCTAAAAACAATTACATTAATTTTGTGGTTTGAATGCTTTTGCATGTAATAGAACATCTTTTCCTTTGAATAAATCTTCTAAGAAGAAGACATGTTTTGTTTGTGGAAGCAAATTTCATTTAATTAAGGATTGTAATTTTCATGAGCAAAGAATGGGTGCAGTCTTTGGTCAAAAGAACTCTAGACCAATGTGGACAAATATTAATGATATACCACCTTTTATTCCACAAGCAACTAATAAACCTTCTCCTTGGAGAAGATCTTGCTAGACCTTATGTGAAACCAACAAGTTCATATTTTCAAAAGGTTATTGGCACGAATGTGTTGACTCAATATATGATGGGATGGGAACTTGGGGTGCTTCCGAAGCCCTCAAGTGTTTTTCTAGGACTAGAAAAGGACCAAATTTTCAATGGAGGTCCAAGAACAATGGTGGATCTTTTGTTTCTACATGGCCTAAATCTTGTGATCCATGAGGCGTGCTCAAGTCAAGAATGACTTGAGCCTCCATAGTGTACTTATATTTTTATATTTTTTTTTGTTGTTGTAGGATCATCCTCTTAAGCATAAGGACGTTGGCATTGTTGATAGTGGTTGTTCCGAAGCATGTCCGAAACAGAAATGATGCATAATTTCATACCCATTAAAGAAGGAGGCAATGTCACTTTGGTGGAAGTGATGGTAGAATCACGGGAAAGGAACCATCAAAACACCTCAACTGGATTTTGAGAATGTGTACTATGTTAAGGAACTACAACACTTCAACTTGTTCTCAGTCTCACAAATCTGTGACACCAAGAACAAAGTATTCTTCTCTGAGGATGAATGTCTTGTGCTTTCTAAAGACTTCAAACTACCAGAAGATACAACAATTCTTCTGAGAGTTCCTAGAAATCACAATCTATACACATTCAACTTGAATGATGTTCATCCAGAAGGTGATCTAACTTGCTTGGTGGCTAAAGCATCCCTGGATGAATCTACAAAATGGCATAGAAGGATGGCTCATGTAAACTTCAAGACCATAAACAAGCTTTCTAAGCGGGTCTTGTTCAAGGACTTCCTTCCAAAGTTTTCACCAATGAACATAAGCTGTGTTGCTCGCAACAAAGGAAAGCAACACGAGCCTCATACAAAGCCATTATCGCTGTGAGCATTATTTCAAAGACCTCTTCGCTTGTCATATGGATCTCTTTGGTCCAACCCAAGTCGGGAGTATTGATCATAAGTATTTACGTCGGTAATCACCGATGACTATAGCAAATTTTGTTGGGTATTCATTCTAAGGACTAAAGATGAAACATCTCAAGTGTTAAAAGAGTTCCTTACCCTTGTTGAAAACCAGTTGAACAAAAAGGTTAAAGGAATTCGTGTGATAATGGGACGAGTTCAAGAATGTTGTATTAATAGAACTCAGACGTCTAAAGGGATAAAAGGGACTATAGCACTCAAGAACCCCACAACAAAATGGGGTAGCTAAAAGAAAGAATATGACCTTAATAGAGGCAAGAAGATCAATGCTTGCGACTTTAAATTACCCACTATGTTCGGATCGAAGCGGTTTATACGGCTTGCTATGTACTCAACGGTATCCATTACTAGACCTCATTTCAAGACACCTTATGAACTTCTCACCGAAAGTTCTCGCTATACATTACCTCAAACTGCTTGGATGTCAAGTGACCATTCGAACACCAATGATCCATTGGGAAATTTGATGAGAAAGTCGATGAGGGTATATTGTGGGTTATTCACTCATAGTAAGGCTTATAGGGTATACAATTTATCCGCTAGGAAGATTGAGGAGACTACGAACCGAGATTTCTAGAAGACAAGCCTAATGTCCAAGGACAAGGTCATGTTTGGTCTTTTGATCTTGATTACTGGCGATTACTTGGGTTATTCTAGACATGTGGCTAACCAAAATGTAGGTACACAAGAGTCTCCCACGAAATTGCAGGTACCATGGATCTTGACTGATTGTGAGTTTGAGGATGATGAACATCCTATTATTGTACCTTCCTTCTCCCCAACCATTTTGCGGTGTAATACTCCTAAAGTTACTTCGATGAGAGTGAAGATGAGTCACACTATGCATAGGACCTTGCTAGGCTTAAGAAACAAGAGTATGCGCTAACCTTGAAGTCGAGAAGTTTGATGGGAAGGTTGCAAGAGAAGCAGTCAGTGGAAACTATGATTCTCCTGATGATGATTCTATTTCTCCTATCATCACCCAATCTGCTGATGGTCATGCTGTGTCTACTCCCATTTCTACTAAAGTGTCCACAGGCTTTGGAGAACCTTATACACGATTTCCAAGTCCTTCAGATCTTGGTAATCATCAGCCCAAAGCTGGCATCTTCACCTCACCTTCCTATGACCGTGATTTTGAGCCAACTGTGACTAATCTTGATACATCTATTAAAGTCAACCCCACTGCTACAAAAAGAATCAACATTGCTCATCCTCAATCTAATGTAATTGGTGATCTTTTAGCACTGTTAGAACTAGAAGGGCGTGACAAGTTCTAAATATGGACGAGTTGCTTTTTCTTTCCTATGTCTCAAACCAAAGAAAGGACAATCATACGGACTTTAAGCATTGTCTGCTTGCTTGTTTTCTTTCTCAAGTGGAACCAACAAGTGTTACTCAAGCTCTTGAAGATTCAAGTTGGCTTGAAGCAATGCAAGAAGAGATGCAACAATTTCAAAATCGCAGGTTTGGATCTTGGTACCACCACGATGGTAAGTATGCAATTGGGACAAAATGGATTTTGAAGAATAAAAGAGATGCAAGGGGTTGTGATTAAGAACAAAGCAAGATTAGTGGCTCGGGGTTCGTGCAAGAGGAAGGAATTGATTATGATGAAGTGTTTGCACTGCTATGCAGAGTTGAGGCCATTCGAATATTCTTGGCTTATGCATCCTACATGGGATTTATGGTATATCGGATGGATGTCAAAGATGCTTTCCTATATGGTGAAATAGAAGAGAGGTTTATGTCACTCAACCCAAAGGATTTGAAGACCCGGATCATCCAACACATGTTTACAAGGTTGTTAAAGCTCTCTATGGACTACATCAGCACCAAGAGCATGGTATGCTAGGCTTTCAAGATTTCTGTTGAAGCATGGTTATGAAGAGGTGCCATTGACAAAACACTTTTCCTAAAGAAGAATTCCACGACATCATACTTGTGCAAGTTTATGTGGATGACATTATATTTGGCTCTACTAAAGAAGCTTGGTGCGGGGAGTTTGAGGAGCTTATGAAGGAGAGTTTCGGATGAGTGCTATGGGGAGTTTACTTTCTTTTTGGGTCTCCAAGTTCGTAGAAACTGATGGTATTTTTATCGGTCAGATAAATATGTGAGGACATTTTGAAGAAGTTTGGTATGGAAAATGTCGAATCGCTTACACCTTATGAAGCTCTAAAACCTAAGAACAACATTGAACCGGATCCACCGTGAATGTTTACTTATACAGATCTATGATTGGTTCATTGATGTATTTAACAGCTTCTAGGCCTGATATTACCTTTGTTGTGAGTGTTTGTTCAAGACATCAAGTCACTCCACTTGTTTCCCATCTGAATGCAGACAAGAAGATCTTTAAGTACCTCAAAGGCCAACCACATTTAGGTCTTTGGTACCCAAAAGAGTCTCCTTTTAAGTTGGAAGCATATAGTGATAGTGATTATGTTGGTGCAAATCTGGATAGGAGATCCACAACTGGAGGTTGCCAATTTCTTGGAAAGAGATTGATTTCTTGGCAATGCAAGAAACAAACGATTGTGGCTACCTCAACCACTTGAAGTAGAGTATGTTCTCACGCTAATTGTTGTGGCGGTACTATGGATACAAAATCAATTGTTGGATTATGGGTTTAACTTGATGAACACAACAATTTTTATTGATAATCAAAGTACCATATGCATTGTTAAAAATCTAGTTTTCACAAGAGAACTAAGCATATTGAAATCAGGCACCACTTTATAAAGATGCATATGAAAAACATTTGATAAAAGTGGTTAAGATTCATACTGATGATAATGTGGCAGATTTATTGACTAAGGCTTTTGATGGACCAAGGTTTCAACACCTTGTGGTCAATATTGGGATGCTTAACCCTTAACTGCAAAGTTTAAGCGGAGGCATAGGCATCAGGGGAGGATTCATGTTGTAAACTTTGTAAATTATAGTTTATATTTTAGTTTGCTAACACTAATCAGCTAATGTTCTTTTAGTTTTGTCTGTTTTGGTTTGGTTTGTATGTTTCTCTGTGTCTGTTTTGCAGAATGCCTATATAAGTTGAAGTTCACCATGTTTAGTTAATTGGAAAATGGTCAAGTAAGCTTAAAGCTTGTTTCTCTTGAAAGAGAAGTCTCAAGCGATCTTATTATTTCTCTTGAAGAAATCTTGAAGTTAAATTGTTCATTCATTCAAGAACGACTTTTACGACTTACGACTTACAATCAACTTCAAATGAAAATACAATACCATTTATATATAAGATCTACTAAACCTATACTAGCTCCTATCATCTACTAGCTCATATCATCTATTCCAAACGCTGGATTTGCATGACCAGTACGACGAAGAAGCTGAAGACAAAAATGGGATGGATGGATTGATGAAAACGAAGATGAAGCTGGTGGAAATGGTAGATGGATGTGTGATATGAAAATCTTCAGTAATTCCATCTACTCGTTCCACCATAAAGCAACCACTCCATCTTCCTTTTGCCCTTTCCCTTAAACGATATAAGATGAAGCACCAAAACATGGCGCAGGAAGAGCTAACACCACCTCTCTTCTGGCACGTGGCCTTGGTTGAGGTTGTGGTGTTGAAGGTTGGGGGTGTGATGTCTTCTTCTTGTTGAAGAGTGGCTCTAGACGATTTGAGTCATCAGAATCACCAGAAGACTCACTTGGATCCACTACACTATCATCTTCAGAAGAAGGGAGAAAGGGGGACTTCAAAGGTCGAGGTTCATTTTGATAAGAAGATCGCAAAAATAGGTGAAAATCATCACTGGATGATGATGATGATGAAGATGATGATGATGGAGAGGAGGTTGGATCATCGACCTCTGATTTGGTAGACATGGTTTTGTTGATGATTGTGGTGTTTTTGGAGAACTTAGGGTTTGAGAAGATAATTGGGGGTAAATGATTTGTGGTAAGTGTGCATTGGGACTATCTTGTAGGCGGATTCAAGGCTTTATGATAATTAATGCGAGTTGGGTGTCACAGTAAAAAGATATTTACTGAAGAATACTTAGCCACTTGAGCCGTTTATGCTGAGTGACCTTCTTCAGCAGTTTGACTTGTTTCTGCTGAAGTGTTAAGTTTGAAATTGGTTGAAGTTATTTTCCACGTAAGATATGGTCAACATGAGTTCCGATATATTTGACCATCAATTGGGTAACTTCTATTATTAACCAATTTGCATATCTTCACTCAAAATATCTGATTCCCACCTCATTTGAATTAAAGACACTTCCAGTTGCGTGAATCATAACCTCTTATCACGATTTCTCACATGGAGCTTCACTTCAAGAAAGATCATTAAAAAGTGGCTTTTCTGGGAATAGCAAAGGGTCATGAATTATATGAACCAATGGTGGATTTCTTGAAGCGATCAAAGATTTATTATGCTTTAACGCATTCTCCAAGTGTGATATATGAATCACTGGTTACACAATTTTGGGTATCTGCTACGAAACGGAGTGACACAGAGATTGTCGCTATGATTGATGGAGCAGAGTATGTTGTGACGGAGGAGTTGATCCGAAGAAAGCTTCGTTTGGATGATGTAGATGGGGTGTATCATTCTAATACTGTGGAGATACTTGCTGGGCTAAGAGCTTTTGGTTATCAAAGTACTAGAACAGATTTGTGGCAGAAAAACAAGCTTTGCCCCATGTGGAGGTTTTTGGTACATACTTTACTTCAATGTATTAGTAATAAGTCAGGGGGATGGGATCAATTTTCTACTCAATTGGGTTGTGGGATTGTATGTCTGTCACAGGGGTTAACTTATAATTTTTCTAAATATATTTTTGATAACATGGTTGAAAATGTTCAGAGGAAAAAGCATAAGTTTTTAATGTACCTTAGGTTTTTGCAAATGATTTTAGACATTACAACCCAAGTCCAAGCCTTTTGTCCCATAGGTGCTCTGAGTGCTAAACTATTTGTTGGATCGATACACTTTAATCAAACTAACTTAACTAGCTTGTTAAGGTTTAATAACCTCGGATAAATCCTAAGTTATTAACAAAGAAACATTGAGCAATCTTTATCAAGTACGCGGAATTTACTTAACAAAGCTAAGAAGAATAACTTTATTATAAACTCTAAATCGCTTATTATGCAGATACTCTAATACAACTCTAAGATAATCGAACTTTCTCTAAAACACTAATTCGTAAACTCTAAAACTCTTTTTCGAAATCGCACTCTAATGCCAATCTAGGAGTCCTTTTATAGGCTCAAGGATATCCTAGTCGGTTTACAATTGATAACCTTGTACGACAAGTAATCTAAACATGGAATACAATTCTTTCCATAAACGAATATAATGACTCTTTTGTTCTAGCAAGACTTTGACTTTATCTTGCAAGATTTTGACTTAGTCTTTAGCGAGACTTTGACTCTTTGACTTCTTCCAAGATGCTTTGCGTACTTCAAGATGCTTTCATATCTTGATGCTTTGATATCTTCAAGACTTTCATATCCCAACAATCCTCCCTAACTTGAATTCTACTTTCTTGACTTCAAGTTCCTTTGTGAATATATCTTTAATGACTTCATCTTTTAAAATGGATCGTTTCTTAGTCTCTAAATTGTATCTCTGTAATATCTGTGCTTGTCAAAGTATCTCTTAAAATTGTTCTCTTCACGTGACATCTAGCAATCTCCATCTTTTCAAAGAACACGAGAACATATGACGGTTTGTACAATAATTCGTTTTAAGTTGCATACTATTCTCATCACATCTAAGTGAATCATTGAAATTTTAATGAATTTAGAACTCTTTACCAAAGCCATTATCTCGGAGTAGCCAAATGTTTTGGTGTGTAAGACCATGGTACATTGATAACCATATGATTTTTAGCAAACCACCACTATCAACAGATTTGTTTTGTCTTTACCAAAAGTTGTACCTTCTCGGACTAGTTAGTTCTTTTATCTAATGGTGAACTAATTACCAATAATGGTTTTTCCATGCCTTTACCACAAGCCATTTTCTTGTGGGCTAGCCAACTCTTCACATTCTTGATATGGTGAGTTGATGACCATCCAACTTATTAGCAAGTTGTCAACTAAAACGGATTTGATATATCTTTACGAGCCGTTTGCTCATGGATTAGTCAATCCTTTTGTAACCATGGTGGATTGATAACCTATTGATGTTATCATCACAAAACCATTTATTCAACCTTTATTTCAAAAATATTTAATACTTAGCAAAAGGTTTTCTAAAATTCTTTTAACTGGTTTAGTTCGTAAAGCGATTTTAATGAAAGTACTATCTCGATAAGCGATACTTTGAATAAAAGTACCGATATATCAAAAAGTATTTATTCAAATAAAATTCATACCGGTTATAGATCATTCTCAAGAATGGTAGTCCGGTTTATAAACAAATTGATAACCATGCAAGCGGTTTCATTAGCCTCTTCTACTTCCAATCCATGCTCTAGCATTCTTCTCATGAGATCAATCAGTAAGAGGATATCTTCTTTCTGCAAACATATGTATCATTGTTCCATTTTCTAGCTCCAAAACATGAACTCAGTTCTTCAAAGAATCTCCAAAGAAACTATTTCCCATTTTTCTTGATCCTTCCAAATATCATCGATGCTTTCTTCATTAGTTTCCCACATGGTTATAAGATCACCATGTAAACCAAACCAATCCCTTCTAATGGATTATCTTCAAAATAAGCCTTCACAACATAATATAAGTAGAATAGATCTACTCTATCTATAATATGCAAAGAAATCCATAGCCTTTTGAAAACTTTAAAACTTTCATCTTCTTTATGAAATACCATGTAATCTCCATTCTTAGATTTCTCAACTTTGAAAACACTAATCTTTGATCTGTTCATCTTCATGTCATTATCTCCATCTCGTATAATCAAAATCTACCACTCGAGATAATTCTTCAATTCATCACTAGTCTCGGATCTTAACTCAACCTTTTCTTTCTTTGAAAACCGAACATCCGTAGCATCGGTTTTCTTTTTCTCTTTAAGCTCTTCTTCCTTTCAACTTGTCCAATAAGCTTCTTCTAAAGTCTTTAATGCTGCAACATCTTTCTTATAAGCTTCTCTCAAGATCATATAATCTCTTCATATCCACATAATTTAGCTTCGCAATCCTTTAAATCCTCCCTTTTAGATATGCCATCATTGCATTCCTTTCTTTAGCTAAATTAGGTCTTCTTTGCATATATCGAACAGTGTAGGAGACTCTAATGATTCAAGAGCTTCAAGATTCAATTCCTCATGTATTTTTACGAGTCGCTTCTCTATTCGAGCTTCTTGAGCTTCTGTTCTTCTCTATATTTAGCATTTAACTCTTCTTGAACTTTTCTAGCATGACTTCATTCCTAGCCACTTCAATTGCTCTAAGTTACGCCAAAGTAAGTTTCTTCTTCTTAGTTTCAACGAGAATACCTTTTCCTTTGTCTTTTGGATCAATTGCAGGTTGATCGGTTCTTGGTTGTTCTTCTTCTTGTACATCTCTAATAGTAACTCCTCCTCTTGGATGTGACAAATCTAACATTGTAGCAACTAATTCATCATCACTCGCAGAATGAATAGGTTTGAATCTAGGTTCCTCCTCTTCTATAACAAATGTAGAAGGACCACTTCTTCTTCAAAATTCAATACCCTTGGAGTTATTGGTGTTATTACTTACGGCCTATATGTATCGATGCTTTGATGTTCGGTACCTTGATCATCGTACCTTGAACATCGATACCTTGAACTTGCACTTCTTCTTTTGTTCCTCCGAAATAATCTTTTCTGCGGTGCTTCTGATTCTTTCTTCTTTGTAATATCTTCTTGATTCTTTTGCTTCATAACATCTTCTTTCAAATTATCCTTTTACGAATTCCTCCCAAGTTGATGTAAGATGATTTAGGAACCTTCTTGCGTTTCAATTCCTTACGAAGTGCTTTACGACGTTTGTTTTCCTCTTTAACCCATAAGTTGAAACCTTGAATATAGGGTTTAATAAAATTCCTTAACCAGATATACCTACGCTTCAACTTCTTAAGCGCTTTAGCTTGACGCTCAACAGCCTTGTTTAACCTAGCTAGCTCCCTTGTTAAAGCATAATTATCCAAAGTCAAACCTTCACGAGGTATATTAGGAGCATCACCTTGAACATGTGAATGTTCCTCCAAAAGCAGAAACAAATGGTTGAGGAGACGGAGTAGGTTTTCTCTCAATCTCTTCTTGAACCTCGGGACTTGGAGAAACATCACCACAGTAATGATGCGGTACCTTCACGAAGCGATGCTGCGGATGATACCTTGGACGACTTTGTGAGCGATACCTTGTGCGAGAATCGGTACCTTCACTTTCTTCATCCTCTCCAACGTCACGTCACGACTTGTACAACTTCCATCATTGTTGTAGTTAATGGAATATCTCCACCTCGAACAAATTACTTAGCTTAGCCATGAATGTAAAATTTTGGCTTGTTGCACAATAACGGTAGTAAAGCGGCGGGTTTAGGAACATCGACCAATTGCTTGTTTAAGAAAACCTGTATAAACCGTGGGTACATCAACCATTTTGACCCAGATGATATATGTGATAGCATCCCATCTAAAATAAGCCTTGAAAAATTAAACATTCTATCAGTAGCTAAGCCAACCACTGCAGATGCTATATTTGACCCAAACTGCTCCCAAGAAGTGCTTTTAGAACTTATGCAATGGAGCAATACATGAATCAAGAACTTCCATTGAGGACAGAATAATGCTTTCTTGAAATTTGTTCAGTCAAAGAACCTTCATAACCAAGATTCCTAAAAGTATCCCAAATCAGTTGCTTGTCAAATCGAATAGCCCCATCTTCATCTTCAAATAATAAATCTGCTCGAATAGAGGCTTCGTAATCTTAATAGTCCTTCCAAGGAACCGTTGATCTAATATAGTATTCATCCTCCTCCATATTTTCTCTAGCATTAGCCCAAAATTCTTGAATCCATGGTTCAATAACATCCGGCTCAACTAAAAGAGCATAATTAATAGGCGACCCGAGAAGATAATCAATTATATCATAGAAAGCCACATTCGCCTCGGTCTTGTCCAAATTAGCCACCATATTGTGCTTGAAGCAGTTAAACGATTCACCATTGTTGAAAAAATGAGCACAATAAAGATTGTATCGAATAATAGAGATGGTAATTGGGAGATAAGTATGGAAAAGATGTAAAGTAATAATATGAGAGGGAAAATCGGATAAGTAGTTATTTATAGGTGGGATTTGAAAATCATGCCCTAAATAACAAAGTTACCGTTACTACCAATTACCCTTCACTATTACCGTTGGAGCAGTGCTTTAATACGACAAACAAGATACTTTCCACATAAGCGATTACTTTCCCAAGCGGTACTTTCCAAGCGGTACTTTCGTGAAAAATAGTACTTTGCCAAATACCTTCATATAAACTAAGTATAAACAAGCATCCTCCCTCAAGCAATACACGGGAATATATCTAACACCTTATAGTCCTCCCTTGAACATAGCTTAGTAGTTAATCATTCCAATGCTCATGACCAAGTGATTGAATCGTGACACATCAAAACCTTTTGTGAGTAAATCGACTACATTGTCATCCGTGTGAACTTTAACCACATTAATGAGCCTATGCTCATAGCAATCTCTAATAAAATGATGCCTAATCGAATATGCTTTGTCTTGGAATGATACGAGATTCTTCACAATACAAATAGTACTCTCATTATCAATATTGATAGGGTATTCTTAAAATTGAACCCATAATCCAAGAGTTGATTTTGCATCCACAAAACTTGACCACAACAACTTGCGTGACTACATATTCGACTTCGATAGATGATGTTGTTTGCAATTGTCTGCTTCTTGCATTGCCGGAGACTAACCTTCTCCCAAGATATTGGCATCCACCAGTTGTGGATCTTCTATCATAATTATCACTGCATAGTCACTATCTCGAAAAGCTTCCAAGTGAAAAGGTGACTCTTTAGGATACCACAACCCCAACTTAGGTTGTTGTTTCAAATAACGAAAATTCGTTTCTTGCATTCGGTGAGAAATCTTTGGTGAGACTTGATATCTTGCACATAAGCAATCTGCAAACATGATATCGAGCCTTAATGCGTTGAGATACATAAGAGAGCCAATCATAGATCTGTATAACTTGACTTCAACAGTCATCCATCTTCATCTTTACCCAATGAATTGATAGATTTAATCGGTAGTAATGTGACCTTCATATCATCAAAATTAAATTTCTTAAGTATATCGAAACATACTTGTCTTGGCTAATGAAAATTCCTTCCTTGGACCGCTTAACACAAGTCCTAAAAGAATGTTAACTCTCCCATTGAACTCATTTGAAATTCATACGCATCGTTTGCTCAAACTCCTTAACCATAGACCTTTGGTAGCCCCAAAGATGATATCATCAACATAAACTTGAACTAACATGATATCCTTCTTGTCTCTCTTGATAAACAAAGTCTTGTCAATAGCTCCCCTCCTGTATCCATGTTGCAATAAGAATGTAGAAAGCCTCTCATACCAAGCTCTAGGTGCCTGATGAAGACCATAAAGAGCCTTAACCACCTTATAGACTTTGTTTGGATGATTAGGATCTTCAAAACACGGAGGTTGTTTCACATACACCTCTTACGTAATAGTGCCATAAAGAAAGGCACTCTTGACATCCATCGATATACTTGAAAACCCATATAAGAAGCAAAAGCAAGAAAGATTCTAATTGCTTCAATCCTTGCCACGAGAGCAAATACCTCATCATAATCTACCCTTCCTCCATGCCTATAACCCCGAGCAACTAACCTTGCCTTGTTCTTGATAACATTGCCTCTTTCATCTCTTTTAACTCTAAAACCCATTTGGTTCCAATAACTCTCTTTCCATCTGGAAGATCACATAAAACCAAACTTCTTGAAGTTTAAATTGAAGAAGTTCTTCTGCATAGCTTCAACCCAACTCTCTTTAGTCAAAGCTTGAGCAATATTTTTGGGTTCCTCTTGAGAGATGAAACAAGTAAATAAGCGTGTTTGATGGTCCTTATGATTTAGCTGTTTTGTTTATACACAAAGCTAAGTAAAGCATTGTGAGGTTTTGTGAAACCCTTAGCTTTGTGTCTTGTCATAACTCCGGATGTAGAAGGACCAATGATTTGATCGATTGGATGATTCTTATGAATCCAGTAAAATAGGAGACGTGAAACTTCATATGTATCATCCAAGTTAGTATAATCAGCACCTTCATTGAAATCTGTGAAAATACCTTCATCTTCAAGCTCATCATCGGTTCTTCTAACTCGGGCATGGTAGGATCATCCAAATCATCTAAAATCTTGTCAACAGTGCAGATACTTTGATTGAAAATCTTGTCCAAAGTCTTGTGAGAGTACTCTGCAGTCTTGTTCTTCTTCTTTGCCTCTTCATAAGCTCTCCTTTGTTCATCGGTGTAAGAATGTGCTAACACATCTTGAAGAAGCATCCGATTAAGTTCCTCTTGAATAGATTGATCCTCTGCGAGATAATGAGGATTTTGGTGCAACAGTACTTTGTTTTGGAGAATCGATACTTTGCTTAGGAACATCGATTTTGTTTTGGACTTGCGGGATCTTTATCGTGAACAGCATCAGGTCTAATATGAATATCATGAACAACATATTGAATATCTTCTTCATTATGCAAAGGTTGATTTTCTTCTCTAACAGGAACATAATTCATCGAAGGAGATAAAATCTCAAGATCAAACATCCAATCAGGACCCTTTCCTTTCTCATTGTCTTGATCTTCTAGAAACTTAACATGAAGACAATCTTGAATCTTCTTAGTAACTCTGTTGTAGACTCTAAAGCCTTTACTATTAGTACAATATCCCAATAAGTAACCTTCTTCAGACTTGCCATCAAACTTCCCTAGATTATCAATGGTGTTCAAAATAGTAAGAGGGCATCCAAAAGGCTTCATAAAACGAATGTTGGGTTTATTGCCCATCGCAATTCATAGGGTGTCTTCATACGTGGTTTGGTGGCGAGACCTGTTAAGTACATAGCATCAAGATGCCGACGACACGCCCAAAATTGAATAGGAGATGAGAATCGCTAACATGGTCCTTGCCTTTCAATCAAGGTCTTATTCTTCCTCTCTGCAACACCATTTTGTTGTGGTGTTCTAGCAATACTAAACTCCCTTTTTATGCCTTTATTTGCACAAAAGTCATCCATAGGCTTGTTCTTGAATTAAGTTCCATTGTCACATCTAATACCTCTAACCTTGAGTCTTAATTGGTTTTCAAGTGCTATTATAAGAGTTTGAATAGCATCAAAGGTATCATCCTTAAAGCCCAAAAAAAACCCAATGAATCTACTACAATCATCGGTAACAACCAAGCAAGATTTCTTCTTATTTAAACTTGCCACGAGACAGATCCAAATAAATCCATATGTAATAGCTCCAATGGTTCTCTAATATTTCTTTCATCAAGCTTCTTGCGAGGAAGCTTTGTGTTGTTACCCTTCTTGCATGCCAAACATGATTGATCATTCTTGTAAGTCTTTGAAGGTAAACCTCTAACTAAATTGCCTTTGACCAGTTTGTTGATGTTCTTGAAATTAACATGGCCCAATCTTCTATGCCATTGATGTGCCTCTTCAGATGTTGCTTTAGCCACCAAGCATGTGGCTCTTCCATAAGAATGTAGACTCTTCATGTCTAAACTGTACACATCATTTGTCCTTGGTACTCTAAGTACTACCAAGTCATCATCAACAGGTGTGAAGTCCGAAGAAAGAATGAGACATTCGTGTCGATGAATAACACAGGATGCTTTTATCACAGATTTGAGAGGCCCGACAACAAGTTGAACTTTAGCTCCTTCACATATCGACATTCTCAAAGTCAATTCTTCCACTTTAATTGTTCCTTTCCCAGTAATCCTTCCTCCATTGGGATCATTCCCAAATGCAACTTTACCTCCACTAATATTTCTAAAATCGACGGGATCTCTTTATCGCTGTCATACTTCCAGCAACCACTATCCACAATAAGATGATCTTTAAGCTCCTCTTACGGGTTGCCACGCACACAAAGAAAAGAGTTAGAAACTTTTAGGAACCCAAGCCATTCTTGACTTGTGTTCCCTTGAGAGAGTTACAAACTCAAATTCTTTGAGTATGTAATTCTCACTATCTTTCAAATTATGATCCAAAATTATCTTTGTAGCATGTGGATTTTCAAAACTCTTTGGTTTTCAACATAAATCTCTTTCACCGGATTTTTAGCATTTTCTTTTGTCACAAAAACATCGATTCACTTTTTGTTGAACGTCTTGTATGTCTCTCGGTGATCGTCCTTTTAATCCATTCGGTTTTAACGGTGATTCACATGATCTAGATCCCTATATGAATTGTGATACCTTCTAGGTTGATAGTGAGATCTCCTAGAATTTCTATCCCAAGTATGGTTTTCAATACCTTGTCTCCGAGCGTACTTTGGAAAGTCTTGTGAGATCTTGAAGGTCTTCTCGATGTGGGTATCTATGATCCGGTGTGAAGTTTCGATGATTAACCCTATTAGAATTAGTCCAAACTTGTTTGTGCTCTCTAGGTCTCAGTTGTTAGACTTATTCCTTGAAAACTTGCTTAGATATTACGAGTGTTTGTCACAATCTTTGATTAAGTGAGTAGGACTATAACACACAAACACAGTTTTTGACCCATATGACCAAAGTGATTTCTTCTATGTCTATGCCCAAAATTATTTTGCCTTCTTGATGGTGATAAAATCTGTTTTGACCAAAATTATCCCAAAAGGTTTAGCGATCTTGTTTTGAAAAGGTTTTGCGAAGAGTCTTGCTTGTTGAGCGATGCTTTGATTTAAAGCGCTTCTTTGGATTTTGAACATTGTTTTCAATAGTTTCTTTGGGTTTCTCGGACCTAGATTGAGCAACAAGCTTCTTCCTAAACTCTAGACTATCTACACCATAACGAGAAACATCGGGCCTAGAGGGTGATGACTAATGGGATGAGGAACGACATGATAACCATTGTCTTTCTTATATTCGGAGGTGGTTCACTTCGAGCCCTCATTACTAGATGAATCTAAATAGTTAATGAGCTCATCATCACTAGTGGTTATGTCCTCAAAATCATCCCGATCACTAGGTTGGTTTTCATCTACATTACTAAAGTCCATTCCAAATCTTAAGCTTTGTTCTAATGTAAGCCCTTCTCTGCTTTTTCAACATAAGCAACATGGGACAAACGGACTCTCCCAAGCATCAAACTTAGCTAACAAATCATCTCTTTCCTTAGTTAATTTCTCAATTTCAAAATTTTACGTTTAGTTTCCATTCACTAAGTTTTAACTGGTAATCTGTTGTTCATACTTTTCATTGAAGCCATTTCATTATTTTCATGTGTTATGATTTTAGCTTCTATAGACACTAAAGTAATTTGATATCCTGCTACCTCGGACCTAGCCCTAATACAATTATCTCTTTCAATCACATAAGCTGTTAAGTAATTTTGATAAAACTCATAACAGTTTGAGCATACCTCGAGAGATAGGAGGCCGAGTTGGTGAAGTAGCCACCATAGCAAGAAGAACAGGATCATCTTCACTTTCTTTGCTCCAATCAAATCCTCCAAAGCCATCATCGATTCCAAAGCGAGTGTTGATTCTTCATCAAAAGCGGTGCTCAGGTCAATGCTTCCACAGTGTCTTCAATCGCATCTTCCATTTGCTACCATACTGATGAAGTCACCGGTTCATCATCAAACTCTTCACTCCAATCAACTTCGATAAATTCTCTTGAGCAACCAAAGCCTTTGTTTCGATTATTGGAATTTCCTTGAGCTCAAGTTTAGGCTTCTCGGATGTTCATTTTGCTTGATACTTAGCAAACCCGCACTCCCTTGCAAAGTGACCCGATCTTTTGACAATTGAAGCATTCAATTTTAGATTTGTCAAAAGTTATTCCTTGTTTTGGTTTGAAATCAATATTTTGCTGTCTTCTTCATGTACTTTTGATCCTTGCGTTGATCAAAGCAACTTGCCACGATATCAATTTCATCAAGTGCATCCTCTTCAACTGCATGCTAGATCCTCTTCATAAGTGACGAGTAAGCTTGCTTGTTGTGCAAAGAAGGAGCACACAACTTCATCCGAGTTCAAAGTGGTAGATGGTGGGGCTGTTGAGCATATGATGGGGATTGTAAGCAGATGCTGACTTTGAGAAGCAAGCTTTGAGGAAAGCGATGCTTTTGAAAGTCTTCTTCTTTTCGAGATGATAGAAAAGCAATACTATGCGATTTGGAATTGGGTTGACCACTCATCTCATGTTCATACACCTTGAGTTGATGATAGAGATCATCAAAGTCCATAACATCCAATCCTTGTTGTCCTCGATCATAGTAGCAATCACATGCCATGAAGATGGCAAACTCCTTAGAAACTTCAAATTAGCATCCTTGATAACGCTACATGTTGCGCAACATTGATCCTTGAGGTCAAAGGAACTTCCTTTTCTTGAGCAAGTTTTATAACACCCTAGGCGGTGAACCTAATCGTTGTAGTGTAGTAATTAGGGTAAGCCACGGGTATTGATATCGTTCTCTGGGGAATAGGAATGCTAGTAGGGAGTTACTACGCTAAGGTTAAGGTTGAGGAAGATTATTTTTATCTTTTATATTTTATGAAAATGGAAAGGTACGAATCTCGGGTATTGGATTTGGGGGTTGGTATTTCTACCGATTACTCTACTATTATCTAATTATCTAAACTAAGGTTGTGGGAGTCTATGTCTAATTAATGTGTGCTCGTATGATAGTTTAAAGATGTGTTTACTTAGTTTGTATTACTCCTTAATTATCTCCTATTGATGGTTGAGTGTCACGTCTTATTCCTAGTTGCGTTGTGTGTCTAAAGTTGTAGGGTATGCGTTTCTCCCTAACTCTTCGAACTTACCAAAAGGTCTTGTCTACAAACCCACTAGAGATTATAGACTCCTACTCTAAGGCGCTCTTCGGATGGTTTAGCCTACAATTACTCAGGTAATTATACTCTAAGGTTCACAAAGATGAATCAAGCATTAAGTACACAACGAATGACCTATCGCATTAATAGATCATTAATCAACTAAGATAAGAAACAACCAATCAATATTCAATAATTAAGTTTCATACTTCCTAAGCAAACACACAAATAAATTAGCCGGACATGGAGAACATGCAAGCATACACACAAATAATCAAAGACATAATTGAATTAATGAAGTAAAGACTTATCTTGATGTAAGATAGGTTTAAAACCCTAAAATCTTGTACAAGACACCTTAGGTTCGGTTTTAGGTTTTACTCCAAAGACTCTCCACACCAAGACCGAAAAATTCGGATTCTATATATAAGATTACAATTGCGGCGGCGTCACCTTATGTTTAGTGGCGCCGTCGTGTCGCCGCCATCGTGGGGTTTCGTCTTGGCCACGTTAACCTTGCGACGGCGTCACCTTATGTCCGTGACGCCGTCCTCTTCGACTTCGGCGTCGTGCGGATTGCATCTAGTACGTCGATTAGCGACGGCCTACTCTTTCACCACTAGACGCCGTCTCTTGAAAATACGAGTTTTGGGTTCGGCCCGTCACAATAATTTTGGGACGGCGTCAAATAGCTCTTTTGACGCCGCCTTCTACTTTCAAACAGCTGTGAGTGTCTCGATTTTGACTTTGGCCATTTTCTTCATATATTCGCCTTTTCGTCCAAATAAGTGCCATTCCAAATTTTGCCTTCACGAGACCTAAAAAGTGAAAAGGAACGATATTAAGCAATAACGGATACAAAGTGATCAAATAAGGACTTAAATGACCCTCAAAATGGTACCTTTAAAACCTTATCAAATATCCCTACACTTGTTATTTGCTTGTCCTCAAGCAAATGTGCTTTTAGCCAATTAATTTATAAGTTAGGGGTCATGAAGCATTAATTCAAAGCGGTCCACAACACATACAAGCCCAAAAAGTCATAACAAGCACGAAATACATACTAGCACCTCACATGGGGTGTTTGGATACTCGCATCTCTCTTGGGTGTATAAATGAAATATAACAATATAGGAAATGGAAGATAAACACTCATTAACCGGTCCTAGTACATAGATTACCATAGGCTTGAGAATAGATCAAACCTCCATCGCTTTGGCGTAAGCACCTAGGAAAGACTATCAAAGAGGTCTTTAAAGGGTTGTAACGTTAGGCTAACGGTAGGAAATAAGGGTTTGGTGGGATAGGCTATTTAGTGGTGGTAAGTCAAAAATCTTTATGTTAAATGCATATGAAGAATGGCGTTGCTAAGCCAAGACTCGACACTCTAAAATCTAGATAACTGAAATAAACAAACATAAATTTAAAGGATAGATGTAGGATGGTAGCCCGTATGTTTTTTTTTTTTTTTTTTTTTTTTTTTTTCTCTTTTCTTTTTTTCTATTTTTTTTTTTTTTTTTTTTTTTTTTTTTCATACACTTTTGCTCTACCATCCTCTAAGATAACATCAAAATACTAGGGATTTATATGCATATCCCTACACTTGAGTTTTTATTACTCTAACACTAATTTGACCCGATTTGAAAAGATCAAAACACTTGGGGTACATTATTACGCAAACAAAGGGAATTTGAATTTAACGTTCCCTTCCGTCATTTCATAAACTTTAACTTTTCCCATGAATCCCAATCATCCCAAAGCTGTATACAAAGGATATGACTCGACTTAGCAACTTATGCAAGCAACTAGATAATTGAACTAAGGGTTTGGGGTGATAACAAACATTTGCACTAAAGTGAGTGCATAAGGGTAGGCTAAGGCGATTTGGGTGTATATTTGGGGTGGGGTGTAAACAATGCTCTTCATTGATATTCGGAAAACCGAAATATCACGAGAACCGCGAAAAGGATAGGCTCGAGGGTTAACTAGGGGTATCGTGTACTAAAGATGAGTACAACGCAAAGGGTGTGGGGAATTACTCAACCGATGTGGAAGAAGTAATTATATTACGGTATCAAACAAGGGTTATCCTAATGCCTCTTATCATTTAGTTATTCCTAACTACACAAGTGTAGCCTCACTTGCGATCTCGGAATGCATCACAAAACAAGTTCTATAATCTATTATACTACCGGTTCACACTCTAAGCATTAAAGATGAATGCTTTTAATTCCTACTAATCTAAGGCGATCCTCACATTTTGGGTGGAATTTGGGTGGTAAGGGTTTTGTGCTAGTCATGCAACTTCCTATCCGTGAGGCGCTTTTGTTAAGACTAATGGCCCACTCCTATATGTCATGAAAATTTTAAATTTGGTGCCAAAATTACCCTAACCAACATTTTCTCATGGTTTATTACACAATCACAATTGGACAAAGCAAATAGTCAAGGATAAGCATAGTTTCAAAGTTCCGTTTTATTTTCCCTCCATTCACTTAAACTAAACATTGTCCCCAATGTTCCCGAAAGTATCAAAGTTATGATAAAGAAGGTAATCAAAAGCGAAAGAAACTAGTACTCCCGATTAGCTCGGTGGGATCCGTGTAAAGTGGTGGTTAAACTCTTTTCCAAGAAGAATTATTGCGTGAAAAGCTCCTTCCAATCTTATGTAACTTCTTCTTGACAAACTAAACACGCACACTTGAAGAAAACAAACGAAACCTTCGTAAAATCGGCGGTAATAATATATATAAGACTCGATTTAAACTAGGATATAATGCTTGTGGAATGGATATTTACGAATTTCTAAGAAAATTAAGACACGGAAAATTCCAAAATTTATAAGTAGCTCGAAAACGAGAAAAAGTAATCGATGTTTTACTCCTTCACGACGCGTCGGTTGCAATCTGACGCCGTCGAGTTATCCCGACAAAAAGCGGTGCGATTTTGGAAAAATTTCGGAAAATTTACATCTTTAGAATCTGGAAAATTTCGCAAAACATCCATTATGACTCGATACAAGCATTTGACTCGAACAAACAAACATAAATATCTTTTAATTAATTGTTATTCTCATGTTTACGTTTCTTTTGAAAACGTGTGTAATCCTCCTACACTTATCCCTTATGTAAAATACCTTTATATGCAATTAAGACGAAGTTAAAAACAAAATAAAGCATTTTTACAAATTTAAACATGAGGATAAACAATTAATAAAAGATATATGACACTAACAAGCAAACAATTAAGCATGGGTTGCCTCCCACTAAGCGCTTTTCTTTATTAAAGAGTCTTGTAGCTAGACTCGTAGTCGTGCTCTCGTTTCCTCACCACCGCCTCTTGACATGGCCTCTAATGGGGATTCCATGTTGTAGAAGTGCCCTAAAATGCGCTTCTCTAAGAGTTCATCCTCTCCCCAATCGGTCCTGTATTCGGTCCTAGGCTCAAGCAATCCTTGTAGAATCCGAAAATCTTAGCCATAACATAATCAACACCTTTCTCCCTATCCTCATCATTCCTATAATAGACCGATAGTTTAAGTTCCTTTTCATCATTAGAGAGTGATGAAAACTTCTCAATCTTAAACGGCATTTGGTAAGCTATGTCATCGGTCTTATTCTTGAATCGCACTACTCCTAATGAGGGTCATAGGTCATCCGGTGCTTTCTATGAAAGGTTTTCCTAGAATAACATGGGACAAGCTAGGGTCTATGGCGTGCTAATATCATCCACAATTATGAAGTCCGTAGGAAACGTGAAACTACCTACATAAGCGGGCAATCCCTTAACTCTACCAAGAAAATTGCAACCGACATTAGGATCATTGGGGTCTTGCCTAGTTGGAATAGGCTTCTTCAATATCCAATTGTAGTAGGTGCTAGTCATTATGTTGATTGGGGACTTGCGATCAATGTAGCTTTGCCACAAAAGGTGTCCTATGACGCATGGTATGTTAAGATTCCAAGGGTTCCCAAACTTAATTCGAGGACTTTTCCTAACATACATGTGACGGAGGTCACGCACTAAGTGAGGGTGGCGAGACAGTTCTTCTTCCGTAGGAAATTTGTTGAAATAGTCAATGTCTACTTCATCTACTTCCTCGGGAATTTCCTCATCCACAAGTGTGTAGTCCTCTTCGTCATTGTTTCATCGGGTTCAACTAAGGCGATGGTATTGACAAATTGGACATACTTTAGCTTGCTTGGATCCTTAATCTCTATGCCTGAAGGCTCGGGAGTTGAGATAGCACTAACCTTCTTATCACTGGCTATGGCTTTCAAAAGGTTGTCTATTTTCCTATCCATCTCGGCTTGTTGATTATTAAAGCGGTCCGAGAGCTTAGCTATTGGGTTTCTTGGGATGCAACTAGGTTTTGCAACATCCTTCGATGTTTTGTTGGTTAGGACCGTTAGGTGGGGGCCATGAGAAATCATTAGAAGTGAATTCTTTGGTTTGTCCCCAATAAAAGTCGGGCTTGTTTTTCCATGCTTCACGGGTTTCATTGAAATTCCTAGGTCCGGTGTTGTAGGAATCTTCCTCCCGCTCCATTAATACGCGAGGATGCGTAGTCAACATAAGCGTGTTCGGGATCGGGTGCTAGTCTGGCGTGTTATGAGGATCACAAAACGGCTCGCATGAGGAAGAAGCTTTGTTCACATGGTGTGAAGATTTAGGATTTTCGTAGGAACTCATGAGGAATTTAACTTGATCTTCAAGTTCGATCATCCTACGGTCGGGAGGAGGCAAGGAGATTGCCTTGACGGTTTTGGGCGACTCACGGGGTCATCCCAACTTTCGTTGTCATAGAGGCGAGGTCCTCTATTATTTCCCATGATTCTTCTGCGGTGAAATCACTAAGTTTTCCACCGTCGCTTGGTCAATGGATCGCTTAGTGGGAAAGTTGACATGATCATAAAAGATTTGGACTTGGAGCCAAAGATCAATGTCGTGATGAGGGACTTTATGAAGTAAGTCCTTGAATCGGGTCCATGCTTCGTAGAGATTCACCTTGACGTTGTTGGAACATCAAGATGTCATTCCTAAGCTTAGTGGTTCTCCCGGTGGGAAAAATTGAGCAAGGAAGCGAGAAGTAAGATCATCCTAACTTGAGATGGAGCCGGGGGAAGTCGCTCAAGCCAATTACTAGCTTGGTCCCGAGAGAGAATTGGAAGAGACGCAGCGCGTGGTCTCCCGAGTAGTAGCATCAAGGTCGATGGAATCGACGATTTTGAGAAATCCCTCGGATCTTTGATTTGGATCTTGAACGAAGTCCATGGAATGCACATCCGTTTTGCACCAACCGGATGGTGTCGGATCGCGGGCCGTAGTTTGGGCTTGGTCGGAAGCTCAATGGTGTTCCTATAGCCTAGGTGGCTTGGTCTCGAGTATTCACCAAGAGTACGGGCTCTTGGCGGGTCATTTGGTGGTGGGTTGATGAATGGTAGTAGGTTATCACCTTCCATGATGAAAAGTGATGGAATTACTAATACAGTCACGAAGAAGGGGATAGACTAAGAGAAATCTAAAAATGAGAAAAAGTTTACTTGATAGGAATCAAGCAAAGAAACCTAAACGAGGTGGACTACTAACTAGCTATTCTATTCCCGGCAGCAAGCGCCAAAACTTGATAACGCTACACGCGTCGTTCGGGGTCAAAGGAACTTCCTTTCTTGAGCAAGTTTTATAACACCCTAGGCGATGAACCTAATCGTTGTAGTGTAGTAATTAGGGTAAGCCACGGGTATTGATATCGTTCTCTAGGGAATAGGAATGCTAGTAGGGAGTTACTACGCTAAGGTTAAGGTTGAGGAAGATTATTTTTATCTTTTATATTTTATGAAAATGGAAAGGTACGAATCTCGGGTATTGGATTTGGGGTTGGTATTTCTACCGATTACTCTACTATTATCTAATTATCTAAACTAAGGTTGTGGGAGTCTATGTCTAATTAATGTGTGCTCGTATGATAGTTTAAAGATGTGTTTACTTAGTTTGTATTACTCCTTAATTATCTCCTATTGATGGTTGAGTGTCACGTCTTATTCCTAGTTGCGTTGTGTGTCTAAAGTTGTAGGGTATCGTTTCTCCCTAACTCTTGAACTTACCAAAAGGTCTTGTCTACAAACCCACTAGAGATTATAGACTCCTACTCTAAGGCGCTCTTGGGATGGTTTAGCCTACAATTACTCGGTAATTATACTCTAAGGTTCACAAAGATGAATCAAGCATTAAACACAACGAATGACCTATCGCATTACTAGATCATTAATCAACTAAGATAAGAAACAACCAATCAATATTCAATAATTAAGTTTCATACTTCCTAAGCAAACACACAAATAAATTAGCCGGACATGGAGAACATGCAAGCATACACACAAATAATCAAAGACATAATTGAATTAATGAAGTAAAGACTTATCTTGATGTAAGATAGGGTTTAAAACCTAAAATACTGTACAAGACACCTTAGGTTCGGTTTTAGTTTTACTCCAAAGACTCTCCACACCAAGACCGAAAAATTCGGATTCTATATATAAGATTACAATTGCGGCGGCGTCACCTTATGTTTAGTGACGCGTCGTGTCGCCGCCATTAGGGTTTCGTCTTGGCCACGTTAACCTTGCGACGGCGTCACCTTATGTCCGTGACGCCGTCCTCTTCGACTTCTAACGTCGTGCGGATTGCATCTAGGCCGTGCGAGTAGCGACGGCCTACTCTTTCACCACTAGACGCCGTCTCTTGAAAATACGAGTTTTGGGTTCGGCCCGTCACAATAATTTTGGGACGGCGTCATGCTAGCTTTTGTGCCGCCTTCTACTTTCAAAGAATCGTGAGTGTCTCGATTTCGACTTTGGCCATTTTCTTCATATATTCGCGCCTTTTCGTCCAAATAAGTGCCATTCCAAAGATTTTGCCTTCACGAGACCTAAAAGTGAAAAGGAACGATATTAAGCAATAACGGATACAAAAGTGATCAAATAAGGACTTAAACGACCCTCAAAATGGTACCTTTTAAAACCTTATCAATCCTCAACCGATACTTGAGCCTTATATAATTCCAACATGTTGAGGAGATTACGAAACCTATCATATGCGACATCAAGACTCTCTCTTCTCCAACGTGAATGTTTCAAGCTGTTGTTTCAACAAGTTTCATGCATCTTCTTAGAGGCTTCATTCCTCCAAATCTGGTCTTGAGAGCGACCCGAGCTTCTTGGCATCTTTAGCATCATGAAACTTGAGAAGATGTCCATCTAGAATGGCGAGACAAGAGAATGTTTAGAGCCTTCTCTTGATTTCTTATAGTTGCTTGTGGTAAGGCGCCTTTGGTGTATAGGTTGTCCAGAACAACAATGGGATCTCGAACTACTTCATTCCCATTCACAATTACATTCCATAAAGCATGGTCTCAGTAATGGCAATATCTTGCCTCATCTTCATGCACCAAAGATCATATTCTCCTTTTTGATTATTGGAATTACGAGTGAGGTGATTGAGGGTGGTGGAACGACTTGATGACATCTTTGAATATTGTTGAAGTAGGGTTTCTTCCTAGTCGAGTTTCCACACAAGCTCGATACCACTTGTTGGATCGATACACTTTAATCAAACTAACTTAACTAGCTTGTTAAGGTTTAATAACCTCGGATAAATCCTAAGTTATTAACAAAGAAACACCGAGCAATCTTTATCAAGCACGCGGAATTTACTTAACAAAGCTAAGAAGAATAACTTTATTATAAACTCTAAATCGCTTATTATGCGATACTCTAATACAACTCTAAGATAATCGAACTTTTCTAAAACACTAATTCATAAACTCTAAAACTCTTTTTCGAAATCGTACTCTAATGCCAATCTAGGAGTCCTTTTATAGGCTCAAGGATATCCTAGTCGGTTTACAATTGATAACCTTGTACGACAAGTAATCTAAACATGGAATACAATTCTTTCCATAAACGAATATAATAGTTCTTTTGTTCTAGCAAGATTTTGACTTTATCTTGCAAGACTTTGACTTAGTCTTTAGCGATGCTTTGACTCTTTGACTTCTTCCAAGATTTTGCGACTTACAAGACTTTCATATCTTGATGCTTTGATATCTTGACACTTTCATATCCCAACACTATTTGCTTCAATGAAAACTTATTTTGAGGGGAACATCATCCTTTGCTAGCGGCTATGTTGCCTCATGGCATTGCCGATGAGGGTAATGGTGTTGGTTCTTCACCCTCTACTACTATCGCTGCTGATGGTACTCCATCGGTTGCCATGGATGAGGGCTCTTCCCATACTAAGCAAGACATGTTACTCCCGACCAACCTCCACTACACCTTTGCCTATACCTAGTCCTTGTCCACCACCGCTCATGATAATCTTGATGAGTTTGGGCATGAGGTTAATAGACGACCCACCTAGTCTGTAAGAGAGCCATTTGTTGAAAGCTCTCCTATCATTGAGCATGGTATTATTTCTCCCGAGAGGTCCAATGATGCTCCCATTACCACTGAGCAATCTGCTGGTGGAGCTGAGGACCCTATTACTCTCACATCTATATATGTTTTTCTCAACAGATCGTGAAAGAAGTTGCGGATCTCAAAAGGAGCTTCGAGACTAAATCTACACTTGGTGGTGAGATTGTGGGTTTAAAGAGTAAGGTTAAGGATTTAGAGGACCAACTTGGGAAACGTGGCAAAAGGAGGTTTCGGATTCTTCGATGAGGAGCAAGAGGATACTCAATTTGAGTCACTTGATATTTTGGTGATGTAGCTCGGAAGACTCATGTTCCTTCACCGTTGTTCTTTGAATCTTCAAAGAACAAGGAACCTATTTTGTTTACTAGAAGAAGAAGAAGAAAGTATTTAAACAAGGATTCCATGAAGCTACAAAGGAACCAAGTGTTGAAAATGTTGAAGCTGCTAAAGACAATATTGATGGTGCACAAATGGTAGATGTTGGTTCTACACATGGTAAAGATACATCTATACCGAAATATCTTGTCCTACACCTTCAAAGAGATGATCATGAAGTATTTTTCTTGGAAGAAGTTTTAATCTGAATCTAATGTTGATGTCTTTTCTACACACTTGAAGAGTTGTCTCAAGATGTTTCTTCCGATGTTAACTTGAGTGTTTCTTCGAAGTACCTATTGTTGATACTTCTTATGTTGATTCCACTAAGGAGTCTGCTGACAAAGAGAAAGGTGTCATGATTGATGAAGAGCTTGGTTCAGATCTTGTGAGTGAACAGAAAAAGCAAGAACAAACAAGATTGCTAGTTGAGTGTGCAAATTTGAAGAAGAGTCATGCATTGGCTCAACAGCTTCAAGCTCAGTTTACTACTAATTTGCCTCCTGAGAGACAAAGAGAACTTGATGAACTAGCTCCTCAGATCACTAATAAGCAATGGGATGCTTATACTCATCAGGTTGCATCCAATCCTACTCTTGCACAAAGTATTTTGGGAGCAGACTTTGATGATGAGAATTTTGTCACAAATGATGGCTCTTGGACATCAAAGGAAGCAAGTCTGCGATTGCACAAAGAAAAGCTATTGTTTGCACGTAAAGCTAAAGCAAAAGAGAAAAATCACCGACTGCAGCTCAAAAGAAATTTTACATGAGGATGTAGTGTATAATCAAAGTACCACTATTTATCAGTCTGGTTTGAAAAAGAAGCAAGTCTGGGATTTATCTGATTCTAAGTTGAATAGCATGTATCATAGGATTATGAAGCAGAATACATCAATTTCTACCTCAAAGAGGGTTGCTGATAGTACAGATGCTCCAAAGGCAAAGAGACCTAAGCAAGTTGAGATTGTGGATTCTTTTGATGATATTGCACCTAAGATGATTTCTCCTGGTGTTACTTCTGAAGCATCTACTGAAGTTATTCATTCAGCTGAAAAGGTTCAATCTGCTGAACCTCGTGTTGTTTCTTCTGAAGTATTACCCTGTGTTGCACCTGTTGATAAAGTAGGAGAAAAGTTGGGTAAGGAAGCTGAAAAGGCAGCTGCTAATGCTAAGAGGGCCAGAGAGGTGCTTGAGAGAATGTATGAATTGCGTGGTGTTGCTTCACTTAAGTCTACTTCTACTTCTTCCATTCCTGCTAAAGATGTTCATGATAAGATATCATCTTACGTCTCTATGGAGATGTATATACCGGTAGGAGGAAGAAAAGAATGTCTAAAGAAGACACATTACTCTAAGGAGATCTGTGAGATCGAGATGGGACATACACTTCTAGGATTCATAAGTCTCTCGAGGTAGTTCTTTGGATCTCAAAGTGGCGATTCAACTTTTATTAAAGAAGGATCTGCGATGTTTTTCTTGAAGGGTCTCATGATGTGTTGACTGCTTGGACTTTGACTGATGGACAGCTTAATACTATTTTTAGGCTGGATAATTCTTCTATTCAGTTTAACTTCTTGAAGGAAATATTTCATATGGTGGATAGACAAGATTTGAATACTCTATATGGTCTTATCACTAAGTATTATGCTAATCATTCACCACAGGGTTCTGGTTTATACTTGTTGGTTGATCTTCAAGTTCTGTTTGACTCTCAATCTCCAGATGGTCAAGGGTTTTCTGTTTGGAATAATTCACATAAGTGGAAGGTTGAGACTTGGAGATTTTATCCTTTGCCACAATGCGCATGTGGTGGAGACAAAGTGGGGATGATGGTATGTATGTTTCGGATAAGATTTATCCTTTGTCTCAGATCATTGATGGAAAGCATGCTTAGAAAGAAGTTGGAAGTTCCACCGATCCATTGGGAATGATAAGTTGAATCTTGAACAATTGGTTGGATTGATTAAGAATCAACTTCGCAACATCAAGTGTCATCTTGATTATGGTATTTTGTATTATTTGTAATATTTGTTTTATTTGATTCTTTGTTTCATTCTTAGTTAAAAAAAAAAAAAAAAAAAAAAAAAACTATGTATATTCTTTGTTTGTCTAACTTTTCTTGCGAGTTTGTTGTACATTGTTAATGGTTATCAACTCACCGTGTGCCTTGTGTACATCAAAGAGTTGGCTAGTCCAAAGGGTACAAATTTGGTAAAGACACATCAAATCATTGATAGTCGTAGTTTGCTCAAAATCATAGGGTTTGTAATCACCCATGCTTAATTGCCGAGAGTTGTATGGTCATCAATTCACCATGGTTTTATTCCTTTTGGAATCCAAGAATTGGCTAGCCCACAAGTATATGGCTTGTGGTAAAGGCGATGGAATACCATATTTGGTAATCAATTCACCAAGGGATTCTTTCACCTAAGAATTGACTAGTCTGAGCAAGCGGCTACGGTAAAGACATTTCAAATCCGTTTATGGTTCTTTGATTTGCTAATAAATCGATGGTTATCGATGTACCATAGTTTTCGAACTCAAACATATGGCTATTCCAAGAGTAATGGCTATTGGTAAGAGACATCAAATCTATTATTTTCAATGATTCACCTCTTACGAGTTAACACACTGGATGTGATGAGAATAGTATGAAACTAATATGTTTTGATGTACATTATGTCATTTGTTCTTTGCAAAGATCCGGTGTTTCAAAGTTTTATCATCATAGAGATGTAATTGTTTTGGTTCTTTGTTGATGATGTTCGACTACAATCCTCTTATGTTCTTGTGTTAAAGATATGTCAAGAAACCGAACTTAACCTAGTCAAATTCCAGTTTAGGGAGGATTGTTGGGAATTCTACTAAGTATGAATTATCTTGATGTTATTCAAGGATTCTCAACAAGTGTATGGATTCTCTTCAAGATTTAATTACTGGAAGTTAGGAAACGTGTAGATGGTTTCATGGATATAGATATTCCGCGTATTATATAGTTAGTTTGGATATGCATGAACTTTATTAGGAAGTTATATTGTATATCTTATTTAGTTTTATGTTTATACGTTTCTTGGGAAATGAAGTTAGGGTTCCTTGTGTATAAAAGGAACACAATAGTATGAGTTATGTACGAGTTGAAAATGAAGTTTTAGTATTATTAAAATATCCATAGAGGATCAAAGTGTTCTTAGTTATTTGTGTTTGTTCTTGTGTTTAAATTCCGCTTGAATACAAGTTATAGAGACTGTCTAATAGTGTGTTTGTGATTACATAAGCATAACAATCGATCTACGAGTACTTTAAAGATCTATCAAGGTTTTTGTTTCAACACAAAGTGATAATCCTAAGAGACCATTTCCAAATACATATTAGTAGTCTTAATTCAGAAATAAAAAGACACAACTATTAACCTAGAATAACAACTTTCTTCCTTGGTGGACCTTTCTTCTTCTTTCCATCATCAACTGCAATTCCCTTACCTTTATCAGCATCACTAGGTCTTCTTGCATAGTTGTCATCTTCCCCAGGAGCACTTCAAGTTTTCCTTTTCTTACCACCTCCCTTTGACTTTGATTTTCTTGGTCCAGTGTAACTCCTTGAGTTGTGACCTCTGGTTCCACACTTGTCACATGTCACAGTCTTGAGTTTCCTTGTCAGCTTGCCATCCTTGGACATATGCACCACATCAACCTCTGCCCTAGACTTCCTCCTTTCCTTTCTTGGTCTTCCAACCTGTGGTTGATGTTTTGGTGGTAGCAGAGTTGTTGGTACATTACACTTATGCCAATGAACTGGACCTCTGATTGGTTTGATCATGTATGAGTAAACCTTCTTCCATGTATCCAGCCTATAACATGGAAATGCATTAATAATGTGAATTTAGGCAATGTAAATGAACTAATGCATCAATCAAAAGAAGTTATTACATACCTATAACATGGATGTACCCATTCCTCTGGTAATCCTACTGATTGATTGTTAAGTGTCATATTCCAGTTTGTTGCTATGGCATGTTTACAAGGTATCCCGGTTAACTCCCACTTTCTACAGGTACATGTCCTCTGCTCCACATTCACCACACACTGGTCATTCCATGGACCACTTACCTCATAATAAATACCTCCTCCCTAAGTAATCAGATACTTATTTGCTTCATCACAGTTCAACTTCAAAATCTTTGTAGCATTGGTGTGAGTGGACCAAAGACATCTTTCAATCATTTTATTCACATTAACTATTCTTTTCATTAGATATGACCTTGCAAACCCAATGTTGAAATGATTGCCTTATCTCTACCACCAACAAGCTTTCCATTAAAACTTCACACATATTGTTCACCAATACATCCGACTTAGCTCTCCTATTAAAAATTCAAATTTAAGTTAAAGATCAAATGTTATTTGGACTAGTGCAAACAATCACCTAAATGCGAGACTTGAACCTATTTGCGAATTGAACTTAGTGCAAACAATCACCTAAATGCGACTTGAACTAAATAACTTAGTGCAGTCGAGGCTATACCTGAGAAATGGCTTCTTGCCCAGTGCTGAGGTGAAATCTTCAATAACCACTCATAAGCAGGCTTGCTAAATGCTTTGAACTCATCCATTGCAAGCTGAAACTCGGGCAATGTTGTTGATGTGGCACATTTCCATAACAGGTCTTTGTAAGCTGCACCACTCCATTGCAGCTTCATATTTTCATGAATGTGCTTGACACAAAATTTGTGATCAGCACAGCGAAACAACTTTGCAAGTGCAGGAATAATACCCTACCACAAATAATCAGACATATGTTACAAACAGATAATTTACATCACATAAAAAGCATTAAATGTGAAAAGAGAATCATACCTTCACATCATCACTAATAAATGTGAAATTGGAATTTCTATAAAGGTCCAAGTCATCTCCCCGTTGTGTAAGAAACCATGTCCAAGAATCTGTGTTTTCAGTCTCCACAATCCCATATGCCAAAGGGTAGATCCCATTATTTGAGTCAACACTTACAGCAGTAAGTAATTGACCAGGGAATGGACCCTTCATGAATGTCCCATCTAGTCCAAGTATTTCTCTCAATCCAGCTTTGAATCCTTCTTTCAAAGGCCCTAAGCACACATATATTCTTTTAAAAACCCTTGTTGGACATGTATGATCTGCCTCTGCTTGAACCTGAATCTTCACAATTTTGTTTGGATTGGCTTCCATCAACTCTATTGCATAACTTCTGAGCATCTTATATTGATGAGTATAATCACCTCTAACTTTCTTTTCAACTCTCGACTTTGCTCACGAATGCTTTGCTTTAAAATGCCTAACTCATGCTTCCTTTGTAATTGCTCTTGCACTCTCGACAGTATTTTAGGGTTTGACCGAGTTGTTCAACAAGTTCTTTAGCAAACCATTTTGATGTGGCATACAAATTATTTACGGATTGTAAGCACTTATGAATAGATCTATGAGTTTTGACCGCCATGTATCAACATTTTAATTTTGGATACTAGCAACACCTGTGGACATTTATTGTCATCATCCTCTTTCCTACTTTTAGGTTTTCCACCATTTATTATTCTCTCTTTTGTCTTTTTTGATGGACTAGTGTATTGAACCCCAACTGCCTCACAAACCTTTCCCTTGGTCCACTTGACTTTTGACCCACATGCATTAACTGACTCAGACCCATTATCAGGCCCATTATCAAGCCCATTACCAGACCCAGTAGCTTCACATGTGGGTAAAGTTGGTATAATACCCCTGCACACAACCCTCACTCTTTCCTTATCATTTTTTTCCATCCTAAGTTCCCTCCTTGTTTCAATTGAATGCTCCTTAACTAGGTCTTTTACTTGTTCCATGTTTCCAAAGTTCTGTCCCATATAAAAGTATGTCTTGTACACCTGGGTAGAAGCATGTGCATGTTTCCTAATCTGTTTCAACTTCCTTTTTCTCAACCTATCAAGTTCATTTTCCTCATCTGAAGCACTCTCAAAATAATCATTATCCATAACTTCTATATCCTCCTGTGCTTCTTCATTATCAGATATTTCATCTCTGTTCCTACATCCCATGAACTCAACAGTTTCATCAATGTTGCAACGGAAGTCTTCCATGTCAACATCAACCTCTGAAACATAGTTTTCTTCATCCATAATGTAATCACTATCCTGGCTATCATCCTCACTAGAATCTGAGTCCTGATTCCATTCACTATCCTCACTAGAAACACTGGTTTCATTCCCTACATCACTATGATCCCCATTATCCCCATCATCCATATTATCAACATCTAAAGAAACATTTTCCATAGTATTAACATCTAAATCAACATTTTCAGGTCCATGTTTTGGTAATATGTCATCTAAATCAGCAAAAGGATCAAAGTTTAGGTCTTGTGAAGCTTCATAAAGGTCATAAGAAGAATAAAAATCATTCACAAAGTCACTATCTCCTTGACTAGGTACAACCTTAGCAGCACTACTTTGTGTACCTACATCTTTAGTGACACCACTACCTTGACCTACATCTTTAGTGACACCGCTACCTTGACCTACATTGACACTACTTTGTGTACCTACATTGCCTGCATTCTCATCTCTAATGCATTTCCTAACAACTGGTGTAATACCTGCTTTGGACAAACTTGGTTCATCTAACTCTTCTATCAAAACCCCTTTGTTTTTCAGTGCTGAAGTAAAATAAAGGTTAGGATTTGTTCTTTCATGCTCAACATATATTTCAATGAATTTGTGACCTTCTTCAACATATTTTGACAAAAAAAGAACATTGGTCACTGGCTAAAGGTTGTAGGCCACTATCTAAATCACCACCAGGTTTTAGAAAATGATAAAACATTATTTTATGGCCATCATTACCTAAGTCTTCTACAATGGCATCCATCTCATGCACAGAAAACTCATCAGAGTCTAACTCATCAACAATCTTTGAAAAGCCATTCATGTACCTCCTACCAGGTGCTACAGTGAAAGAGCCTTCATAATGCACCCTTATTGAAAACGCAGTACGTACGCCAGCTGAAAAAAAATTTATGATTAAGGTTTATTAGGGTTTATTCAATTTTGGATCAAATTAATCATTTTTCATCAAACTAAAACAGGGTATCAGTTAAAAGACTTTGGATAAACACAAAATTACAAAAAATTAGAAAACTTATCATAAGCTACATTTGGATCAAAGTCAACGTGTGATTCTCGTATTACATACCCCAACGGTACCACCATTTATGTGTTTTTCAAGCTTGCAGGATTATGGATTTATGATTATGATTCGATTGAGGAGTGTTGGTGTGTGTTTTTAAGTTTCTGGGGGTTTGTGAATGAAAAGAAATGGCAGATGAAGGAATTAATTGAGGGTGTGGGTGGGAAAAGACAAAAAGACCCTCGACTTAAATAGGCTTAACGCCCGTTACTCACGCCAGTTAGGGTGAGGGACCAACGCTGAATAACGTTTCGCAATTAAGGACGAACGGTGCATTTTTTTTAGTCAAAGGACGATCATTGTCGGTCAACGCATACCACACGGACGAATGGTGTAGTTTACTCTAAGTTTTATTAAATGATTTATGAGATACTTAATCAAATCCTGACAAAGTATATTCACTTTTGCAGATTCTTGTAGTCTACATGTACAACTTAATGAGTACATATTATGAGACAGTTTGTTGCATTTAAAAAATTAATGGTTTACTTTAAACTCTTTCTACAAATATTTCAAATTGTCTGTCATATAAACTACATATCACTATTCACTAATAGATCGCACATAGTTTGTAGGTAAGGGTCGATATGGCTTGGACCAATCCCCTCGACTAGGGGTGAGCGAAAAAACCGAAAAGACCGAATAAACCGAAAACCGAAACCGAACCAAACCGAAAATAACCGAACCGAACTAATAACCGAACCGAATTTGCTAAAACCGAACCAAACCGAATTACTAATTCGGTTCTCGGTTTGGGTATGGGTTTGGCGGTTTAAACCGAAAACCGAATTCATATAAATATATATATATTTTTTATATTTATATATATATTTATACATTTTTAAGTATATTTATATATAAATAAATACTATTAAAAGGTTATCATAATATAATAAAATATTTTTTATGCTTGAAATATATTTTTTTGCTAAATATCTATCTAATTATTAAATTTTTTTAAAATAGTGAAATTGGGTTATTCGGGTTAACCCGAAAACCGAACCAATTAAATTCAACCGAACCGAACGAAAACCGAATTTGAATTTGGTTCGGTTCGGTTCTCATTGACCTAAAAATATTTTAACCGAATTAACCGAACCGAACTAACCGAACAACCCAAGACCGAACCGATCAACACCCCTACCCTCGACACTTTTTGTGTTACTTGTTGAAAGTACATTTAACACCCAAAGAAAACTTAAAGATCTGTTAAATCACATCTGATTGGACTCTAAACCAGTCTGGCCCATCATTTGTTTTTAAACTAGAACCAAGTTGGTAACTTATGTCTCACTCAGTCTCAGTTTCTTGGATGGTATGCAATGAAAGCAACCTGTAAGACTAGCCGTAGTAGAGGGTGAAACCTCACTCGTGAGGGCTTTGCTCACTCGTGACCACACTAACCATCACAATCCTCACGCGTGATGTGATCGAAAGAAAACCCGAAATGGTGATGTGGCGCTACAGTAGCGCTAAAGAGGTGTGACAACTACTTCTAGTCTAAGATTGAAACAATAAATTAACCGGCTTAAGAAGTGAAAAACATATTACACAAATTATCTGACTCATCTCAGGTTTGTTTTAGCCGAAAACCATTGTCTAAATGTCAGGCCAATTAAAACATAATATCAAAAACAATAGCACAACTGCATCAGACACGTGATATAAACAATCAAAAAAAACACTAATTTTTAAATAGTCATGACTCAGAACAAGCCTTGCATGACCTTTTTATAAAGTTTAAAATAATATGAATAGTCCTGCCTCAGAAGAAAAGGCGTTTAAAAACCGTCCACTGCCACAAGAATCCTTCAATGAGGACCAAAATAAAACCTAATAACCATATTGAAATGTACTTGATCATTCTTAGCTTTGATGATTAATGAAATGTATCTCAAATTTTACATCTTCAGTTACAATTTTCACAGAAATAAAATTTATTTTGCTACTAGATCTCATGAAAACTTATCAAGTCAAAATCTGTTTCAAAAGAAACATTTATAAGAAACAGATGCAGAAACTCGTTTCAATCTCATTCCTTTGATAAATGGTAAGTTAAAACAGAAGTAAATCTAAAAACAAAATTTCCCCTGCAGCCGAAAGGATTAATGCAATGATGATAAGTGCCTTGTGAGAACCATTGTATGATCAAATGAGTGCCCGGATGCCAACTTGTTGCATATCTCTAAGCTTCCAAGTGGCGATATGTGATCCTTCTGCACCTTCTTCGGGCTCCGTAAGTTGCATCGCCCATAAATAATGTACTGTGTGGATGGTATCCTAGAAAACCAAATCATTGAACAATACCAGTCAGCCCAATAAGCATTACTATCTTGTAGAGGTACCAATTTTAACGGCTCATCTCAAATTATAAGTTGGCTCAAACAAGTAATTTAAGATGGGTTTTGCTAACAAGTGCCCACTAGTCACTTGTTCAGCCATGTGAAAAGGAAAGTTTAAATGGATTTAATTTAAGCAATTTATAGGTTTTATGTTCATTTAATGCACTTGTTCAACATGAAAGAAACTGTGTTTAATAACTACACCCTAACAAGTGTCTTATACAAAAATGAATTTTGTATAAGAAACAAGATCAAATTAATTTTTATTTGACCTGATCCATTCAAATGACACCAAAAGTTTACCCATTTTGACCTGCAAACCAAGCATCCCCAAACACTCATTTTGGCATCTCTATATATTGATAAAAAGGAAAGTATCGCCGTAATATTAGGACGATCCTAATATGTATGTGTCTAATATGTATGTGTCTCCATTCACCGGATTTCAACAGAAGATGAAGTCCACTACTAAATTCCTTCCCATATACAAACTTTGAACATGTCGAGAAATATGCATGGGAATATTACCTTGCCTCCTTCTGTTATTTCACCAAGTCTATCTCGTACACAATAAACCTGTTGTGTTTGGAACTGTAATAGCAAAGTTACCCAAATTCAGCAAGATTTTCTAATTTAATTTACTTTTTAGGGACGTAGGTTGAGATTTTAAATGGGAAAGGTGTATACCCCAACAATGATCAAGGGAGTGTCACCCATCATTTTAGTTTCTCTTAGTTCGACCTCAGATATATGTAGTATCTGCATCAAGAAAAAAGACATTAGGTCAAATATTATATGCATGAAAAAAAAAAAAAAAAAAATCTAACCTTGTTATCATAAAAAGTGCCTTGCATATCGCAAATCTTATGCTGGGCTTTACATCGCTCGACTATTTCTGGGGAACAAAATTTCTCCAGTTCTTCAGTTTCTCCCTGTATATAGTAGCATTTAAGATTACTAAGAGATAAAAACCAAACCATAGCATAAGAGATAAGTGGAAACTTTAACTAAAACATACAAATCCGTTGAATATTCCGTCCGACTTACTTTATTGTAGGCCTTGAGAACTGGTTTCACAATTTCTTGGACATCAGATACGAAGTCAGGTAAAGAAAAATACCTTAAATATACAAATTGAAAAATTGTTAGTGGTTATCAGATATTTTAAAAATAGGGGAAAATGAAGGAAGAGCAGCAGTATCATACGGGTCACGCCGGCGGATTTCCTTGAATGACATTGCCGCATCTGTCTCTTTAAAAACACTTTCATTGATACTGTTAAAACAAATAATTCTTTTATCAGTACCCTATAGATAATCAAGACAAAAGCTTTGTAGCAGTTTAAAAAATAAAAGTTACGTCAAACATACTCCTGAAGTTTATGAACTACAGGATGATCACTAGTCTCCCATCTTTCACGCATATCTTCCGCAATCTGGAAATCTCATTCGACAAAAAAATCAGAAAAGTACTACCAAATCGCCATCAGAAAACTGCTAGAAAATGAGAAGATGACTACTGAAAATTGCAAGTAACTGTACCTCCTGGCTCTTTGTCACAACAGGTTCACTAAGGCCACTGACTCGCTTGAACATGGGATGACCTTGCATCTACAAGAGAAACAACTTATTTGAATTGAGAAACACTTGATACTAAAGGGTGTTCGAATGTGTGCTTTAAAAGTGATATGATATTTAAAAACTGAATCTAATACTAATCTGCAACGAAACTGTTGCAGAAGATAGTATTTTTGTTTGAAAATTTAAAACAAAGATATCTGAGTGCTTGGAAGATCTAATCAAGTTGAAAATTCCTCAATTACGTTTAAAGGGGGCATAGAAAATTCTAGCTTACGCTTACATAATCCAAGCACCCTTAAAGTAACTCAAAAAAACTTAACGATTCAAAAAGCATTACTTTCTCCTTAAACGCCTCCCACTTCTTGCTAAATCGCGATTGTTTTACAGGTACAATGGTAAGATCTGTTCTGGTACTTCTTTCAACATTAGCTTGTGAGGCAGCAGCAGAGGCAGCTTGGGCCCGTTTCCTCTTACTTGGGCTACCATTCAGCTCATCCCTCACAATGTTATAACCCTTTTTGGCCATATCAAGAACCTTTGCCTCTCTGGCCTTTTGAAAGGAAGAAGAAACACCAGACCGAACCCTGCTAAAAATTGTTTCTGCTGACTCAGCATATCCTGATCCATGTGTCTTATCTTCACCACCTGCTGACTGCTTATTTTCATTATTAGCTTGTCCAGCTGAAGCATCATTAGCTGAGGAACTGGAGGATTCTGAAGACTCTTCCTTCCCAATTCCAAAGGTACCTTTCACCTGTAACAAGATGAAATGGGTATTGAAACTCAGATCCCATACTACAACTATAAGGTGGCAACATAGGTCTTCTTATGGCTTTATGGAGTAAATAGGTCCATTTTGATTATACTTTGTCTCTATTGGGTTAAATGCGCAAATTCAAAAACAAACTTCTAAAAAGTGAGTATGTTGAATGGGCTAAACCAGTGAAAAGTCACCCAGGGTGTTTTGTTCAAAATTAGTTTGTTTATAAGACTCGAGGAACGAAAAAGAATAAAGGGTTAACTGGGAATGACCCATCATAACCCGTACTAGAATGAATGTTTTGACTCAAACACGTTTTGGACCTCGTTCCCAACCCGCCCATTTTGCCACCTACCCACCTCTAATGTAGTGGTTCAAAGCAATTTAAAAAAAAAAAAAAAAAAAAAACAGAAGTAGCTCCATATACCTCTTCCTTGGCAGCAAAAACCTTTTCCTTGAGATTCGCGGAAACCTGCAAGGCAATCACAATGTCTATATAAATCCAATCATACACAAATCATCATACTATTATATAAAGGAGGAACTACTTCCTCTCTTAAAATTTCAGCTTTCAGCTTTCAACTTTCAACATTTCCTAAAATAAGTTTGAAATAATCTTACTTAATTTTATGCATATACTCCAACCCTAAAAACATCCACTTGTTTACATTTGTGCAACCATTCTTACACAGCCTCTTTTTAATACAAAAACATTTAGGATTTAGGTATCACATCCCAAACACCAATAATCTTTTTTATACATGAAAAAGTCCCTATTATTACTAAAAACTTGCTCATAGTCAAATTACATCCCTATAAATTTGGGGCGTACTATTAATAAGGCATAACTGAAAAATATTACTCACGGAAAATTTTAATTACATGGTACGCCGCAACGCACGGGTACCATGCTAGTACTATATGATAACAGTAAACAATATAGTTGAAAGTTGAAATTTGTGATGTGGAAATTAAACATGACAGAAAAATCGATTTTGATCACTGCTAAATTTTCCGTATTGGAGTAGAAAACAGCATTAGAAAATCGAGGAGCATAATGTGCCTTCCCATCCCAAGTTTCATGACTAAGTTCATGATCTAAAAGAGAGAACAAATGTCCTAACATCATGCATCTCCTTTCACTATTAGTCAGTTATTAAGGGTTGTGTCTGGGCGTTTTATAACGTAAAATTTCATCTAAAATAATAATTCTATATATTCAGTTTACTTGAAAAAGTATCATATACAGGTTTAGTATAGCACTAGTGTAAATATTCAATATAGCAGTTTTCTTACAAAGATACTCTACTAAAAGTTATGTAAATAACATATAGAATATCCAACATGCAACAATTTGGTTCCCTCATTGACAACTTACAAGCCTGTATAACACTTTAAAATGAATGACATTATAAGGACAACATAGAACTACAAAATAGCTAAAATAGAACCTTCTTTGCTGTAGCTTCAGCTTCCGTCCATGCGCCATCCACATGCTTGTAAAGCTGCTCCGTTGTCTGCTTCGTTCTGCATTCGCGAGTTCACCATCTCAGGCCTTCAATACAAGTGTCTGCCCAGCTTTGACATACAACAGTATGTCTCAGCCTATAAGCAACTACTAAAGCAAAACTTAAAACTTAAATAAGTTTTTATAGTATAGATTACCTAACTTTTAGATCTTCTTTCACCCCTTTAAGCTCTTCAGTTTTTTCCTTCAATTCTTTAACCGTTTTTTTGAACTCCTGGTTTCTGAAAGATGTTATATATTAACACAACAGTGGAACTCTTTCCATAACACAAGTATAATCCAGAAATACAATGCGGTATCTATAATCTAACCACTAATATATAAGGGTGTGTTTAGTTCGAGGAAAACACTCCTATTTACCACAAAAGAAATTCTCCACAAAGCTGAAAATTTCTATTTTCTAACTTGGGGTGCGTTTAATAAGCTTAGGTAGCGTTTAGTTGAAGAAAAATTTCTTGTTTTTCCATTTCTAGATTCCTTGAGAAGGGAATGGTTTTCCTTCTCTAGAGAAGAGCTGAGAATTTTGAAAACCCGTTTAGATGGAGTTATATTTTTCCTTTTTAATAATATTACATCGATTCCAACGGTGGATGGCGAAGGTGAGGATGGAAGGTGGAAATGTTACCTATGGTGAGTAGGGTTAGAATGAGATACTTGAATGGTAGATTGAGAAATCGTCTTTTTTTTGTTATAGAGAAAAAAGTGAAGGATAGATTGGGGTTTTCATTTTTCTAGTTATAATTTGGAAAGTGAGATTTCACTCTTTATGAAAATTGTTGGAAAAAAGCGTGACTAAACGTGTTTTCAGTTTTTCCATTTTCCTATGAAAAAATTCCTAAAAAAATGAGATGTTTTTCACCAACTAAACACACCCTTAGGCTCTCATAGAGAATAAAATATGACTTGCTGTATCATTATCATTAACATAAACGATAGATTCAACACAAACTCTACACAAGTGACGAGCCTCAAAACGTACAATAAGCAAATCCAATCTGCTCCTGCTTATTTTAGGGTAGCATATGCAGTTTTCAAAATGCTATAAATGACTTTTTACTGATCTAAAAACCCTTACAACACAGCTCTCTAAACGTACAATAAGCAAATCCAAACAATGTTGCCATAGGTGGTGTTTGTCTAAGCTTATATGATGGGCTTATAAGCTTATTAGCTTATATGTGTTAAATAAGCCTAAACAAATGTTTGGGTAAGCTTATATAAGTGGGCTTATGGAACTTATATAAGGGGGTTTTGATAAGCCGCAAAAGTGTGGCTTTTTTAAAGGGGGTTTAGCTTATATAACATACTCCATTACAAATTACAATTTTACCCTTAATCTATACTACTATATAAAGCATTTAAGTTGTGGGGTCCACAAAAATTAAGATAAGGAGCTCCAATCATTGGTGACATGTATCACTTCTCTAACTAAAAATAACAAAAGAGAGGAGCTTCTAACAAACTAAAATAAAGAGCTCTAATAATGAGGTGACACATGTCACTTCTTAACTAATTAATCACCTTTATTTTAAATTTAAATATCTTTTAATTCGCTTAATTTTTTATGATCTAATTTCACCATATTTTTAAAATTTTCGCTTTTTAATTCAACATCCATTTTGATATATTTTTATTAGTTTTTAGTTTTTACATTTTTAGTAGGTTTATTTTATTTTGATTCAAATTTTTATAACTTTAACCTTTATTTCAATCAATACAAACTTTATTTATCAAAATCATTTACTTTTGGTAAAGTGTTTGACATGAAAGAGATTGTGAAGGTCTTTTTATATGCGGGAATAATGATGTCACGGGAAAGATACGGAAAACCCAAACAAACACGTACAACTAACACATACACTTGGAGTGTTGTGAAATGAATTCACTAAGCGGGTAGAGAATTGCGAGGAGAGTTGGGTTAGCAATTCATTTACTATATTCAAGGTTTAAAAATACGGAAGGCGAGCCTCGAGGCGTTTTCCCTTAGCCTCACGAGGCGTAAGCCTCGAGGCGAACCGAGGCGTAAGGTTGAGGCGGAATTAAAAAATATAGAAATTATATATCTAATATCTTATATTAAAAAATACTTAGCATCAAATAAAGTTCATAATTAATCAAAGGGAAATCATCCTCATTGTAGGAGGTTAGATCTTTGTAAGGTTATAAAGGAAGGACTAATTATGTAAATCGAAAATATTGCACGGTGACAAATGCAAGTTTAAAACTTTTCTTTGGTTTTATATGTGTTTTCTACTGACTATGCCCCCACAACACACACATAAACACACTTTTACGAACATTTCTCTCTCTCTCTCTCTAAAATTACGGTGACCGGAAACCTCCACCGCCTTCTCCGGCCAATATTCCGCCACCGATCACCGAAAATTACACCACCTATACCAAATGATAGATCGTCGAAAGGAGATCATTTTGACATAGGGTACGTGGTGAAACCCACCGACGCGCCTAGATCTACATTTTAAGTTTCGGACTTTTGGGTTTTTGCCTCTTCGCCTCATACCCCCTCACGCCTTCTTACGCCTCATACCCGCCTCATTCAACAGAGGCGACGTTCCAATATACCACCATGAAGCCCGCCTCATATGCGACTTATGCCCGCCTCGCCGAGGCGCGCCTAGCCACACCGCTTTTTTAAAACCATGACTATATTTATTATATAACTATATTTATCGCCACATGCGGGTATCCAACTAGTTATACCTAATCTAAGCTAAACCAAATACTACTTGAACTTCTTAACTTGTTAAACATAAGCTAATCCAACCACTCAACATAAGCTTATGAGCTTATGATATATAAGCCATAATGTGCTTATTCAGCACAAACATAAGCCCAATTGATAAGCTTAGCCAAACACCCCCTTAAATGCTTATCTTTTAGCTTCTTATCTGCAGAAAAAACTAAACAATCCCAACGACCAATTGCCTAACTTCCTCTACATATTTACATTTTCCTTCGCACCATCAATCGAATCGTCTATACCCCTACGCCAAATTTACGCCCTTTCCAGTCTCCACACGATTGTTATTAACAACCATTTCAGAAACAAATTACTTTCTACAACATTTAATAAAATAAAAGAAAAAAGAATAGTAATACCTGTTAACTTCACCTTTAATCTTGTTAGAAAACTCATTAAAAACACTAAACTCCCTATTCATTAACCTTCCATTCGGACCACCACCAATCAACCGAGCTCTCCATGCTGGCGTTGAACCCTAAAACCCACACCAAAACATTGCAATTAACATCAAATTCATTCAATACATCAATTAATTAAGTATTTAAAAATCAACTACTAACTGGATTATAAGCCAATATTTTCCGATAAAGTGGCCTATTAGCCAGAATACATAATCGAAGAAGCTTTTGTGTAGCCATGAATGAAATATGTATTCGAGTTGGATTAAATTAAATTAGGGTTGGTGTTTGTTTGGTTGTGTGATGGACATGAAGAAGAAGAAAGAAAGAAAGGGTTTATGTCGTGGCCGAAAAGATACTGTGCGTGCCCTATTTATGTCTTTTATCATATTTTCCCTTCAACTATCATATACTAGCTTTATTATAAGACCCAATGACACCCATTGTTTTAAAAAAATATAAATGAGATGATAATAAAAGTAATAAAAGGAAAAAGATGTTGCAAAAAGAAAAAATTAGTATGTAAACAAAATAAGAAAATAATGAAAGAAACAAATATTGAATCATATTTATTAATATGAAGTGATAAGTCAAGACAATATATAAAGACAATTATTGTAGTAATAATATCTCCTACATACATTCTGTGGTCTTCAATCTTGACAGCTTGAAAAAGAAAGCGTATGTAGTGAGAAGTAGATGAATTGGTAAGAATACAAATTCAGTAGGAACCTAACAAACCATGAAAACAATGTGTAAGTAAAACTTTTGTGAATTACAATAAACATGTAAAAACAAATTGTATGACATTAAGTGAGTATCCGAACATACCATTGATAATCGATCAAAGACCGTGAAGAACCTCTTTATAGACTACATTTGTAGTAGTCTTTAATAAATTACGATCGATCACAAATAACAACCTTCAAACCCTTTTTGCTTTTACGCGAAAGTGCGACATATAATTGTCCGTGTGTGAAAACAGACGTGGTAGGTACAAACCAACTTTCGAAAGTGATTGTCCTGGCTCTTGTTTATCGTCATGGCAAAAGAAACCGACACAGAAATTGTTCAGCACGATCTTGAGTGGTAAACGTTTATCCGATGGAGTAATTTTCAACCTTGAAGTATAATCGTATTGCCAAAATGTGTTCCGTTAATTATTTTGGCTTGAATAGAGGCACGCGTTAATTTAGTCACTTGAAGCCTTGTCCCATTACACAAACCTTGTGATTGATTAATGTTTCTCCACAACATTATTGGGACACCGACCTTCAATGCGAGCCTATGGTTTGGGACACCCGAAAATTTTAAATCGTTGATAAATTCGGTGAAAAGACGGCTTGGTCTATAGCACAACCACGGTCGGTTTATCTATGTTGTCACAACTAAGATAAACTATTTCTTCACCGTGAAAGGTTTGAAGCAAATGATCGTTAATCATCAACCACTTCATTGGTTGGAGCAAGAATGGCCTTTCCTCGAAGTAAGACGGATCACCTATGTTATCCAAAATGTTTGGGTAAGTGAAATCTATAATAGATTGTACGGATCATTAATTTCATGTATTAGAATATCTTCGTATATCTATCAAACCTCTCCGTCGTGTTGTCCTCCAACATCTCCATCTCCTACTTTCAATATCCATTCGCAAATTCCTTTATCTCGGCCCACATCCTCGTGCCGTGATCCAACCGTAAAGGCGATATTAGCGGTTAATTTTAACACTTTGCAATGATCCCACAAGTACGATTGTTTTAAAGATGCATTAACAATGTCTTGCGGAACCTTTTGGAATAACGGCAAGACCGCCTAAAATCACCGCCAAATACTACGATCATATTACCAAAGGGCGATCAAAAGTGTCGTACTGTTTTACGCAAGATATCTCTCAAGGACCTATCTAATGCCTCAAAGCACAGCTTATTTTTCATGGGAGCCTCATCCCAAATAATAAGCTTGCATTTCTTCAACAACTTCCCCAAGTCACTTTGCGGAGTTATTGAGCACGTAGAAGTCTCATCAATATTTATCGGAATATGAAACCTCGAATGAGCAGTCCGTCCACCTGACATCAATAAAGATGCAATGCCACTTGATGCAACGTTTATGACTATGTCACCATTTCTTCTAATCCCCGCAACAAGGGTTTTCCATAAATACGTCTTACCAGTCCCTCCGTATCCGTATACAAAATAATTTCCTCCTCTACCATTTGTAACGGACGTCATGATGGTGTCATATACATTTCTCTGCTCGTGGTTAACGCGCATATAGAGTCTCGTATTCACCAGAACTCGATGGATTATAATCTCTCTCAAAGAAAGATTAGCCTGTTACCAAAGTCGGCCATGTAACTCTCATCCGATAAGGAAGTTCGAAAAGCTTTCAAACGGGTGCCTCGAGCGCATAAGTTGTTCGATAAAGAACAAACAAATATTCTTTTTCTCGTCGTCGCTAGTCGTAAAACTCGTATCAAAATAGCCATATATGAGGCGTAGCTTATGTATGCAAATAAATTGTAAAAATAGTGAGCATTGTACGATATTTATAGACTAACACACATATCGTAAGAATCGGTAGATCATTTTTTGTTGAGGTGACTTGCAAAAGATGGTCTTTAACGAGGATGATAAATCACTAATTTGTAATAAGTAACCATTTCCATTCATGTATAAATTTATATAAAAAGTTAGTAACAAAGCTAAGTTGGTGGTTATACCTGGAATGCCTAAAAGAATTCTTCTCTTGTACTCGACGTCTTCTGATAGCAAATGCCAAGTTTGCAACCAAACTGTCAATGGTGTGTCAAGCTCTTTTTGTGACAATAATGTAACAAAAAGGTCGCGCAAATGCTCAGCAGAGGACCAATGGGCTGCCTCTTTAATACCCTCAATATGTTCCTTGTCGTCATCTAAAGTCCCACACGTAGCGTGCATCTTTGTAAGTAGGATAAACTACACCGTGGATTTTCCTTATCTCGCCGTGATTTCGACAACCTTTTTCGCTTAGTAGCATCCGGCAATAGTAACCTTCACTGCCGAGACCGGCACATTATGAATTTCGCCAATTGCATATTGTTTCTTCCTATGTGTCCACGTTATTTTGGAAGATTCCATACAAATTTTGTAGGAAACTCAAAGATATGTTAACTCCTCGCTAATGGATACATTTCGTTCATATGCATCCATGATTCGAACATAGAAGCACCAACCGTTGGTTTGTGAATAACGGTTTCAAGGTCAGAGTTCTCACCAAATACAACTGGCTGGTCGCCTTCGAGATGAAATGAGAGACGTTCGACATTTGGTGTTCTATAATTTATCTCGAATCCAAATATTCTCCATGCGGCTTCACAAGCAGACAGGTACCTACAATCATAGAACGCCTTGATCTCGTCAACAGGTTTATCAATCTGTTGACCGTCTTCCGTTGTTGCTGGTTCATACAACTGTGCTGATACTCTATCAGGACCTTTGTTTATGTATTTAAACAAATATTTTATTGATCCCGTCTGATTGCACCATTCAACATTGATGTGGCATTGGCAACGTTTCAATAACACGGCGTTATACGGAATAACAAAACCGCTAGTGCGATTTTATGTCCACTCTTAACAACATGGATCCGTTATCACGCCTTCTCGTATACAGGTAGCCTTCCGAGTCAATGTAGTCAGTGTTGCATAAACCTTTAGGGAAGTGTTTCGACACCTACCATCATCCATGCAGACTGATTGGGTCGTCAACACCACATGGGCCATGCATCATAAAGTCGGAAACTAACTTGTGCGGATCGATCCTCATTTTGGTCCGTATCTCAATGGATATGTGTTTGTCAATATGTTCGGCGTTTGGCGCTTGTCATCCTTATGTAGAAACAAACAAACATGCGTGTGGAAGTCCTCTTTTGAAATTCAACTGTATACAATCGCACAATATTGTTGAAATAAACATAATATCGCTTGTAATTTAATTATACACATTTCAGATAAGACTATAATGTTGATGAATGTGGTGTGGCCTATAAGTAAAGAACATACCGCTTGAACACGTCCGAACAAACGCAACTCTTTGATATCCTTCATCACCGATCGAGTTTCATTTTAAAACTCGAGATACCACATCGGTCGATCTGCAGATGAAAGCTTATGCTCCCGCGTATATCTTTCAATCTCGCCATTTAGGGTTTCATGTTATCGTTATAAACAAATCGACAACCATACCACCTACACAATGCCATGGCATCCATATAACATTCCGCATGTACCTTGGTCCGCCAGTGAAAGAAGAAGGCAAAATGATAGGCTTTCCAACCGTGGACGGGTCGGTATTTCCTGATGCGACGCTTTGACGCACATTTGAATACGTATCACACCTTAGTTTAGACTGTTTGGAACGATGAAAAAACATACGCTCTCTCTCAACCATGGCGAAGCCATCCACAAGAAATTGCTGGAACAAACGACCTCCACGTATGAATAAATTCTCTCAGATTCGCGGTCCCAGATCTCGATAGGCAAACCACTCACGCATAGTAACTATTCTTTCATTCTTTTCGCTTCTTTGGTTGTCTTGATTTATTTTTCGTGGTATTCCTAAATAATACCCATCTTGCAGAAGGCATCAACAAAGGGTATTGCAAGGGAAGGTACATAGGATGAAAAATGTTTATACCCGCAAACCTTCACCAAACTTTTCTATCACAATGTCCCTATCTTCTGCAAGATGCATCCAAGTCGCCACGATAAGTCCAAAGAACCTCGTCGGCGGTTGGAAGATTGTATTGTCGCCCACTCTTGCCTCGCTTTGCCATGAGCTTTATTCTAATATTCTCGCTCGGTGTCTTCGTGTAGCGGTCACGCCGCCTTCTAAATGTTTTAACCAAATCACTTGATGTATCCAAAATATCTTTCACTTCATTGATAATGTTTCGATCAATAGGTGTCTTTGAATTGGAAGTGCGACAAGCGATTTTGAACCATTGTTAATAGAGTAACGGACAAACATTAGGTAAGAGATAATGTTTAGCAATCCTTTTTGTTAAAAATGCGGTGACAATAATAAACGCCAATCACTCACTTACCTTAAAGCGGCCGCCTATTGTCGGTTTCGTTTTGCGTGTCATATATATACAACATGCGAACTTTGGAGGAGTCTCGGTTTCTAAGTAAGCTACCAATACTATGGTACGTTTGACCATGTAAACGAAAAACATAGGGACCTCGTCCTTTCTCGTTGATTGTGTCATCAACCTTGCCACCCATTGAAGTAAACGCTAACATGCTTGTATGCTCTAATGTTCTTTTCCAAATTTTCACTTTTGATGTCGTCATTGCGTAATAAATCAACTAACTGCTTTTAAGCGGGAGGTGCTTGTGGAATAGAAATTTTCCCTTGGAACAACATATGGAATAAGCTTTTCCTCCGGATTAGCATTCCCTTGTTTTGCTTCGCTTCCCATAACAGTAGCACCGGCATTCTTTACACTCGAACGTAGGATCGCCAATGTCATAGTACTCGCACTCACGTAAAATAATATATTTTAATTAATTTTACCTAAGAAACACCATGAAAATTGTGCAATTATGAAGAATATTATCGACTTATACCTTCGAGATATACCGACGTATTTGTCGTAAACTTTCTGACAGTCCATCTTCATCAAGATTGAAAACAATCGGAGCGAGATCAGAACGTTGGTCCGGTAGACCTTTTGTCTTCTTGAAGATTCTCCTTGTTCGAATGTTGATTTTTTGTTGCTAAACCACGAATGCCATTTGAAACCCTGTAAGATTTAGCACCTCTTGGGCGCAAGACGTTGACGGATGATGTGTGTTTGAAAAGTAACTGTGAAAACAAAATAGTACAACCATGGTTAAATTATATGGGTCAAACAAATGCATGAAAACAAGATTCTAATTTTGAAACGCACTGCTGAAACGTTAGTAAGTGAGTCTCATCGTTTTGTAGTGTGCCAACAGAGTTAATTGAGGAGTGTTTTGTTCGCGTAATTGGTGCCTATTTATATACAAAATTTATTATAACAGTTTCCTCAAAACATAACGGAAAAACAAAGTAAAAAACTGAAACAAAGAAGAAAAAAAACAAATAAGATTCTCTACGGTTGGCTGTGAATCGTATAATATGTACCTTGTTTATGCGTTGACAATGGTGAAGTGTTTCTTTGCAGAGTATCTACTGAAGTAGTGATACGTTGTGGTGTTATTTGAGTGTTTTGCGCAACGTGAGATGTAGCTGTAACAGTTTTCGCATACAAAACACTCATTAACCAAACAAACTACTTTTAAACATAAAATAACAAAAACTAAATATTCTATTTATAGTTTACCATGCTGTAAAGGAGTTGAGAGAATATTGTGGCGACACGTTGCATCTATTGTGACCATTCTCGCCACGTTTGACATTCAACATAGTATATCGCGCTTATATTTTCAAACAGTTGGATAAGTATAGTGGAAGAATATCGGTGACCATATAATGAAAATTTCTTATGTGTTACATATGTATAATATGTACGTTGGTTCTTGCTTGAAAATGCGCTTGTTTTTTCCAAACTATTCATTGGCGGAGTATAAGCTTCACCGATATTTCAAGAGATGTTGCAACATAACATATCGTCTAAGATCATATCAAAATAAATAGACAAGAATTTAAGTAATCTACATACATAAGCGTGAAGCAATGAATTGATATTGTAGCTTATAGTTTACCATTTTGTAAAGGACTTTGCTGACTATTGTAGGACGATAAGGTGCTTCTATTTTGTACCCCGTTTCCTAAATCAAGGTTGGAAAATTAAAATGAGGCAGCCATGTCGAATTACACTTGAACAAAGTTTATAAACAAACTTATATAAGCAAAATAAGCAAACCTTGATGAATGTGTAAAGGTAAGCTTCTAGTGGCCATTGGTGACATAGATGATGTATTTAGTCGGTGTGGATGACCTGTGTCAAATAGCAAAGTTAGTGGTAAACCATGACTATCGAATAGTTTAAAGTAACAACAAAGGTAGTAGTAAACTGAATTTTGTTACTGCATATAATTTATAAGAAACTAACAATTAGTCAAGTCAGTTAAAGGCTGCCTTTCATGACTCAACACCGATGGTGGTCTGCCTACATTTTTGGTCGATGATGTTGGTCGTCTGTTGGAAACGATATCTACATGTAGAGGATTATCTAATGCATGAAGAAGAAATAGTTACAAAGGTACCATAGATAGAAAAATGTTATGAATAAAAGTGTAATTCTTTATTGAAGATAATCTTACAATTCAACAATTACACAATGATACTCTTACATTTGTTGAACCGGAATGCACAATCATATTTTGTGCAAAAGTCTCACTTGAAAATTGAGTTGGATCTCCGACGATTTGAAAATCTTGTTGGACATGGACGAACTTTGTCCATTTTTGGTTTCCTATTCTCGGGATGAGTCAAGAACGTTTTACATTGTTTGGTGGAGTGTTTTCATCATCCATGATGATAATAGATTACAATCGTTTTAGGTGTTAGAGAAATTATACAATGATATGTTTTTCCGAAACTGTTGTATGAAAATATGTTATGGATATGAAGTTGTAAAGACATTCTGTTAGGAATTAGAAAATTCCATAGTGAAGAGTCGGTCACCCCAAATATTATCTAGCATAAGTTAGCTCGTAGACTTGTCGTTAGTCACGTTATTTAGTAGTTTATTTATTAGTTTGTAGCGTAGTATAGTTTAGTGCAACACCGTGGAGGAAGGACGGTCTTTACCCACCGTATCCCCGATCCACATCCGATAGGAGGACGGTATGTTTGTAATTATAAATACCCCTTCCATCCATGGAAGGGTGGTGCTTCATTCAATCTAATATTTCATACTTTGTGTAAACCTCTAGCAAGAACACCCTCTCTCTACTAACTCTCTAACTATGGCAAACATGTATTTTGATCATCCAAGACCACCGAATCATCAACACAATAAATATTGGATCCTAACAATTGGTATCAAGAGCCAAGGTTTTTGTGTTGTATTGATTTGTGGTTCGCACTATGGTTGTTGTTTATGGTTTGTTTTGGTTCATGTTGCTAATCGTTTCGTTACTATCTCATTATGGTCGAATAATTTTCTTGTTCTATTCTTGTGAGAATCTGTTTGTAACATGCTTTTGGATATCTCTTTTGGTCAAAACTGTCATGTGGTAACCTATCATGTGTCTTGTCCAAACATCTTTTGTCCAAACAGCTCTTTATGAAACTCTTCAATATTCATCTTTTGAGATACAGTTCTTTACATGGGTCATAAACTTTATTGTCAATGTGGTCAATTTGGTAACTTTTCTTGGTCAAACAGTCAAAAGAAGCAGTTTTATGCAGTTTTTCTTTGTTTCTAATAAGCTGGTCGGAAAAGTGGTCGGAAAACTCATATATTCTTGCTAGCGAGTTGTCCTTTAAAGATGTCCAGATTCACTGTATTGCAGTAGCGACTTGTGCTTAAACATAGCGACTTGCTTTTGAGCATAGCGACTTAAAAATGACCTTTAAGACCTAGCGACTTGTTATTTAACAAGTCGTAGCGAGTTAGCTTAGCGAGTTGTCCTTTAAAGATGTCCAGATTCACTGTATTGCAGTAGCGACTTGTGCTTAAACATAGCGACTTGCTTTTGAGCATAGCGACTTAAAAATGACCTTTAAGACCTAGCGACTTGTTATTTAACAAGTCGTAGCGAGTTAGCTTAGCGAGTTAGCTTAGCGACTTGGCTAGCGAGTTGGCTAGCGACTTGGCTAGCGAGTTGGCTAGCGAGTTGGCTCAAGACCATTGTCACTAGCGACTTGACCTTGTGACAGAAATGATGAAGAAGAAGAAGATGGACTTGACCACCAACAACATATACCAATACCATTAACAGAATCAACCTCTGGATAAGCCATCATTGGTTCATGTAATCAAAAAACAGAAAACTTAGTCTACAAATCTAATTCGTTCGACAAAACCATCACCTGTCAACAAAACCATCACCAATACGACTTCATTCATCATCTCAAAATTGTTTATACATCTAACGAGACTCATTGAAAATCAAAACACTAGATCTCAGCCAAGCTCCACTCTTAAAATAATCTTTGAAACATTTGTGTTATGTTTGAGCTAATATCTTCATAGATCCATGGTTAAAACAAAGACTCCAACAAGACTCTAAAGGAATTCGATTTAAAGGACCTCAGATTCTTTTACTTTCGTGCTTATCAAGCTCATAACAAAACCTCTATGGTCATCATACGAAAGATAAAAGGAACTCTTTACTGATCCATTTTGAAGCATAACTTCATTTTTATGTTCGAACCTCTTAAGATCAAACAAAAACCATTCGGTTTTCATTCGAGTCTCACGCTCATTTAAGTCAAGACAACATAAAGAATACTTACCGAAACCTTGGGTGACTCAGAAGACTCAATATACCATCCACGTGGCAAGGTTAATACGCCATCCCCGTGGCAAGGAATACGAGAAGGGCTTGATCGACTTTATGTCCGACGAGGATGAGTGGCGATTCAAGATGGGAGCGGATATTAGTGAGAGTGTTTAGGGTTTCTTGGAGAGATATTAGGGTTGGAGCGTGTGATATGTATGTTAAATACCCGAGAGTTTAGGGTCTCTTTAAGATTGGATCCGGTGTGTTATTCTAACGTGGGCCGTATGATATTGAGCCGTGAACGTGGGCCAACGGGTATGCTGCTTTCTTCTACAGGCAGTATATACAAATGTTTGGGTGTAAAGGTATGATGGGCTTCCTGGATAAAATGGATCGGGCTTTGGGGTGCTGATTTTTTTAAACTCTCTCATGAACTAATGAACGTTTTATGAAAGTTGAGCTGCCACGAAGTATTTCACATAGACGTTTATTCAAAATATAATACTGTTTTGGACTTTGGATGAGGGAAGTAAAATTTATGGATTGTGATTAGTAGGTTAATATTGTGTTATTTGGCCAAGTAATGTGCTGATTCGGTGTAACCATTCTTGGTTTCACATAGGCTACTAATTCTAAATGGATCAAATGAGATTGAATATTTTTCACTTGGGTTGATCGTATACTACTTGAACACTGGCATGAATTGCTGTAGTGTTGGATCGGGCTTGAATTGACATGGGATTGACTTGATAAAATGAAACCTTATGAGATTTGGATTTCATATAATATGAGAATTGAGACATTCGAGATGAAAATTGATCATACAATTTGATGATGAGACTTGCGACTTAACAAAGAAATTTAATGATTATGATATTAGATCATGAGCTTTGATGATGAGGTCAGTTGATGATATTCATCTATGTGATTTGGAGTGATGATGAGAATTGTTGAGTTATGCTTCTTGTTGCTTTGGTGTATACTTTTCATGAAAAATATTACGTCACAAGCCCCGAATTGATAATTGAACAAGGTTGACTACGGGGTTGTTTGAACGGTATTTTTATTTGGATTTGAAGTAAGGTTGTCCGAGCATGTTTACTTATTTTCGCCTTCTTTCTTACAACCCTTTCACGAAGATGACTTGTTTGGGCATTTATAGAGGGTGATAAAGACTTGGCTATTTAGTTACGTTTGTGATTCTTTCTCGCTTAACCCACAACGTAGCCATCACTTCTTGTCTCACTCGCTTGAGAATGTCAAGAGGTCTTGTACATTGGGTACACCGCTTCTTCTTCACAAGGATTAGTACAAGTTTAAGTAACAAATGGGGAATTTTACTTCATGATCAAGTTTGGTATATCGGGTTTACTTCACCAGTGGTCACAAGAATTGCCAACCGAACTCGTGATGATGTGTTTACCAATGTGTGAATTGGATGCTTAATGATGTTGTTGATGTTGGATAAAAGAACCATTGATGAACCACGCATGTTCCCTAAAAATAGATATTCACCGAAACCAAAGTTGTCATAAAACATTCAAACCGATATTGTTTACGGTTTTCTCTGATTTTGTAAAATCCATGAAGAACCTATTTATCGGTTTAAATCATAGACTTGTAAAATCCGTGACAATGGAAACATCCCGGTATTTGTAAAGTGCATTTCGGATCTATCTTACGGTTTATTCTTGGTTTTGTAAAATCCTGAAAGGACTATTTCTCGCTTTAAATCATAGAGTTGTAAAATCTCGTAATGATGGAACCATCTTGGAGAAGAGAAAGTGTAATCGATCTTATCCGATGTCGGTGCTACGGTTTCTAATTCAAAGAAGGGATAAAAGGGTGTACTTCATGAATTGATGTGTTTGGGTTATCTTCGTGGCGTTTGGTTATTACATGGTTTTACGGGGTTATGTGCTTTTAACCATGGTCGGATGAAACCATTATCGAGTTCGCTTTAAATGTCAAAGAAGGCTAGATTTGAGCGCTTAACGGAGGATGTGACAACGGGCGTTAATTCAATATTATTTATTTGAGGTTGAAGTAAATTATCACGGCGAGTGTACTTAGTATCTGAAGGTATCGGGGATGGTTGGATGAAGATTCTTCATGATCCTTGCTCGAGCTTATTATCAAAAACGAAGACTTGGAAATCTAGTTATTGTTGGGTGTCTTTACCTTTTCTTTTACCACTGGGGAATTGGGCTCATACCACTACAAAATAACTATCACTTTAAGGAGTTACATTGTAGTGCCCAAAGGTCACATTCAATTATGGATTCTCAAGAGGTAATGTACGCTCATTACTTGATGGTTGGTTGGTTGAAGAGTATAGAGTACTTAAGAGATTCAATGGAGCATGAATTCTCGCACCGCTCTTTGTTACATATGTGCAAGTTTAAGTCACGAGTTCGGGTTAGTTTACTTGTGGTCAAATTCATCATATTGGTTATCTCCATCACCGTCACTACAAAGAGCCTCTTGAATGATAATGGGATGATTACATGTTCGCCAAGAGAGTCGAAAAGAGAGATTATGACGTCCTGCTCACATCGGCCAGCCTCGTGCTCCAAAGAAAAGAAATGTACGCGTTTAGTCGCATTATCTTCCGTAGAAGAGAAATCTTCTTATGACGTTTGAACACAACAGCCTGTCAAGCCTCGCTCTTAAAGAAAAGAAAAGTGTACGTGTCGCGCTTTATCTTCCAAGAAGAAATCTTCTATTATGACCATTCTCATCAACATGCTTCATACTTTTCCATGCGCTTCACCATTAAGTGAACCTGCTCATCGTTGATTGTTTTCCGATTCCACTTTCTCAACTATAATGACGATGACGACATCCCGTCTTGATTTTGCGGGGAGAAGTGTGAATAGACTACAAATGGATAATGTTCACTTATTTAGTCAAGAATGGCATCTCCGTATGCAATTCTTGAGGGGAGAAGAAGTGAATTTTTGCATTGTTGATTGACATTTGAGAATATAAATGGTCATACGGCTCTAAACTCATGTAAGAACCGAGCTTCTTCTTATCGGGTCATCTTCACATGGAGTTTTTCTTCTAAGAGCCGTTGGTTGACATCTTCACTTTCAGATTGATGAGTTTATCGACAAAGTGCTTCCGGTTAATGCTTCACGATCAAAGAATATGATGATTCGAACAATCTATCTGTTCTTGTTTGATGTGATTGGTAGTTTGGTGTTACCATCTTGTGTGTTCGTTGCCCGATTGTCGATTTCCTTGATGAACATCTTTCCATTCTTGTTTGATTGGGAGGATTTTAGTTAAGGGATTTGCAAGATGTAAGTTAATTGGGATGCTTTTTGGTGGAATGCTTTTGGTGTGAGTTAAAGATGTTAACTATCTATTCCCAACCGAACAATCTTGAAGAAGGTCGAGTCTACATCCATTTCTACATTTTACGCTACATGTTAGAAGACTAAAGACGAGTTGCATTTAACGATCTAAAGACTTCTTCTTAATCTGGGCATTTATCAAACAGATTGTCGGTTTAGAGAGAGCACTAATTGGGAGAAAGTTATAAGTCGATTCAATTCCCAATTAGACTTGCTCATATTCTTTAGCGAAGACTACTCGAGACGCTGATATTGACTATTGTTGGACATTTGACACAAGGTGATTACTTGAGTTAATGATTTATCACTTATTTGAGATTGAAGTTGACTTTCACAAAGGCGTGTTCTTATTTGATAACTTGCTCGGGCTTAAGAATTTGAGTCGAAGACTTGGCTTATCTAGTTACCAAAGCAATGAGGTGGATGGTTGAAGACCCGTTAACTATCACTATTAGGAGTTACTTTGTTTTACTCGAAGTCACACGCATATGACGGTGTGGATAATCGCAAGAGGTGTTAATGTCTCATACTTTGTTTGGGTAGTGAGTACTTAGAGATTTGCTTGAAGCATAAATTCTCTACACCGCTCTTCCATCATTAGGTGCAAGCTTAAGATACAAATGTGGGAAGTTGACTTCAGCTTTCAAGTATGGTATAGCGGGTTTTCTTCTTCAAAGGTCACTCAAATTGTCCACATAAGGTTTGATAAAAATAGTCGAGAGAGTCTTCAAAGAAGTTGATTCTCACAAGAGTTCAAGTGTTCTTCTCAACAAATTTCTAGTATACGGGCTTACAATGAGTCACGATTCAAGTGTCAAAACCAAAGAAGGAGAAAGGAGACTCACATATAAACACAAAGCGAGTAAACTTGATGAACTTAATTCTTCTAAGTGATTGAAGATATCCCGGAAGACAAATGTTATTACCGCAGAGAAACTCAAGGTTTGACTCATGACGAGTAAACTTGATGAACTTAACTCTTCTAAGTGATTGAAGATATCCCAAGAAACAAATGTCATGACCGCAGAGAAACTCAAGGTTTTACTCATGAAGGCTTTTGTGTTATTATTCCAACGACGTGGGGAAGAGATGGAAGAGTTAGTTTCAAGATGAAAGAGGTACACAAGTGTGTGATGATTTTGATTTTATCACAATCATCGTGGATAGAGATTGTGTACATTGGGGATGCTCATTGTTTTACCCGAGGGCTTAATCTGTGATTCGTAGATATAATCACTTATTCCGGTGTTGACATCCGCAGAGATTGTCACCCGCAGAGATAATCGTGATTCGCCCGCTTCTTCAATGTTATCGGTTATTCTCTTTGGGCATTCGTACTTCGGGTTCTTGAGCTTCATACACTTTCTTCTGGGAGAGAAAAGTATACATCGGGTTATTCTTTGGCTATTGGACTTAATATGCTACTGATGGTATAAATTTCTTTGTCTTCGGTATGTGTATTCGGGTTCGTGAGCTCTAGTCTAAGAGATTGACCGCATCAATTCAACTACTGGGAAGTGGTCTCTTGACACCTTTTGGAATGGATTGCTTGAGACTTCAAAGGAAAAGAAATTTGAGAAGATTATTTAAGTGTGGGATGAAACGTTGTCGGTGTTCTATTGGATGATATAACCTCGAACGAAGAATCACGGTGATTATTCTTAAAAGGAGCAAAGAAGTTCGATGATAATGGTGTGCTTCTTTGTGCACTGCTAAGAGAAGCTTGAAAGAAAGCTTTGAATCGCTTTCGGTTAAAGGATTTTCGGTTTGGGGAAGCCGCCAAAGTCTCTCTTTCTCAAAGGCTCATGTTCTATCTTCTATTCGGAGCCCCGAAGCTTTGGTGGTGGATGTTTAAGAGATGACGAATTCTATCTTCTCGACGTCTTGCTCGATATCCTTATCTCGGTACTCAGATCATCATCCTCTTAACTATATCATCTATTCTATCATTGTATATATTTATTCAAAAAACAAAATACAAAAATATAAAACCCAAAACAAAATAGAAAAATATATAACCAAGAAAAAGAAAATAGAAAAATATAAAATCAACAAAACCCATAAAATCGAAAAAATTTGAAAAGTCCAAAAATATGTTTTTCTCAAGACATGTCTTCGTATCGATAACATCTGCGGTCTTAGAAATGTCATTCAATAATGGCACGGGACCATAGATGAAGTTCGAGCAGAGGTGTAAATATTTTTTCTAAACATGTCATAAAACTATGGCTTACGCTTATTTCGCATCGTAACCAAGCTTAAATAATGGCTTACGCTTACTTGATCGTAACCTGTGCTTAAACTATGGTTTGCTATTATTTCGTATAGCAACCCGCTCTTCAAAAGAAAGGAAAGTGTCAGCACTAAACCAATTTTTCAAATATTTCGCACTTATCCTAAAAAATAAATGAGGAAAGTATGTCAAGGATCATTGTTTCCTACTCAAATATTTTTCCGTCTATAAATTCTTCAGAAAAATATTTGTTGTTTTCTAAAATGGTGGTAAATGAGTTGCTTGTAAATCTATCGATTGAGTTTTGTGAAAATTGAAAACTCAATCAATGACTTCGCGCTTTTAATCTTTCGGAAAATAAGTCATTGATTGAGGGGAGAATGTTTTCAAATTTATATCATCTAACGGACTTTCTTAATTATCCCACGTGCTTATCCGAAAAAATATAATTGCCTATGTTGAAGGACTAGGTTTCTAGGATATGATTGTTAGGTTTAGATGATTAGAGTTTGAGAAACACACTATTCCCATACCTTACATGATCCGATTGATATGTTGGATTGACTTTTATTAGTCGATTGTTTGTTTGGGTGTTGTCGACCACCATATATTTGTATGTGTTCACTAACATATGCAGTGTATATTGGTATATAAGAATGTTCCGATCCGGATCCCATAAATGAACATGATTGGATGCCGCAAGAGAAAGGGTAACGATATCTTGGGTTGACAAATGAAGAAACGGAGCTTAATTGGACTTCAATGGAGAGTTGGCATAAATGCAACGTAAGAGGTATCACCGCATCGCTAGATGGTTTTCTTCTAAGTGATTGAAGAAACGGAGCTTAATTTGACCTCGGTTGGCATTCAAAATGCAACGTGAAGAAGAAGTCTCACCGCATCGGCAGATGGTTTTTCTTCCAAGCCCTCTGACAAAGAACAACGGAAGTTTCTCAACCACCTAACGTATCTTTGTGCAGGGATAATAGTGATGATACCATTTTTCTAAAACTTTGTATAATATTGTTTTTGAAAATGGAAAAATATTGTTTTGAAAATAAATTGAACTAAATTTTGAAAATCACCGGACTTCATTTTTTATCAAAATCTAAGTCACTCAATTATCGACTTCGGTCATCAATTGAGGGGGAGAGTGATTTTAAATTAAATATTTTCAAAACGATATTTCATCTATCAAGTCTGTTTGTACGAAATAAAGTATTGATCTAAAGATTTAATGTTATGTCATGGTATGATTTTCTTTAAAACTCAAAGATCTTACAAAATGAAATTTTTTCTGTCTTGTTTGATTGTGAAACTGCTTTTATTTTACTTAAAGATCGTTTAAAAAACTATTATACCGACACTAACAATCTTTAATGTCTAGTGTTGGTCCTTATCTCGTCATTTTCAAAGTTAAATCAAGCCACGCCTTTCCCAAAATGTTTTAAATGATTTAAATCAATTGGGATCACAAATCTCAAAAGGTTGAAATTTTGATCGGGTAGAGATCGTGAGTTAAATCTCTTATCTGCTTAAATGGAATTGGTTTTAGTCCTTCAAAGGCACTCCGCCTCCATGTGCCAAACGATTTTAATATACATAATGCACATGTTGAGGAGGAGGATTTATCCAAAACATGATGAGCATTTAAACCAGCCACATATTCTCCCATGTTTTCTAAACCTTATTAAATCACTTGGGATCCAAAATCTCAAAGGGTTTGATATTTTGATCGGGGAGAATTTGTGATTTAATATGAAATTTGATAAAAGGTGATCGTTTTGATTCAATTGTGCAGTCGCTTCTCAGATAAAGTAAACGCTTTCGAATCTCAAGCATATATTGAGGGAGCATTTTAAAAGAAAATAAACTATCGAGGTACAAAAGCTTTTATGTTTTAACATAATGTACCTTGATTGAGTTTTCAAATGGTTTCTTAAATGGCTTTTGTAATCGTGGATGTGCTTCAAAAGAACTCTTGCCTCTATGTGATAAAAATGATTTCAAATATCCTATGCACATATTGAGGGGGAGAATTTACCAAAGAAAATCAAATGGATTTTTCCATGGAAATTGTGATCAAGAAATTATTTCAAAGAACTCTTGCCTCCATGTGCTAAACAATTTCAAAATCATATGCACATGTTGAGGGGGAGCATTTTCTAAATGATCAAAACTATTAGGGTACAAAATGCTTTGATCTCGTATCACAAGTACCTTGATTGTTTTTCCAAATGATTTTTCAATTGGTTTCAAGGAAGAATGAACTGTACCAAAAGACCGACCATTTTACTTTATGCATGGAGTTATAAGGATGGTGAGGTTAGGTATTATTTCCCATGATCCGCTGTAACCGGAGGGATCTACCGAGGACAATCCACTAGATAGTGTAGAGTCCTTAGGTATGATGAAAAAGGAGAAAAATGAGAATTGGGAAGAGTGCGGATCGAGACGAGCTAGTAATCGGAATTAACCCAACAAGGTTCTAGTTATGAAGTCTCGGTAAGCATCAGGGGTTGAAGAATGAAAAGAATTGAATGTGAAAAGGGTGAAAATAAATAGCCCTCCATTAATTCAACCTTAGGGCGAGAAGGGTTCAATTCATATGCTACCGGTGGTTACTAAGGTAACACTGGTATTGAAGACAAGACGTCATGGACCCGAAGACGCATCGCACTAAACTTCCTAAGCTACTCAAGTTCCTCTTAAAAGGGCTTGTTTCATTCTCACGGGAACCGACATTATCTATCGACTTTCTCTTAGAGATTGTTGATATTGAAGAAGGAGACCCTCTCCTAGTCTCCGACACAGAACCAAATGAGCACTATTGAGTCTAGAGCCAAGAGATCATCCACAATATCTCATTAGGGCACAAAATTAATGAAGACTCGTTGTTTCACACAATGTGTAAAGTGAGTATATAATTGAGAGTCCCACGACATTACCCTTGTGGTATTGCCGTAACATCCGAGTGATATGAAAATATTCACAATGAAGATGGAAATCCTTCTGAGCCAACATCTAACAAGCTCTTGGTGGGTGACATGTGAAATCTTGCAAAAGATCAAGCTTGTGACAACTGGATAGCAACGATGGGGAGATTCATTCTTGAATCAACCTTGGTCCAGAATGGAATTGACGAATACTTTTGGAAAACCGCTCGATGTGCAAACCTTTTCTTTCTAAGCACGTCGAATGTATTCATTTCAAATTCAAAAAGTATATCCGATTTACTTTTAGAAAACCGCTCGATGCGCGAATCTCTTCTTTTCGCTAGCACGTCGAATGTGTACTCATTCTCTATTACAAAAGTATTTTGATTGAAAATTGATCTTTCTCATAAAACCTTCATCGATTGCAAAACTCTTTCTTCAAGCAATACGCGATTGTTTTCAAATCATTTTCATCAATCGGTGAATCTCAATTTGTTGGTTCACTCACTCCGTGTTGTCTTCTTTGAGACGTTCGGTTTGAGAACGGCTAGAACAATTGCGAAACCCCGTCAAGGAGATTCTTAGGAATCCCACCGATCACAAAGACTTGTATCGATCAACGGGAACCGTGGGTGTACTCAATTCAACGAAAGTGATCAAAGACACTTTCGTGCGCTTTATTGCTAATCGTCAGATGCGGTACACCCGACGATTGCAAATGATCGAATTGAAGTGTCAATCCAAAGCCGCATGTTCACAAAGAACCACACTTAATTGAAGAAATCATGATCGGTGCATATCTACATAACCCGGTTCGATATTTTTATACTATGCTTCGCTACGTCTTTGCAAATATCATGAACCGATGAAGGCTTCCGCTACTCGATGGAAAGATGTCATGATTCAAAAGTGTGAGCATGTCGGTCCATAAGTCACAACTTCACATGATGGCAACACAACTAAAGGTGATCCGAGATTTATCGTGGTCGATGATCTCAAAGAAAGCTCAAGATCATCAAAGATGTGATCGCTTAAAGGCCTCCACTGAAAGTACAAATCAATGCGGACTTTGAAGAATCGCTACAAAAGCACAAAGATTGCGGAAGTGAAGAATTCAAGTCTACGAGCTCAAGAACAAAGACAAAGAAAGAATGCTAGGATGCAAAATGTAAAACATGGGGTGACCTCCCTTAGGGGGAGATTGTTAGGAATTAGAAAATTCCATAGTGAAGAGTCGGTCACCCCAAATATTATCTAGCATAAGTTAGCTCGTAGACTTGTCGTTAGTCACGTTATTTAGTAGTTTATTTATTAGTTTGTAGCGTAGTATAGTTTAGTGCAACACCGTGGAGGAAGGATGGGTCTTTACCCACTGTATCCCTGATCCACAGTCCGATAGGAGGACGGTATGTTTGTAACTATAAATACCCCTTCCATCCATGGAAGGGGTGGTGCTTCTCATTCAATCTAATATTTCATACTTTGTGTAAACCTCTAGCAAGAACACCCTCTCTCTCTACTAACTCTCTAACTATGGCAAACATGTATTTTGATAATCCAAGACCACCCGAATCATCAACACAATAAATATTGGATCCTAACACATTCATTCAAAAGTTACTATATACAGTTTGAAAAAGATATAATTTAGCTAATGATATGAAGAGTAAATTTTCCAAATCATTTAAATGGAGTAAGAAATGTGTCATTATTTCAGTTATAGTCAATCATTTAATATGCTGATATTTTGAACTCAAAAAAGACTTGCTATATGGAAGATAATGAAGTTATGACAAATTCACACAAAGTAACAGTTACAAAAAATCATCAACTTAAAATCTTATTAATAATATTAATTATAAGAATGACATAAGCAACTCATAATCTAAATGATCATGTGTTGACAAATGATCATGTTTTAGGAAGCTAAAATATTTAAAAATCATCTGCGTGATGTTAATGCCCGGTATAATATCTTCCCATCGATTCATCATCATCGGACACGTAAGGTTGTTGTAACTTTTTTTCGGCATCTTCATGAATGTAGTTGTTATGAATATCTAAAGAGTGAAAAGGTTCATGTGGAATATCGTTGATATTAACCCACACACCATCGCTGTTGTGTTGTTATTGTTTTGAATATGTGCATCTGCTTCTTCATCAATAAGCGCAAACTTGTGATCTTTTGTACTAAACAAACTGTCTTGTTTATCAAGTAAATGTTCATCATCGCTAAAATCGTCCAGATGGTATACATGATCATTAGAATGAACAAATATTTTGTCATCCTCTTTAGCAGCTTGTTTAGACTTAGAGTAAACCGAATTGTGGAATAGTCCACAATCATCATTCGCTTCTTCTTTCTCTTCATCCTTTTTACCACGCCTTTGTGCAGACTTGGTTTTGCGCTTTATCCTCAGCGGTTTCTCGTCATCAGATTCCTATCAAGATGTTTAACCATGAATCATATAAGTTGGTACTATGTAAACACAATTTAGTAGAAGTGTTTGATATATGTTCATACCTTTTCTAATAGGTGTGCAAATTTTTGTAAATCGTTATCGAAGTAACACGTCCACAAGTTAGGTTGCCATCTTTGAGTAGTCTTCGCTGCTTTTTTGACGGAAATCACTGAAGGAATGTAAACAACAAAAGTTAGTTTGTAAATGTAAATGTCTTAAACGCTTGAATTCTATATAATAAGAACCTGAATACAACATTCAATGATGATTTGCTATTGAACATGGTTTCATACTCGTGATATGTTTTATGTTAAAGAATTGTATGAATCAAGATGGGATTTATGTAGTTTCAATATTTTATGTATTATAGGAAAGTATATCAAGATATATTGTAAACAAATATGTTTGATTATGAGAATATTTTTCGATTCTAGCGTTTGTAATAAAATTTGTGTATATCTCGTATTATTGGAAGTTTTAAAGTATCTATTTGGAAAGGATAGTAGAAATAACATATTTTAGTTGTAAATTTGATATGCTTTCAAGGTTATGTTCATTCTCTAAAACAAAATGTGTAAATGTATTTGTTTATGAATTCATGTTAGTATTTGTTACTTACATTTGCAAATGCAGATAAATCCTTAAATGTTGCATGTTCTTTCTGAATGGTAATACGCATCATTATTTTTAATGAATCCTTATTTCAAATAAATTTTAAAAAGTCAACATGAATGATGAAAATATTGTAATGGGTAGTGTACTTAAAATATGAAATGGAATGCTAATTAACGTGATGAATTCTTTCTTTCACATGACAACCGAAAGCATTTCTTCGATTCGCTTCAACATGTCCACTTATCCGACCGCTTGTTTCCATCTTCTTAGTAGCCATCTTTGACGATTTGGGTCAATAAGGGTAGGATAACAATAATGTGCTAAGTATATATCCAAAGGTTTGACCAAGTTGAATGTTGTGTAGCCACCATCGATATACCATTCATGTTCTATCTTACGAAGACTATCCGCTTCTTCCATTTGAACAATGAACACGCAAGTAGTAAGCAACGACATCGGTGTATCGATTTAGATGGTGACGAACTAATCGCCTAACGTTGTCGTAGGTTAAATTGTGTGTTGACACATTGCATATCATAATTTCATCTCCGCCCAATAATCATAAAAACGTTTGTAGTTAAAACTCTACCTCCATGATGAATGCATATGTCAATTGTAGGAGGAGCAACACCCATTCACTATTAGAATGTAAAAGTAAACGATTAGATATGATGTACATTACGACAATGTTGGGAAATAAATGAAAAACTTACGTGTAGCTCTAATCCCACGATTACCATTGTTGAATCGTAGAGGCATTGTAGTGTGTAATGTGGCGAGAATGTAATGTTGAACATCTTTATAGCGATTTGACTATACTAATTTTAGAAACGATTTATGGGCATTAAAGTGTCGCTTTTTAGACAATGTTTTGATTGTTTAAAAGTAAAAAATGATTCAAGATAATTTGTATCATAATCATAATCATAAATAGATTTCAAAAGATAAAGACAATTATTCTCATTTGAAAATTGAACAAAATTATGGCGTTGGAGGCGAGCAATATGAGCATTCGCATTTTCCGTGAGGGCATTTGCAAGTTCCTGAACAAACAGGGCAATGACAGTTCTCCTCAATTATACTTTTAAGTATATATGGATCACCGTTATCATATGGATCTACGGAATCATAATATGTACTATTTCCAGGTTCAAATGGTTGTGGTATTTGATCGTCGTTTCTCACCTTAGGATCGCATACAAAATCGTTCTCCAAGATGGTTGATGTTTCATTTTTCTTGTCATGAACGACTGATGCTTCAAAAAAACCAATAATATCCGTTTTGTCTGCACCATGTTCGTTGGCAGATAATGTGTTTCTTGGTGCAACACTTTCTTTAACATATGCAAATTTTTGTCCTATAATACATTCAAAGGAATAGACTGGATTCTTGTTTAGGCAAATAAATGTTTCGTAAACTAAATTTATACAAATTCGGAAAAAAAATTCAGAAAAATATCGATTATGATTGTAACATACCTTCGTCGTGATGGTTTGAGTTTGACATTTTTTTTCCTCCTTTACTCCGTAATATGTTAACAATTATGGTTTAAAGAATTTCTCATACATACCTTTATAGAATATGAAGGTGACAATATATTAGGAAATGATTTGTTGTATAATTTATTTATTTGTATACAACTTATTTGAAAGTTGATTACACGAAATATTTGTTTGTATACATATTGTTAATTAAAATATAGTTACTTTAAAATGTATTTGTGGCGGATATACATGGAGGATATATGTAAAACAATGATACAATAACGATGAAACGCAATTAGTTCCATAAGTATTGTGAAAGAAAATTGACGTGCTTGTGTAAATGTATAAGTACTAATTACAATTTAAGTGCGAAGCGGCAATGTCGGATTACTTGTTGGTTGAATGTGTAAAAGAGACATAGGAAGCTATCATTTAAAAGAATAAAGCATAATGTATCTTTTACCATGGGATGAATGTAAAAATAAATTATTCGCTTACATAAAGATGAATATACGAACATCGGTCCGGAACATTCTCTAAACAAACAAAAGGATCTTTGTGAAAGGATATTTAATTGTAACTAAATGTGTTAGTTACTACAAATTTTGTATACATATTGTTATTAAGTAAACTATAGTTACTTAAAATGTATTTGAGATCCTATAGATGGAGGATATATGCAAAACAATTATACAATAGCATAGTGTAGATGAAACGCAAATAGTTGCTTAAGTATTATGAAAAAACATCTACATGGTTGTGTAAATGTATAAGTACTAATTACAATTTAAGTTCGAAAGCGGCAATGTTGGATTAGTTGTTGGTTGAATGTGTGTAAAAGAGACAGATGCACCTATCATTTAAAATAATAAATTATAATTTTTGATTTACCATGGAAAGAATGTAAAAAATAAATTATTCGTTTAGATAAAGATGAATATACGATCATGGTGCCGGAACATTGTCTAAAAGAAACAAAAGAATATGGGTCAAATGAACTTTAATTGTAACTAAAGGTCTTAGTTACTACAAATTTTGTATACATATTGTTGTATACAAAATTTGTAGTATCATGTTTTTCTTGCATTGACTTTAAAGTAAACCGACTAACGTATGTGAGTTGCTTTGGTTGGATTATACTTTAGTAAATAATATGAGTCATCCGTAGAATATGAAATATTACATCAAAAATCTTGTAAAGTAATGGCATATTCGTGATCGTGAACTTGCTAAAAGGTATTGCTAATATAAGTCACAAATTCTAAATAACATTATGAGGTCATCATGTGTGTTGGGTGACCGGACGCTCATTTTATCGTGATCTCATTAGATTTTTGTTGGCAAGAGCAAAACAACGACGCATAATCATCACAGATGCTTCCTATCGTGAATGTCATGATTGTTGACATTGCTTAGTAAATGTATATAATTAACCGGAGATATAGACAATTAAATTGTTTAGCAGTTCATCTTCATTGATTGGCTACACTAACAAAACCTTTTAAAAAATTGGGTTACCTTGTTTTTTTTAATTGTATATGACAAAAAGCAATGTTTGCATGTCAAATGTATTAAGTCCAAATGTGAATACAAATTACTTATACACATCACTTTGTGCAAATGTATGTATTACACACATCACTTGGTCATCAAACATGTAAGTGATAAAATGTTACTAAACAAACCTTGTGTGCTTTTGTGAAAATATAATTTAATTACTTATACAAACTTATACAAAAAATGGTAATTAAATCTACAATATAACGCTTGACGGCTTGAGTGATGATGCATCGGAAAATTCAACAAAACCATCATGACTATGACTAACGTGTATAGATAGTGTGATGTTAACGGCGGTGCTATAATTAACGCTTAACTACCCCAATAATTTCAAAACACACATTCAACTTGATCTCTCCATCTCTCTCTTGAAGAATACATGTTCTCCAAATAATTTTATTTTATTTTTTCTTGAATGATTTTGTGTTAATAATGCGTAGATTAAGCACCGATCAAACTATTTTTAATGTTTGTGATTATTGTTAGATTGCAAAACAAAGGAAAACACGGTTCTCGTTAAAGTGAAATACCGATTGACACCGCATGTGAGGTTAGATGATATGAAACATATAAAAATAAGATACTACTTTTAAAGATATGTATGAGTTATGTTAGAATCATTTTAGTAGGACTTTGTTAGATAGTTAAGCAAGATCTTCCTAAGAATCTTAATATAGGTATTAACATTGTATGCAATTATGGGGATAAGTATGGCTAAGATTAGTATAGTATAGATTAGTTGTTGCATATGAAAAAGGGTGTGATGTTGTATCAAAGGTGCAAGAGCTAAACAAACATATACTGTAACATGGAGATATGATTACACAATATGAGGAACAATTTCAGAATGGATGTGTAGTTAAATTGTATGAAAATATGTGCGCAGTTGAAGTTAGTACTTTTAAATAATTATATGGGTTAAGATATTATCGATTTACTAAGACTTTGTTTTATACTTACTGAATATGTAATTATGCACTGAGTATCGGTATGAACATTGTTTGCAACTATGGCGGGAAGGTAGTTTGGGTAGATTGTCGTTTAAGTTTTCCATATGAAAAAGCGCGTGATATGATATAATATGGTGAACGGACAAAAATAGGTATTCGTACGGTCAAATGGTTAAATGATTATAGATGTGTGCAATGCTTTAGTATGTAGTAACATATACGAATGTGCATATATTTGTTGATGTGAACACTTGTTGACCCTTTGAACGTATGTTGTTTTATGAAATGTAATGATGATGCGCTTTCGTTGGTAAACCAAATTAACATTCGAACATTACGGGTATTTTGTGGTACGATCAAGTTATTTAATTGAGTTGTTTATTCGAAACTCTTGACATTAATACATGCATCATGTATTTCAATTACGCCTTCTTCCTACTGCTTTACGGACCACCAAACCCAAGAACAATTGGATTTACTTAATTCATAATGGCGAACGAAACATAAAGTTTACATAAAGATGGTCTGGTGGGAGCGTTTTAAGTTGTTTGAACGTGAGTGGCGAATATTTTAGATGACAAAGAAGTACACGAATGTCGGGACATTTCATTTTATTAGGCAAGAAGAGGATCACATTACGTTACAAACAGATACCAATGATGGATCCGAGTGCAATGGATACCGTCTCGGATGTCGAGGTTACGATAAATAAGATGCTTGCTAACTTTGCAACACCTTGAACAATCACCGTAATTACTAAACTCTAATCATTAAATTGAATAACTTGATTACAAATCTCATGAAAATCCATTTAGTAAATAACATTTTATTTTGTATAAACTCATTACGCAGACATTCCTAGCGGTTTCTTTACTTCATTTGATAATGATCGCTTTCGCATTCTTGTGGGTGGAGTGGTTGTAGCAACCGTAGCTCATCGTAGGATTGTGCCGGGATGAAGATAGGCATGTCCATCTATTCGGTGGTCGTGGATGGGATATTTTAGTTCACGAGAAAACTCGACTGCTGGCGTAAGATTTGTCTTGACAAACTTGCTAAACAATGCTGTTTCATTGATGCCATTTGACGCAGCTGGTGTCGAGATGCGTCATGATGTTGTAGAACGATGTACCGAATCGCAGAAACCCTTTCATGAGAAATCCGATTGACAATGGTATGTTATCAAACTGTTGGAATAATATATGTACTTATTTCTCAAGATAAAACATTTGAATATGATAATTATTTAACGTAATTTTGTTTTTGTATATTTGAAATTTAGATAAGAGGATGAAACATATGTGTGCATGGGAAGGACACACCGAACATGACAATGAGAGGACTGCTTTACGCACCGATATTGGCGTACGTTACGGACGATGTAAGGCGGTTGGTAAGTGATCGATTGATATTAATATATAATTTATTGGAACTTGTAAATCTAAGGTTATTCCTTACATTAAGTCTCGACACGCGTAACATTCCTCATGACTTTGTGAAGGCGCATGCAATGTGGCAGTACCACAATGCGTTGCTGCAATACGAAGAAGAGGAGTTCTATGTTGACGTTGATTTGGAACGCCACAATGACAGGCCAAAAAGCAAAAATCATGTTACAATCAATTGCAACTGGACAGAGATTGTTAGAGATTGTGATTGGGAAGATAACAAAATGGTCCGGTTCAAGCTTGTTAAAAAAGTTCCAGACGTCGGCGTCTCTTTGCCTTCAGGTAACAAAGTTGAAATTCCAGTATTCCACATGTGTTAAGACATCCGCAATCGCGTCCAAGAAACTTTGTGTGTGTGTTAATGATCGAACTTGTTATGTCTAATCAAGCATCATAAATTACGCTTGATTGCTTATGTCGTATGTTTTGTGTTTTGAGTGGTTATGAAGGTCGGCCGATATGGCATGAACACTTATTTTCTATAATGATATGCTATGTATGTAATGGTAAATAGATCAATGTTATGAACTTATGTGTAAGCGCTTTAAATATATTTCATCGTATGTTCTATTTTATTGTCAACGCTTATTTTTAACTTGTATGAAAATAAGTGTGCATAGCTTAATATGTTCGATTTGTTTCATCAAACTTAATAGCGTAACAACCGATTGGCTAATATAAGAGAATAAGAGCTTTTACATGGGCCTTGTTTTGTTCCGCTTTTACTTCTATCGCATTGATTACTTTTTAAAGGATATGATATGTTGGTTAAATGGCGATTTGAAATTTGATTTGTCATTTGGAAACGCTATTAGAATATGACATTAATTGACACACCTATCATCTTCCCTTCATAAACAGATCCGATTATATTAATTGACGATTCAATGACATTAAGACATGATTATCATCCGCTTAATTTTGATACTATTGATGATAAATATGTAGACAAATAATTATTTGAACCTCAAACACTTTTATAACAATAGACATAATATTCATCACGTAAATGGTGTTATATGAAGATAAATTGTAAGGCCTTGAACTTCAAATAATTTTATTAATAAAATGACATAACATAAACATGAGAAGAAAACTTTGATGATGAGAGTTCAACTCGTCAAGAAGTTTAAATCGACAACGTAGTCATCACCAAATCGTGACCCATTGCCTGTAATTCATTGATCATAGCTTCTGTTTTTAGCACCTTCGACTTAACGGCATTTAGAATCTTGGCTTGTTCTTCAGGATCCCCACCATTTACTTTAAGCCAATCAAGAAAAACAGATGTGTCTAACTCACCTGCATATAGAAAATTAAATTAGCCACTATAAAGGAAATATATATGATGATTTTATTTATAAGATGGTAACGCTAGTTATACGACATACCTTTATCATGTTGAGAAGACGATCCTTCTTCAAAAAGCGATGCAAGAAATCTCATTGCATCATCAACTTTGTTATTTGATGGTTTCCTCTGCCCATCATGCAAAGGTGTTCAATAAAGAGGTCATTGCAGCAGATCAACATCAAGAACGGTTGGAGGATTAACCTTGCACTTGTTTTAGCCGTATTTGAGTTTTCATGCTCTCTTTTTAGGGTTTGATGATGCCATGTAAACTCGTATTGAAGATGTATGTGAATTAGGAGTATTTATAGATATTTTGTGAGTATAATTATGTATTTTACACATGTGATCCTTCATGATTGAGTAATATTCTAAATAAGCTTTCAAAATCGGTGACATATATAAAGTTGCTAAAAACTATAAATAGAAATTGTATCATCGTAAAATATATATGATCTCATTTAGAATCCTTCCTAGTTACCCCAAATGACAATGACAACGTGAATAAGAATATCAATGCATATTTTCTCATTAAAATGCATGTACTTTTAAAACTTAACATAGTGAATAAGAATATCAAGAGTGAAACATGTCTTATTGATAAAAGAACATTTTTTGCAATTACATTTCTTATTCAATCAAACATCGTCGCTATAACTGCCATCATCCGTAGGAAACGGAGTTGCATCATCATCCTCAATAAAATCGCCAAATCATCATCAATATCATCGAGATTCATCAATATCGGTATCAAGATCGCCTAAACTAATTCCATCATCATCTTCATTATCGCACCATTAGTAATCGTATCGTTAATGGGAATGGAATTATCTTCAAAGGTAACGTTATCAAAATCATCATCCGCTTTCACGTCCATGAGCCTTGATGGAAGTACATTTGATGAGAAAGTCCTTTGTCTTTTTGTGATCGACTAAACGTTACAGTCCATCGTCATCATCTTCCTATGTAAAGGTAGTGGAACATGATATTAGTCATATCTTGTATATGTGTAAACCGAACAATTGTAATAGCAAAACAAATCTATTATAGATGATCAATTCATACCACATTATAATTGTGTATGTGGTCATGAACGGTTTCTTTTTTTTGTGTTATTGGTCAACATTTTCATCATCGAAGAAACAATGTGAACAACATTGTTATTCACGTAAACATCTTTTTCAACAATCTTCCACGCTTATGTAGATACGGGCACTCCTTGAGAATGTAATAATCGGTTAAAATTGTACAAATTGTTTGTTGAATTTGTTTGTAAAATATAATATTCATCTTTATTAACGATGACATATGCACGCTCAAATTCTTACCTCATTGTCATCCGATATGTCGATAAAAGATACAGTTTATCGAATGGATCGAATGTATTTAACACTTTATTGGCTTCCTCTTTTTTGAGAGCCTACATAGAAACAAAGATGTAAGATAAAAGTAAAATGAACAAATTTGACTATTTCAAATGTATCGAAAAGTTTATTTAAGTTTAATCACTTGGTTTGTCTATGAATATCATAAAATACATACGAACCTTGGGTGAGTCGTTCTTCACCATAATGTGATTGTAGGAGATTAGTTGTGTGTTTATGTCCTACATTGGTGGCACCTTTTATACACAATGTATACAAAGTTAAGTTAAGAATTGATCTCTAACATACTCTAATTTACTTTTGAAATTACATAGAATTTGTGAGTTGATTACATGAAATAATTTAATTGTATAAACAAATCTTATGCGTATATAGAGTTGACTAACTTGATGGGTCATTTGTTATTTAGTACGAATACAAATATTACAAATATACTTTTAAAAATAGCATTTATATTAAACGTGTATTTACAAAAGGTAATGATTGTTCTTGGTTAAAAATATCAAACTTACCTTGATAAATGACCCGGTGGTAGATGAATTCTCACACACACCTCATTCATTAATCAAGCAACACTGTAGCGATTTCTAACCAAGAACATGTAATCATCTTGAACAAAATACAAATCTAGTAAATTTATTGTTAGTTTTATGATGATCTGCATGTAAGTAAGAATGACAACTATAATATATTAAACACCAACGTGTATGGTTTAGGTTGATTCTTAACCCTTAAGATGGTAGTGATTTATAGTATGTTGATACATAGATACTTGCTTGGGGTATGCGGTTTCATATTTGACGAAATAGGTTTAACTTGAAAGACTATTTGTTTTGTAGTTTCTATAAAGTGTAATAGATATGAAGATTAGTCTTCAAGTATATAGGTTAGTTAATTTTATATGGTGTATGTTTTGTTTAAAAGTTAGTTAACAGAATAACATATTATGTGGTCCATTATTTTGTTACATGGTATGTATGATATGATTATAGAGTAAAATCATATAATCGAAAGGTTACGCAAAGGACAAAGTGTAGTAATATTGTATAAGTTTTATAAAGGTGTTGTGTTTTTAGTGTATTCAAATAAGTAGTATGTATAAAGTATCCACGTAAGACATACAAAGGTGTCGATTAAAACGATTTGCGCTTTTGCAATATATATGACATGTGAATGTATACTTATGATATTCATTATTAGTTTGTTTCTAAAGGAAACATAAATTACTATTAGTTATAACGTAATCACTTATGACTGTCGTGAATAAACGTAAACCATTTGTTTATTTATCATATAGGATATGCGAATTTATATTTGTAAAGTGATTCATATGTTTTAAAATGAATACTTGTTTTGATAATTGTGTACAAATACAGTCTGATTGCTTATATTTGTTTCCAATGTTGTTGCAAAACGAATCATTTAGCTAATCTATATGTTACTCATAATTTGACAGGATGAGTGTTCAATTTGTGTTTGCTGTAAACAAAGCAAAGTTTGCGAAAAGTCAGGTATGCGCGTAAGGTGATAATTTAAACATTAATACTCATGTTTATAATTGAATATTTGTTTTATTTTGTTTGTGTTGTCGCCGTACCATCTCTCGCTCACAAAAGCTTCTACGATGGAACACCATGGTCAGTACTTAATACATAATCGGGGAACAAAACACAAAGTCTGGATAAAACAAAGCTCGGAAAACCATTACAAATTGTACGGCGATGAGTGGGTCAAGTTTCTGGAGAAGAGTAGGTATACAGACGTGGAAATGTTGCACTTTATAAAGGAGGAGGAAGACACGACACGAATCGCCACAATCGTCCGGCGTTGAATGCGGTGGATATGACAAAGAATGATAGCGCGCAGCGAGATGAGATGCTTAGTGTTTCGTATGAGAATCTTGGACATTCTCCAAGCACACACGAACTATTATCTATTTTGTAACGCCTTTTTAAGTTCAAATATGAAGTTTATAAATCGTGAGTATGTTGATTATTTTCAATTGTATGTAGTTGCTTCCCGGAGATTTCCTGCAAGATATAGTGACAAACGAATTTGATATTCAGATGGGAGGAATGAATTTAGCAACTGTGAATCATCGTCGTGTTCATATTCGAGGAACATCAAATCCAAAAGTTTATGCAAACTTGTTTTACGGAGATGGATGGAATACTGTTGTTGACAATCAACACCTGGTACCCGGGAAACCAATGGTTTTCACAAATCTTGGTGGTGCAAAGGCTTAATATGATTACTTTCGGAAGGATGGACTTGGTTTAGGCTTTGAGGACATCCCGAGAATGTAATGGATTTAGCTTTTCCTATCTCGTCGAGGTCCCCGGACAAAGGTATCATACGATATTTATGTTACACATCTATACTATATGATTGCATAACTCTAATATTTTGTGTTCACAAATTGCAATATAGATCCAAGAATGTTTCACATATGCGATCGGGAAGGGCATGATCAAGATAGAAATGAAGATGCATGTTTTACACACCAATGTCGGCCTATGTCCTTGATAGGAACCGTTTGGTAAGTAGATACTACGATAATTGTTAGTGCATGTCGGTTTATGTGTATTTAATTTTGGTTATGTCTACTTAAAATGAGAGCTTATTGAGGTTTTATATTTCATATACTGATCAGACCGCCAAGTTTGTTGATAAGAGTGAATCGCACATTTGACAACGCAATTGTTAGACACGGTGGGATGGAGTTTGCGGTTGACCGTGATCAGAAGGCACAAATAGACACCAAGAGAAGCGAGAAAGAACCATCTAACAATGATTGCAAAGGACAAATGGAAACATGTCAAAAGGCAATGCCGCTTCGTGAAGGACAAAATGATTCGATTTCAACTTGTTGACGTGATGACCGATTTGGCGGAGACAGTTGATCCGAGTTTCGTGCTTGTTCCAATATTTGATATGTGCTGAATGAAGGTGTTCAAGTGGATTTGACTTTTGTTATTGGGATTGTCAAGGTGTGTGTCTTTTGAAACAATGTTTAGGTGGCAAGACTTTAGTAGTTTAGTTATATGTTAAGTTGAATAATGGTCGGATACATGACTTGTTCATCCGCCTATTATCCTACTACGCTTAAGGTGTTATCCTACTACGCTTCGTATGTTGACAATCGCTTATTTATATATTGTTGAATCAACTACTTTAGACTAATGCGTCATCTCGTTAATTAGCTTACTTCCTTTAGGAGTGTGTGTTATTGTTTAAAGTATGCTTGCTTGTCTATGTAGTAAGAATTTTAGTTGGGTTACAATCTGCTATAAAACTGAATGATAGTATGTGGGTTAGTACCTTTTTATAATGTTTGTTATACTGACATGTTTATATAGCATATTGAGTAAGTAGGCATCCAAGTTCATCTCGATACCTTTTTTGTAATTTGACTTTTTAGAATGACAATGTGGACCAATGTATATATTGACATATTAATGGTATGAAACAATAAAACATGTGGTTTCATCTTCATCTGAATCAAAAAGAACATACATTTGTTGTCATTTAAAACAGCTTTCGATGTAGACTACTTCCATGATCCTTAAATATGTCCTACACACATGTTTTATTGTGATACAAAAATGTTTGTGGCAAAAATAGACCTTTTTTTGGTAGACTTGGTTGAATGCTTCAATTAATAAGTTACACATAATTAGGCTTATAAATGAGCCCATTAAATCCAAACAGCCCAATAGATTAATATCTCATGTTCCGGTCAACTGCAAAAGTCCAAAAGCTCAAGAGATTTTTTGCGTGTTTAGATATAGAAAGATTACGTTTTCCAAGCACAAAACATCTTGAATCTTAGTTCAAACACTATCAAGTCGTTAGGTGTTCCACTTATCAAAACAGTGCATGATGATAGTGGTTAGATTATCCAACTTCATTTAAGATAGTGTACACAAAATACGTTAACGATGATAATTGATCACTGCGACAAATGCATGATATTTGTCTACTTGATGATCTATCTTACTGTTAAACATGTATAATACCCTAATCATGTTGAATCAGAGATGTACGATAAAATGGTTTGTTGATGCTTATATGAATCAATCGATGTACATTTTTTAATGGTGGTAGCATGATAACTTGGTGATGACTTGAATGGCAGTGTTCTATCAGATATATAAGTGTTGTCCAATATGTGATATGATGGGAGTATGCATCTTGTTTTCAGATATAACAGATATGTGACAATGAGTATATATCATATAACAAACTGGTTGTCCCAAAAAGGGTAATTACACATCATTATCAAGAAGTGAACCCAGTGTGTATTATGCTTCAGAGACAAAAAGAACTGAATTGATAGTTAGCCAAAAATACAAATGCTCAATACAACTGCGTTGATAGTTAGGAAAAAATACAAATGTCACTAAATAAAAATGGGATAGTATCATAAAATTTTCATTAGAACATATAAATAATACACTCAATGTGCAAGTATACATTTGTTTTTATGAATACGTAATTTGAAGTATAAAAAGGTCTTAACAACCAAAGTGCCGTGTGATTAGGACCAGAGGTAATACATAAACTTGATCAAGCGATATAGGTTCCATAGAATATAGCACAATCACACCGCAAAATGAACAAAACACCAAAAACAGTATATAATGGTAGTCACAAAACCTACAAACAACTTTAAGCACAAAACTTATTTCCAATAATTAACCAAAGTAATCGATTGGTTATTCTTAATAAGACATTGTCCACAACGTAAAATCGATCAAACAAGATCGCATAAGTGAGGAAAATAAAATGAAAGACCAAGATAATGGTATGGACAAAGTATTGTTTACGTGATATCCATCCACGCTTCCGCTATTTCAAAATTAAAACCCAATAAACACTACATTCACGGCTTCTCAACTTTAATCTCCTTGTCAAGAACCAACTTTGTTCTTTTGGTAGCACTATTCTCTTCGCCTTGAGCAAGTCGGTTTATCCAATGGATCAACCTTCCTTTTTCTTGAGACGTAGTATCGTAAGACGATTGCTCGGCATTCACAACATCATTCTTTAGGGCGGCGATCGGCGTTGTGTTCTCATCGGTCCGTGACTCCAAACTCGTAAAAATCACCCAAAGGGTAGGTTAATCATTGTAAAAGGTATAAACGTCGCAACTCACAGAGAAGATGTGCCATAAAATGTGTACATGAGCATAAATGAAAATACTTACAAATGGCGCACATCGAGAACCTTTAAGTCGGTGGCTTCGTTTTAGTCGAGATCCAAATGAAATAAAGAAATTATATGGCTAAATTTTTGTTGGTAATGTCTTAGTACATGAAGTTTGGTTAAAACCGCTTAACAATTTAAATTCATTCGTCACCTTCCCGGTGTAGCAGTAGCACAAACAAATTTAATGATATCGGATCATTAGACAAACGCAATACATTGAAGACAGCATCGCCTTTTCTTTGTTTTGGCATCAATGTACCACCTTAAAACAAATTTCTTATCAACAATTTCCATAATCTCCGTCGGAAGACAAAGATCGACTCACATAAGGACATGTAAATGAGTGGACAATTTAGAATGTACAAAGTGTTTAAAACAATTAGCACTGTTGATGAACAATTTATACCTTGCCATACTTATCCACCAACCGATAAGCGCTTAAGTTATTCGAATAGCCGCGCACCTCATCATTAAATAGACAAACCGACATGCGGCCATCTTGAACCTCACCGTAAGCGGAACCTAAATGCAAAAAGTACACAGTGCAATCGAGGCACTAACAATCGAAAACAAATGCCATATAAAAGGCGCTTTAAGGAAAGCATATACTCACCGGGTTTTGATTGACGAGCAAAGAACATTGCATTTTGAGCACCACCATTCATTAGGACCAAGAACCGGTTTGGTGTGGTATCGGATTCAAGGTCAACAATATCGAAGACTTAACCAACTTCTTTCTACACACCTCACATCCGAGGTACCACCAACCTTCCTCCTCTTGGATAGCACAAATTGTAGCGACGATAATGGATGGAACACCCGCATATATGTCCGGATAAGTTGGTGTTATTTTTGTACAATCGCTTTTAAACATGAAACATCAAATTGGTATGCTATATTTCATTACATAACCCAACAAAATGTATTGTTTGGAACAGTTTCATTGTACATTTATGTATTGCCGAGTATACTATATGTAAATGCTGGATTGTGAATGAATTTACTGCTCAACATCAAAATTTCCGCAATGTTTCTATACATGTATTTGGTGACGAAATCATCTTTGTAGAATTCTTTGAAGCAATTGAGATACGTGATGCGCTTTGTTGAGAATCCTCCGTACCTTGAGCGACCACCAAACTACGATGGTTAAAAAGATGGTTAGTATGGACCATATCAACGCTAATATATTAATCAATTTAAAAACATATACAAATATTGGTTTAAGATACCTTTTCCTAAAAGATTCTACATCTTTAAATTCATTGCCGTATATACGCTTTTGCCGTTGAAGAGGAACAACCTTGTTCCATTGAAACCATTTTGATGGCCATTTTTCCCGCTTATTCAAAAACATGTACAAAATATTTAAATGATTTCGATTTATACCCATTGTCAAAAGTGCATGATAAATAGATCGAATGTAAATGTAATATAAACGTACCATCCCGCACTTTCATCATGGCGGTACCGGAGGACAACAATGATCTTACCATGTTCATCGAGTTTATTCAAAAATCGTCAATTGTTGAGCAAAACTACCCCACAACGCATACCGGCAACTCATTGCCTCAGATATATGATTGTTATCAATTCAAGAAATACATTGTAAATGTAAATGCAATCAGTAAAAGTTTGTTAGAATGACCTACTCAAGATCAATGATTGTGATGGGTTTCTTCTTTCCGCACTGCCGCTTTTGTCATAAGTATCCGTGTCATCACAAGCAACAACCGCCTATCACATCGCATAATGTTGAAACACAAACAGCTTCAATTCATTGCCATATCATGTACTAAAGAAAAGACAAATGTATACATATAAATAAAACGATGTACATACCAAACGGAAGCTGTTCAAACAGTTTCAATTCATTGCCATATCATGTACTAAAGAAAAGACAAATGTATACAAATAAATAAAACGATTCTACATACCAAAGTCAAACTTCCTCATTCTTAAGAGATGTAATGTTTCCATATGGACGAAAGTCAAATCCATATCGAGAACCGTGAAATTTGCACTTTTCTATGACAAGTGTTCGAAAGAAAGCTTAGGCGGAGTGGTTTTTAACTATGCGAACTTTGGTTGAATCTCCCAAGACTATATCGTTGAAGGATGACAAGATTGCCTCTTCTAATTGATGTTTGAAACCACCGACCAACGCCATCCGGACAGCTGTCGGCATCCTAGTGTTCGAAGAAAAATGTGAATATTTTAAAGTTTAGTACATAAAGCAAAACTTCTATACAAAATAACAATTCATATCTAAAATGCCAAAATCAACAAACAATGCTACTTAAAAGACACAAATAAAAGTATAATTTGAAGCATAACATAAGTAGATGTTTGCACTGCTCATCAAAAACGATCATCTCCATATTAACAATATTTGGCTTGCTAAACATAGGTTGCATCCAAGTGCTAAGAATACGCACTCAGAACTTGATGTTGTCCTTAACGGTGATAAATCGTTGATATACCCGTAAACAAAGGTTGCCATTGCTTGATTTGATATTCAACGCTTAGGTAAGAAAATGAGGTGTGCATCTTTATCAACACGGACATCCTTAATTTATACAATGTGTGTCGCCCTGAAAATTAGGGATCATATGAATCAGAAAACTTATTTTGCATACTCATATTCCCAAAATTAAGATCATTACCAAAAAGAATAAAAAAGGCCCAAATTTTTTTTAGGGTTCTTGTTGGACATTATATAAAATCATTAAAATCACTACAAAAATTAACATAAACCAAATAACAATTAAAACGCCAAACGTATTAAACCAAAATAACAATTAAACCAAATAACAATTAAACCAAAATCAAGATACTTACCAAATAAAAATGATGCCAGCGATTCAACTATTTTGAGAGGTGATATATGCATTGAAACGCCAAACGTATTGGGCAAGAAAAATTGACAGATTGAAACTTTGATTGAATGGATGAAACGCATAATTAAAAGTATTAATTAGTTGCCAGATTTGTGAGGAACAAAACTCGGTGGATATGAATGTGTGTTGACCGGATTATAATGAAACTTGAGAAAGAAGGTTGGGAAAAATAAGTCACATGATCAGCACATGTTTTTTTTTAGGATGCATTTGGGTGTTGTACATTTGTGCTAAATATGGAAGTGTTTTTAATAATAAAATTTAATGCGCTTTAGGAGGGGAGTGAGACAGATTTTGATATATTAGATAGTATAGATTCTTTGCTTACAGCCCATGATTAATCATTCCTCTGTCACAAATATTTTTCGTCAATCAAATATCATCTCTAATTATTAAAAGTGTTTTTGGCACAAGTCAAGTACAACAAAAGTACACAAGGATCTACATAAAAATACATTTATCTATACTTTTATGTAAATTCTTGTGTATTTTTTCGTGAGTCCTTGTGTACTTATGGTGTGCTTAACTTGTGCCCCTAAGGCATAAGTTATAAAAACTCTTATTAAAATGGTAGTTAAATTATAAAATGAACATTTATTTTAGAACAACTTCAACTATGACGATGTGTTATGTTTCTTTTTTCTAGAGTTATTTTTGAAAGTGAAAGTAAAAAAAAGTAAAGCGGAGGGAAAAGTAAATTAAAGGAAAGGAATTTATTGGTTTATCTAGTGTTTTTTAGATTGAAATTAAATGAATGAAAGGTGTGTTATTATAAAGTTAAGATTAAAGAATAGGAGCTAATAAAATTACACTTACACTCATTTATTAAAATTTATTGTTTTGTAGATCTAGGAATTAAAGACGGATGAAATGACACTATTGTCATTTTAAAGTAACGTGACATGCCATTGAACTTCACGTTACATTACACTCTTAGTCTTGGGTTTACTTGCGTTTAGTCCTAAAAACGGTGAAAGTACACCGTTAGTCCTCAACATCAAGAAAACACTTCGGTGGGGATCCATAAGCCTAGCGGTCGTTAGTAACCTCATTAAGTGCATAAGTATTTTTGTCTTTTCAGCTTTTCATGTCCAAGCGCCCGTTTTATATCCAATTTTTCTACATCATATACATACGTCCAAATACCCCTATTTCTCTAACGTTTCTACCTTTCTTCAAACTCTAAGCCCTCGTCATTACCATCAAATCATCAATACCATTACCATTGAGCAGGGGCGACTCAACCTTTACGGATGCCTAAAGCGAAATTTCAAAACAAGCCCTTGTATATTAAATTTGTTTGCGGAAAAAACCGTTTATGTAAAATTTAGCTCTTTGTTATTTTTACATGTGATGGTCGAAAAATCGATGTGATCGACTCTTTCGGTCAAAATATTGGAGCCTAAAAACCGAAGCCTAAAGCCTTAGCTTTAGTAGCCTTGCCTTGATCCACCCCTGCCATTGAGCCTTGTCTACCATTCAAGTATACATCACTATCAATAAGTTTACCATGTCGAAGTAGGGGTGTTCATCGGTTCGGTTATCGGGTTGTTCGGTTTATTCGGTTCGGTTTGTTCGGTTAAATTTTTTTTATGGGTATAACCGAAAACCGAACCGAATAACCCGAATTACATTATTTTATTATTTTATTCATTAATTTTTATTGATTTTTAGCAAAAAAAATATAATCAAACTTAGTAAATGTTATATTTATAGTATGAAAGAGCTTTAATATATTTTTTTATAAAAAATATATAAAAATATATGTATTTATTTGAATTCGGTTTTCGGTTTAGATAACTAAAACCATAACCGAACCGAAAACCGAATATTTATTTCGGTTCGGTTCGGTTTTGACAAATTCGATTCGGTTACAAGTTCAATTCGGTTATTTTCGGTTCGGTTCGATTTCGGTTTTCGGTTTATTCGGGTATTACCCAACCCATGAACACCCCTACCTCGAAGTACTGAGATGGCCTCCTATTATCACTCAACGTCTTCATTTCCCACTCTCAGGAACCCAAAGTTCATAACCATAACCATCATTACATTATCAGTTACAACATGATACAAAAGTTGCATATTACAACCTTTGAAACATTAACGGTACGTTTAGTTTGAGGAAAACATCTTTGTTTTCCACAAAATGCTTTGTGAAAAACAAGAAAAACAGATATCGCGTTCAAATCAACGTTTCCAACAAAATGTTTTGCAAAACACAAATACCCTATTTCCTAACTTAACAGGGAAAATTACAAAACAAATTTTAGTTGTTTTCTTTTATAACCCACAACCCTACCTCCCTTTCTTCTAAATAGAAAATACAAACATCAACTAAACGCGTTTTCTATATTTTCAAGTGTTTTGAAGATAAATTTTCGTTCCAAATTTTTACAAAACTAAATAAAGAAAACAAAATAATTTTTTTCTTCAACTAAACGCGCCTTAAACATTTGGTATATTTAGCCTGCAAAGAGCTTGAGTAACCAATCTAACATTTTAATTACGCTAGAAACCAACATTCTTGGCTTCCGATGACATGAAAATCTAAGGACCATTCCAGAATCAAGTATACAACAGCATGAACACACCTAAATATTCTCATAAGGCAACATGCCATAGAGATGTACATACTTTGATTATTAAGCTCCTTAATGTAAACTTTGCTTTTTTACAAACTGAAAAATAAAAATAAAAAGATTTTTAGGTGAGACAAACTTCTCCACTTTGATGAGCTTCTTTGACCCTTTGTCATATTCATCTTCATCATCTTCGGCTTCAGCTTCTGCTTCATTCTCACCCTCTTCCTTGTCGTCATCGTCGCCTTCCTCCTGGCCCCACCCAAACCCTCCAATGGAACGAGAAGCTGCAGGAGGGGATCTTGCTTCTTCCACGATTTTCATGATATCCTCCACACTCTGTGGTGAAAATGTAGGGTTTTCCTTCCTGTAGTACACAGCTTGAGCGGCTTCTGTTAATTCTCTTGGTAGGTTCTTCAGAAACCATGGGTGGCTTTTGATATCTTTTAGGTTGATCCTCTGTAGAGCAACGTAAAATAATGTCAAAAATCATGCAAATTCTCTATTTCTCTTATCAAAAGTGAAACACATCAAGAGGTTAAGGTTGGAATCAGATGAACACTAAAAATTTTAGTAAAAATATAGCAGTCAAGATGGTGTTCTTAAGAAGCTAATTGCAAATATATGCAATATTAAAGGAGGGACTTCTAAAATAATGCTAAAAGTGACAACTTCGGCCCTTTATATGTAAGTCAGTCGACTTGGCTTGTAGTTTATCTCTGTTGACTAGAGCTAAAAAACTAGTTAAAAAAAACACGTCAAGCTGGTCATAAGTTGTCCAAAGTGTATTTAAAATCAAAATAAAATGTACACAAGCTAGTGTGCAGGTCAAGCCGACCCGGCCACTTGATCCTATAACCCTACCCCATTTTTGACCCGTCGGTCAATATGCCGACTCACCCATTTTGCCACCTATAATATTAATATAGTATAGGCATCTGTCCTGTTTAATGGAAAATGTCATAAAGAAGCATACATCATGCCAAGCGAGTATTCTCATTCGTTTATTCATTTAATATATTCACTTTTGGTATAAGTTATTTAAGTAGATATAAATAGCATATATAGAGATGGAACCCACAAAATGGGAAAGGAAAAAAAAAAGACGTAATGATGGTCAAAGTAGCTCACTTCAGCCACATAATATAAACAACCTTTTTTTCTTTGGCTGGCTAATAAAATAGGAACATGGATGTTGCATAATTTTCAACTATGACTTTAAGTGTGAACAAATTAAAAGCTGGAAGACAAGTTGACTTGTAATTTGCAAGCATCCATAAAACGGGAAGTGCATAATGCACAAGTTTGACCAAATCCTCAATCAGGGATTCATATTTTAAATATCTAAAAACTTAAAGTTCTTATACTATACGTACCCGGGATGCATTGGGAACAAATATCCGAGAAAGTAGATGCCTACATTCTTGAGATATGTGAACATAATCTGGGATCTTGTATTGCACAGCCATTATTCGCTGTAAAAACAAGAATCAGAAGTCCACGTTTTAATGTACAAAAGAGGAGTTATGTTACGCAAATAATGCAGCTACTTACTTGAATAGTCTTCCTAAAATTTTTAGGATCTTCTACGTCTTCAAAAGGGTATGCTCCCACAAGCATAACATATAGTGTCACTCCACAAGACCAAACATCAGCCAACTGAACAACCACAAATTAAGCACATATAAATATATAATTCAACCAACCATTTATTGGAAATATAAACTCTTTACTGTAGGTGCTTCGATTATTAAAGTAACAAGCATTGATAGCGCATTAGAAAAAGTTACTGGCTAAAATAATTAGATTCGATAAAAGGGCACCCTGATGTAATTTTAAGAGTTGAAGCTGCTCGGGGGTGGGTTGACCCGCAAGGACTTCTTTTGTAAATTTATGTAAAAAGAATTATAACATATTAATCTGTTAGTTATGATCACATTACTGGATTCCAATAATGATCCAAGTGTTTAAGTAAAACGACTTGTATGGATTAAAAATAAAATTTGATTAAATTTCACCCCGTTCTACCCATGTGACTCGTTCAGCATTTTTCTTTTCTTCTTTTATTTTATTTGACCCGTTTGAGATAAAACACAATCCAAATCATCCCGTTGATATAATATGACGGCATAAACTTAATTACCTTGCCATCATACTCTCTGCGAGAAAGAACCTCAGGGGCAATATATGCAGGAGTTCCGACAGTGGATTTGGGTCGCGAATGAAGCAGAGAAGACTGCAGAATGATAAAAACAATTAGCATCTAAATGTTTACTACTCGTTAGTTTCAACTTTCAATATTTAATTAAAAAAAAGACCTTCGAGTAGCCAAAGTCACAAATTTTCAGACGTGGTGCAGGGCTTCCATCCAAAAGAGTGTTCTCGAGCTTCAAATCTCTATGGCATATTTGCTGCATTCAATATTTAGCACAGGAGTTAGATATCCCATAAAAGCTGTATTATAGTATGAGAGTTCCATCTATATAAATTTGGTTTTACCATAAAATGACAATAGTGAACTCCTGATATAAGCTGCTGGAAGAAGTATCTAGCCTGAGATATTATTAGATATGAACAAGTAAGAGTTAGAATTCAAACTACGTGACCAAAAGCTTCAAGGAATTAATGCTACACGAGCAAATTAGACCTCATCTTCACTAAATCTTCCAGCATTGCAAATCCTATCAAAAAGTTCCCCTCCTGCAGCATACTCCATAACAATAGCAAGATGGGTGGGAGTCAGTACCACCTATTAACATACCAACATCTTTATAAGCTTCCATAATACCATACAATCATACATTCTTCAACCGCTCCAAGTTGCAAATTTTGGTAAACTGATTTACTGGAGAGGTTTGGCATGATATAGAAACTCTGTTAGCAATATCAATGACAGACTTGTGTTTTCTTGTAATGGGCAAGTACCACACTACCATAATACCAAAATAAACTTGGGCATGCATATATGTTTAGGGATGCAATAGCATACTAAATAATTTGTAACTAATAAAAGGTGTGACTATACTAGAGGTGGAGAGTTGGGTAATCAGGCAAAACGGATTTTATCCCAAAGTAGGTCAGATTATGATGACGTGCAACCACTTTTTCCAACCTCTTGACCGTTTTCTGAATAACTGTTGTATTAGATATGTTTCAGAAACTACATTATTACAAAATTGACCTTGTTCTTTAACATAGGGATTTAAGAGGTCATATACACTAGAAATACACTTCAGACAAATTTCAACCCATTTGACATGTTCCCTTTCTTGTTATACTTTTTATTTGACCCGTTTGAGATACGACATCACCGCAATCTACCTATTCATAAGTAAATGGATCAAAACTACATCCCGATCATATCATTCATCTTGATATTTTCCGAGAACGTAAATGTTGCAATTCCACGGGACCCGCAAAGTACTTATAAAAAAATCAACTGTGCATATTAACAAAATAAACAGAGAAAGAAAGCTACTTGCCTCTCTAAACCGAATAATATTAGGATGTCGAAGCGATCGATGATTAATAATCTCACGAGCAACATTCTCATCAATCTACAAACAAAAAATAAACGATATACACCGTCTTAAAAATCCATCCAATATGTCAATATCAAAAGTTCCAAACAAATTACTTTAATATTAGACTCATCATCCAATCACAAGTGGCCATATTATATAATCAAAAGTAATCAACAAAACAATACCAATAATCCAATCAACAAAACAACATTAAAACAATAATAAAAATACTAGGAACAAAATCTAACATACCTTATGTCCTCTTTCTATATATTTCATAGCAACAAGTTCTTTTGTAACCTTATTCCTCATTAATCTTGCCACACCAAAATTACCAGATCCTATATCCTTCACAAGCTCATACTTGTCCATTTTCAATTATCCTTATACCATCAAAACACATAAAAAAATCACAACTTTATCATAATTAAAAATAAAAAGACTAATTACCCATAAATTAGGAAAAACTTACCTTAACGTTAATAATCAAATTGGTGATATGGGTTTTGCAATTCGAATAAAATTACACAAATTCAGATTAAAAAACACGAAAATGAGGGTCAGTTCATTGCTATTGTTATTCTAAACCATGAAAACGAGAAACCTTGAAAAATATAAAAAAAATTGGTGTAATGATGGAATTTTTTTAAAAATGATTAAAGATTTGATATGGGTTTTGTGTATTAAGTGAAAAGTATGTTAATTTGGTGATGATTAATTTAAAAACGAGATGTTAATGGAAGAAAATGCAGGAAAGAATGTGTTTGTGGGTGTTTGGGAATGTGAAATATGGATTTGTTTATGAATTGTTGTTGGGAGAGTAATTAATGTCTAAAAATAGAATGAAGTTTCCTGGAAAGAGTGTGAAACGACAGGGATGGAGATGAAGACAAAGAATATAGGGGCTGAGGGCCGTTTGGTTTGCAGAATGGGACTATGACTTCAGGTGTTTGTTTTGTTTTGTGGGCCCGGTAATGAAATGGGTATATCATAGTTATAGATTCATTACACATAATTTGTTGTCTATGAAATCCATTCCCGTGGATCCCTTTTTTTTCCACTACAAAATTAAAATATCTATACACTTTTTCATACCAAATTTTATCAACCAAACATAAACAATCGTAATGATCTGACTTTTTCATACCCATTATCATTCCACCTCATTCCAAACCGATACCTATCATTATTCGTTCGAATAAACCAAACGAGCCCTGAATTTAAGAAGAGTAACTACACCTTTAGTCCTTGTGGTTTCATTACATGTAAAAATGCACCATCCATCCTTAAATACCAAACCTTATATATCATTGGTCGTTCACTTTAACGGGCCTCACTAACTGTCGTTATACTCCCACACGTGACCCACATGAGGGTATTCCAGTCTTTTCCCACACCCTCATTTAAATCTCTATCTACCCCTGTCAGTTCACTCACAGTCTCTCAAAAAACATCTCTCGCACTTAAAACTTCTCTATAAACTTTTCACCTCCTTTAAAATATCAACATTAATCTAACCCCAACTCTTTTAATCAAATACATTTAAAAAGTTTGAAATGGTGGTACCGATGCATGTAATACGAAAACCTCGTCTTGAAATAGATCCTTATGTAGTTTATGGTAAGTATTCTTGTATATTGCAATTTTATGGTAATGATAAAGTGTTCTTGGTTGTTTTTACTAGTTATTTATCTTTTTGTGTTAATAGAAATAATGTTACAAATGTTATTTATATTTTTCGACCTTCGTAGGTTTTGATAATCATAAAATATAAAAACACGCTACGTAAAAATATACGTAAACAAGTTTTTAGTCATAAAAGTTCATTTCGACATAATATCACTTAAGGTTTGTACAAACAATATATCAAACTTGTTAAGTGATCAATGAAATATTTTTGTCCTTAAAACTCACATTTTTATAAATGTGACAAAACCTTTTTACAAAAATAAATTATACAAATTATTTTTGTAATTACAAAGAAACGTTTTAATAAGAAAAATAAATTTAAGTTTGAAATCTCCAAAACCATTTTCCCCGCCCAAGGAGTTAGCACATTCGCTAGAAAAATATTTCACCGCATCAAGACAAAAACAGAGCGTCACGAGGATGGTCCTTAAATGAGCGACGGTCCTTATATATGGGACCGCCATATTTAAGGACCCTCCCCGCCTCCTCCCAGTACCTATAAATGTTGCACTATTTCAACTGATTTTCTCAACCTCTAGACACAACTTTCTCGCTCTCTCAATCTTCTCTCCTTCTTTGATCACTTTAACTTGTATATATTTGTTTATAAGTGATCTCATTCTTTCTTCCATCAAAGTGCAAAGAGAAGAACACTTGTATTCGCCAAGAACGAAGTGTTGTAAATTAGGCATTACACTCGTAACCGCTTGTTACGATTCTCCTCTATATCTAAACTCTCTTAATCTTCATTCTTATATTGGTAGATCCGACTTGTAGTAAGCCTGATATAGTATAGTAATGTAGATCCCACGAGGTGTAAGTCCAAGTATTTTTGTGTAGATCCCACAAGGTGTAAGTCCACGAGTGTTGTATGTAGATTCGGAAAAGGTGTAAGTCCGAGTAGTGTTATTTGTAGATCCGCATGAGGTGTAAGTCCGTGAAGTGTTGTGTATAGCGGTTAGCGGTATGTGTAGTGTTGTGTAGATTGGTTCTAGTTAAGATTAGGACGTGACATTTAGCTTAGTATCGAAAATCGGTGTAAACTACGATGTACAGTTATCTCCGCCAGAAGGGAGTTTGTTGACATAGTGATTGAGAACTCTAAAGTGTGATACTCGGGGAGTGAAGTAAGGCGAAGAGTAAGCTTTGTAACCGAACCACTATAAATCTTTGTGCATTGGTTTGATTGTTCTAACTGTTTATCATCTTTAATTTCATATATTATATTTAGTTGTTATACTTATAGCATTCATACATTATTAATTGATATCACATAAATTCGAATCAAAAATATTTTCAAAAAGAACAAACTTCTTTTAAAACAAAATTAAAAACAGTGAAACTATTCAACCCCCCCCCCCTTATAATTTCTACATTTTTACCATGTTTATTTTGACGAATAATAGTTTATTTGATTCTTCTAATTTAATTGTAAAATAAATTTTAAAATTATAACCACGTTTTCATCGGTGGTATCGTAACCACTTATACATGAGCAACCCAATGGTAGTATTGATCATGAGCAAGCAAATAGTAGTATTGTAATAATTGTCATGATCGTAATGTATAGCCCGTTATGCCTTACCCGCTTGTCATGTTTATTGACATGATTTGTTATTTTGGTGATTTATTACGCCTTGGTTTTGGCGTTGGGAATAAGACCTAGATGCCAAGTTTTATTTTATTTAGTTTTGTATTTGTATTTATTTTCAATTGAAAGTATAAGAATATGTTGTACTTTTCAATTTTAGTAAATGTAACAAGACGGATATCAAGATTGGGTGTATGAAGACAAGAGTTGGTGTTCCGAGACAGCGAAAGCGCATGCTTATGCTCCACTTGATGAGATATGAGAATCTTGAATAAAGTGGGACCATTGGATTATCCCTATATGAATTTGAACCAACTATAAGTCGACTATTGTGTATTAACTTACACTTATCCCCAAATCTACATGTGACTTTAGGAAAATGGGTACATAGTTGAAGATTACATTGACTACTAGGTCATTTTGAGTTGTTTGAAGGTGAGTTAAGGCTACTACGATTCCCATTAGTATTATTTCTATTAGGAGCCAAGAGTATAGTAGGGTATGAGGGTGATGAGTGAAACACCCGTAACTTGTACTATATATATATATTTTTGAAGATAACATACATGACCCAAAGTAACCTCATGTTATTCTCATATGTACTTTTAAAGTTATAACAAGAATCATAATCTGAAACTATTTCTATATTAAAGTAGACTCAAAGACCTTCAAAACGACAGGTAGCACGACTTCTAACGAGCCACAAATTATTTTATATAAAATTGAATATGATTGAAAACTGGAGCATACTCAGATTCAAAATAGCATACTGACCGTATGGTCTTTATACATATTATAACAAAAACCTTTTTGACCATAAGATCAGATGCTTATATACCATACGATCGTATGGTGTTTGACTGTTCATTCATGAACTAAAATTCTACACGATCATAATTTTCGAAATCATACTTGCACTTATCATTATGACATGAAATTGCACAAGACTACTACTTAAATATTAATAAACATATCTTGAATTTTAAAACTTTCAACATGAGCGGAAGCGTGTTTTGAGGTTGTGCCAAACGCCCCTTTCAAAAATTAAAAACTTCAAAACATGACTAAGGCACAAGTTTGATACATAAATTAACACAACTTGTTTCTAAACTAATGTTAAACATACTTGGATCATTTACAAGTTAAATATCAAAGTGTAAGTAAGAGTCGCTCGTAACCTATACCCGAGTGTAGGGGTGAGCGCGGTTCCGGAACCGCAAAGAACCGACCCGGAACCGAGAACCGCAAAACACATATATTAGGAACCGAGAACCAGACCGAAGAGCGTGTTCCGGTTTCGTTTTGGATCTCGGGTCCGGTTTGGGTATTTCGGTTCTACCTGATTTGAATCGATTTTTTTTAAAAAAAAGTACCCAAAAATTCAACATTTTATTATGTTTGCACTCATTTACTTCTAAAGGGACGTCATGATTGCAGCTTTGCAAAGGGACGTCATGAAATGTAATCCTAATATTGCAAGTGATCTTGCAATGTAATGCTTTGACACAAAGCTCCCCTTAGCTTAGGGTGTCAAAGTCTTCACATGTAAATTGAAAATCTACAAAACAAAGGTTAGAAGACAAGTATATAATGCATAATTTTCTGCATATAAAACTCGAGTTAGTAGAAAACTAGTCTTCTGTTGCACGGATCCCACGGTCCCCTCCTTGGAGGGATCCGTCTAGGCAAAACGTAGGGATCCGTCTGTCTATAACTAAAATACAGCAAATGTGATGTACCAAAAGGATGTTGGCATCAAAATGAGATATGTATTAGACCAATAATGATATACTCAGAATAATATAACACATATCATGTAATTTCATATAATAAAACTAGAGATATGATGTACATGACTCTAAAAACTAAGAAAATGAACAATACATGACTTTTAGATACTAGACTATCTAAGTTGCGCTTGATACTAGGACATCACTAGCATCCTCTAGCTCAAGTTTGTTTAGGTTTAATCTCGTCGAAACGTTTGAGGAGGTGATAAAACATGAAACGTTGATCTTCACGTACTTCATGTATCAAACTTTCAACATGTTGACAATGATAACAATCTTTGTCATGGCTAGGTAGTGGTGATGGAGGAAAGGAAATTGCTTGATGCGAAGGATCAAGTGAAGCGGGTTGAAGAGCCTCAAACGATGGAGGGATTGGTGGAGGCGCATTCGAATATGGCTCGATCAAGAATGATGGTGGTGGTAGAGAGGTGTCAACTTCTATGTGGTCGGGTGGTTGACTTTGATAATTTCTCATAATCAAAATTGGATTATTTAACGGTGATGGCGAAAAGGAAGCCGGAGCTAGTGTTTACTCAACACCTTGATTTATTTCCACTATTCCTCCTAATGAGGAGAATGTTGCCGGTGGTGGAGGGTGAGATAGCCTAAGAGGCAGGTCCTCTAGATTGTGGAGGTGTGGTGATGAAAGTGGAGTGGTGAATGATAGAGCTCTAGGCACCAATGGTGATGGTTTAGTGGAAATGGGATTGTTTGGTTTAGGAGGTATGGTGGTGTTTGACATTGGTAGTTTTGTGGTAACTATCCTTTTAGGGATTGGTTTGATTGGTTGAGTTGGTGGAGGAGAAATCCTAGCATTTGTGGATTTAACCGGAGATGATTCGTTGAAGAAATTTTGTGTACAACACCGCAATTTTCTTGGGTGGTCCTTTGGTGGATGAGTTACCACTTGGAGCTTTCTCATGAAGAGATGATTCAAAGAGGTTTGTAAAGGTTTCTAAGTCTGAAAATGAAGATGAAGATGATGGCTTTAGGAGTCCTAACAATGTGGTTTATAAAGCAAGGGATTTGGCAAGTGCATTCAAGACTTAAGCCACTAAAATTCCTTGGAATATAATGATTAGCATGCACAAGAGTCAACTTGAGTTGTACTAATCTAGGAACTTAATTAAGATGAGATGGAGTGTTCAAGTTAGCAAGATGAGCTTGAAATGATTGTTTTAGCTAGAGTTGACATGAATCTGTCATACAGATCCCACGGTTCCCTCCAATGAGGGATCCGTCTAAGCTAATTCTAGGGATCCGTCTCTCAGCAGCTAGGAAAAGATAACAATGATGTTTGTAAGGTCTAATGCTTATACCTTCTTGAGTGTTTCAGTCCATCTAAGTGTCTTAAATGAAAGGGTACTTAAATGCTTAAGGCAATGAGTGATGTAGCTAATGATTGCCTTTTATGGAAAAAATTTGAACTTTATGAGTACCAATGAGTGACCAAAGATGACACTAAAGATTTGAGAGTGTCAAATACAGACTAAATGATCCTAGAGATCGATAGTAACTTAAGGTAATCTTTTGGAGGATATCCTAAAAGCTTTAAGATGAAAAAGCTAAAGTTTGATCCATTTGACCTATTTGAGGTAAGGATGACTACAATCAATTTGCTAAAATTGAAAGATTTCTAAAGCTAGATGTATTAACATGTGAGGGATCATGTGTGAGTATAAGAGGGGAAGAGTAATGAGTTTTGAAGAGACGATAGATCTACAAGCACCTTGAGTGTGATCTAAGTGAGTTATGTGTGAGTATGAAACTTTCGCTCAGCTTTGATAATGACTTAATTTGTCCTAAGATACTATGTCTAGCTTAGTGTGAAGTGATCTAAAGACATGTTTTGAAATAAAATGATTGTAATTGCATTACATTTGCTTGGGATCCCACGGTTCCCTAAGATTAGGGATTCGCCTAGCACAACCTTTGGGATCCGTCTCTCGCTAAACTAACCTTTACAAAAGGTATGCAAGGGTTGCACAAGGCATCATATTTCGAGTTAGTGTTTCTAAGAAGTTCAAACACTAATATAGTAGAGATATCAAATGTTAAATGTTTATTTCATGAAAGAAATTTGCATTACATTGATAAAGCATGAATACTAAGGATTGACCCTATTTTGAAAGAAAACTAAGTTCCTTGAGCATTTTCGCTAGATGGATCATCAAATGGTTGATGAATATTTGCCGATTGAGGAATGAAGAAAGTCTTCATGAGAGATGTGTTTAACGGTTCCATCATGTTGTTCACAAGTACGTACAACGGACTTTGAAATTGAGGGTGGAAGTACATGATGTGATGATAAAGGCGTGTTAAGAACATTCCATAAGGGATTAGTTTATTCTCGAGCCTTGAAGATTTACAATTAAGCCTTGCGATGAAGTAGGCGAGATTGTATGGTTGTTGTGTTAGCAAACAATACATTATGTGAGCACAACATGGGAAGGATTTCTCGATTTCTAAGACTCCAAACATTTTCACGTGGGATGAGTGCGAGAGTGTTGTACCTTCTCGGATATCCCGTGTATAGATAATGTTTGGATCGGAGTAATAGGGTCGAGGTTTGCATATCGTATGAAGTCAAGTCTTATGGGAAGGTATGTGAACAATATGGACTATATTCTTCACGAAAGTTGAAGAGAGAATCAAGAGACCAATCTTCAAAGGAAGGCAAATTGTCCATGATTTGGAATTCGGAGGATGTGAGCAAATTCTTCAAGGTTAAAACAAACTTTTGGTTTTTGATCCAAAACCAAAGAGATAGAGGGCGATCCTCGTTACGAACGAGTTCAACTTGACGGAAAAATTCCAATACAAACCTTGGACATATTTTCTCGTTAATTTCGAGAAGACATTCCAGTCCTATGGTTCGAAAGGAGGTATTGATACCTTCTTCATATTGTAGAGGAGTGTCGACAATACGTCCTTCATGGAAGTGACGGGTTTCGAGATTATTGAACCCACGGACATGATTGCCAGGTGTTGGACGCAAGAGAGATGTTAGGAATGTAGACGCAAGTGAGTGAAAAATCGAACTCATACTCATGCGACATATTACGAGCAAAACAATAATTACCTAACGTTTTTACAAGATGTTTATTAACAATGATAATTAACTCACTTAATGTTTGACATTCTAGTGGAACATTTCTATTAGGAAGAAAACGGTTTTTATATTGCATGAAAAATCGTTATCCGTATGACGGTTCTCACGGTTCCCTTTCATAGGGGATCCGGCTAGTATACCTCTGAGGATCCGTGGATCTCAGAGTGATGTAAAACTAGTTTTGATTAAAAGAGATTTTGCATCTTATATGTTTATACAAGAGTATGTATTTTAGCCAATGTTTACTTTAGCATGCATTGTTGGTTTCTAATGTATCTCAAGACCAAAATACGAAAGATAAAAAGTAAACATAAGGACAAACATATTTGAGAAATAAACTAGATAAACTAGAACATTAGTAGTATTTCATTTCAATGCTAAGAACGATACAAAGGATTGGGTATATAACACCAATGTAGATTAACAACACAAAGTATATGTCTTCATACGAGAACTTCATTATGGGAAACACAAGAGCGATGAGTGTTAGGGCGATGAGTACGAGAGCGACGTAAACCATGTTGATGAAGAACCTCCTTGGTTTTGGTTTGAGATAAGATGAGATGAGGAGGAAGATGAAGTTTTGAATGAGAGGTAATTTTTGAAAGTGGAAGATTTGAAAAAGTGAGGATTTGGTAGAGTGGACATCGGAGGGAGTTTTATGGGGAAGGAGGAATTTTTGAGATTTGTGTTTTGTTTTATTATTAGAAAGATATGATTTATGGATTAAATGAATTAAAACACCAATTTTATAATTCTCGACTTTAGACGAAAGAGCAACACGTATGCGAGAAAAGTTTCCTAACGAAGCTATGTGTAATATATGAATATGCACAAAAAATAATCATATAAGTTCCTATATAAGCATACTTATTTATTAAGCTAATGTTATTTAGAGATAAGTGGAAAGTCATACCCTTAGGAATGTCTTTACAAATGACACAACAAATGTCAGAAGACAATTCTGGTTCCTTCGTGTTTAAGATACCTTCTTAGAGAAGGTGTTTTAAAAACATGGTGTTTGTTTTTGTGAAAGACATTCTTTGTAGTTTTCAATTAAACATGGATCATATCAAGTTTTTAAAGTACAATATACTTTAAGAAACTTGGTAACGAAGCTCTGATGCCAATTATGGAAAACTAGAAGGAGGGGTTGAATAGTTTTACCGATTAAAACTTGGTTTTAAACTATTTAGATCGACTTATGTCAATCTATTAAACATGTGGTTGGATGTTGATAGACAAGCATATATAAGTATGTAAAGAAAAGATAAGGAGTAAACACAAAACCACAACGCGAGTATTTATAGTGGTTCGGCCACAAGGACACCTTCCTTGCTCTACTCCACCCCCGAGTCACCTACTCGAGAGTTCGTAAACACTACACAACACAAAATCCTTATGGCGGAGAAACCTTCACAACGTTGCCTACTTTTATCCGGTATACAGGCTGAATCTGGGGTTCTTCCGAGGTAGAACCAAACCTATCACAACGCCGCCTACCCTTTATCCGGTACTAGGCTAGATATCGAGGTTCCATTACAATGGAGGAACTACTACCCAAACACTATAAAACACCTAACCCCAAAGGAGATCTACTCTTTCACATTAACATCAACAAGGATATCGGTATCCTTTGACCCAATACTACTCTATCTTGTACATCGAATCACACCATATCGAATGTACACATAGGCATCTTTCACTTAATGCCTTTGACTCATCTTTAAGGCACCTTCACTAATGCCTTTGACTCGATCTTCAAGGCACCTTTCACTAATGCCTTTGACTCGATCTTCAAGGCACCTTTCATTAATGCCTTTGGCCTTGACTTCTAAGCACCTTTCACTAGTGCTTTCAATACGTACGACCGACACCCTTTACTAATGTCTTCGTCTTGACTCTTTTAGACATCTTTCACTAATGTCTTCAACACTACCCTTCTTATGAGAAAGAAGAGAACTATCAACAAGAGAACCTTAGTAGTCTTGATGATAACAAAGCATGGCAACTCATAGACTTGAGCTTGCTCGTCTTCAAAGGATGGTGATCTAAGCCTTTAAGAGGAACCTGATAATCACTATAAATAAGCGTGTTTTCTGACTTATTTGTATTAACAACATGGAAAGAGAAAAGGATACCTACTTGTTCCAGAGGTCTGTCTGGCGTATTTGGTACTTGGATACGTCGTGCTAGACAATACTCCATATTGGAAGTCTGAATACGGCATATCGGGTCAGTTTCATACTTGGAGGCTACGTTAGTTATTGAATACGGGGTATTGGACATACCTAATACGCCGTATCGACCCTGATTTTTAGAAACTATAAATAGAAGACTCATTAATGACTTAGGGCATCATTGGGGACCCTAGGGGTCATTCCCAGACGATCAAAACCCTTCCAAATAGTAGAAGATCCATATTGAAGACCCAATCATCCTTGAAGAACATCTCTAATCATTGTTACATCAGTTAATCATTCGGTTAGCTCGTATTTACTATGTTTCCTACTTTATGCGTTGTGATTATGTTTATGTACTTTGCTACTGAGATTATGGGATAATACCCTTATGTGTTAGCCATGTTTATGATAATATAATGTTTTGATTTATTTAAATTTGTCACACCCCGTCAAAGGCGGAAAAACGAGGTGTAACTAAGAAGGCACATTGCATAACATCATAGATTCATGCCTTACATTTGTTTCAACAGAAGTTACCAGTTACAAAACATTTCAGATCTAAACTTTGAAAAGTAAAACATATGTATTCTTTGAATCCAATTATTCTTGAAAACATGATAACAATGTTCTGACTCCAAAAGAAATGCCTTCAAATACTTTATCAATGATCACCTGAAAATGGTACTAAAAATGTCAACATGATGTTGGTGAGCTTGTAGGTTTAAGAGTAAAACCATGAAGTCATGAACAATAGTGTAGGACAATAGTGAGCATGATATACACACATAAGCACTTAATGAAACCACGATACATGCGACAACTGAACCTGCCAAAATGTTACACACATGTTACCACAGTGGGGAGCGACCCCAAATAGTACTATAAAATGCTTTGGCTCCAAAACGGAGTTAAACAGTTGCGCACGAATGTCACATATGATAAAATCACACAACAAGACTCATATTGCAATCAAACGCACATACTGTCCAAAAATATATAAGCAATGAATCACAACATAAAAGCATTTAGAAATATTTTAGTACCATTTCACCCTAAGGAAATCATTATGAAAAAGGGGCTACAAGAACTCACCTCAGTAAAGAAGTCTAAATAGAGTAAAGTCAAATAGTATAAGTGTGTGGCACCGACATGTGACCTATATTAGTATGGTAAGTTTAGTTTACAAATTTATATTTAAGACTCGATGTGTGAAGTTTAAATAAGTTTAACAATTTTTAAGTGTTTGTGTTATTGTTGCTTGTGTGGCAATGTTTATGTTTAAATAGTTTTAAGTGTTTGTAAGTATTGACTATTGGAAAAGTGTATAAATATATATAAGTATATACGTAAGGTATATATAAGACGAATGAGTCTCTGGTTCGAAAGTAACCAAAAGACTATGTACGTAAAATAATCACAAAGTACAACTCGTGAATAGTAGATGTTGTCGAAATGTGTAAGTATATTGTTAGCACGTCTACGGGAGTTAAATTTTTTATATTGACAAGGGAAACTGGTAGCAAAATCTCTAGCAGGTTCTTGATTCGGAACCAATCCATGGTTTCGGACCGAACCAACCGAGAACCGAAATTGAAATATCTAAGAACCGAAAACAGATGCGGTTCTAAAATGCGGTTCGGGTTGGGTCGGTTCCATTTCGGTTCTTGGTCCATTTGCTCACCCCTACCCGGCGTAGTCGCACCTCCCAAATGCACTTATATGCTATTGTTGAGAGCGGTAAGTCCTGCGACTTAGTGAGTAAATGACACCTATACATAGTAGTACTTGCAATATAACTTGAACATAAAGTAAACAACAAGGCATAAATGATCGACTTATAGTCGTCTTGATACTTGTACATGACATGAATGATACAATTTTAGTCATTTCTACTTGTACATGAAATATATATATATATATATATATATATATATATATATATATATATATATATATATATATATATATATATATATATATCTTGGTTTTGAATTTCATAGTCTATACATAATATCTAAGCATGTGCATTCTAACTAGACGATGCTTAGTCGTCTGCTATGAGGAGAACTTCCTAACCAATGAGTACTCTGCTTGGGGTTCTAACTTGATATCGTGCTTATTCATTCTCAGATCATCCACTAAGGACACTTAAACATGTAGGTCATCCACAAAGGCTGTACTTACTACCATAAGCACAGGTCATCCACAAAGGATGCTACTAAGGGAGTTCTACATCGTTCACTTCTTAGGCACGCTACTTGAATTTTGGTGCATTTCTTAGGCACCCTAAACTTGACAAATAATACTTCTTGTGAGCATCCTAAACATGGTTTGTTTCAGCTATATCTAAGACCTTGCACACATTCTAACATCATGTCAAATCTTGGGATATGAAGCTAAAATCCGTTACTCACCTCGTCTTGCTTAGCGTTTCGTAAGCTTTCCACAAGCACCTAATCACATGATAACCATTCTAATTCTATTAGAACTTGCTACCACATTTATCTAACATGCATTAAGTCTAAACAACTTAAACATGTTCACCAAGGTTCAAACTATCATAGAACACACTTTTACAAAAACACTTTTTGCGCATAATTTTGGAGTTCTTGTTGTATTTTGCACTTTACACCAACTTAACTACCAATTGAGACAAAACTTAAAGAATAACAATTAAATTAGACTTGGAGGGCTACAACTTTCATTTTTGGATCTCATCTTAACCCAACACACAGTTTATTCTCTACAACCTTTTGTAGTATGCACATTTTCTGAAAACCCTTGTTGTCCTACTTTTAAATATCACCAAAACGACCCAAAACACATGATAAACTATTTTACTATTCACCAAACTTATATTACAGCTTATATAACATGTTAATATTGTTTTTATCAGGCCCATAAGCTATGTGGCTAGTTTAAGCACTTAATAAGCTTATACTAAACACTCCTAATCTTAAAATACTTAAACATCAACAACAACTAATATCATTAATCTTTCTATACTAATTAGTAATTACCATAAATTGTCCACATGATTCTTGACATGATTATATCATTACAATAATACTTCTAATCCTAAATCCATCTTAAATCAGCATAACCAAAACTAGGTTTTTCTTTAGTCTTTAATTAAACATAAACACTTCTAAATTCATAAGAACATAATTTTAAACATGAACTTACCTTGAATGAAACAATATTAATAGAACTTGAATATCTCTAATTCACTAAGAACATGAACCCTTAAGCTGTAACACCCATTTTCCGAATACAAATAGACCCCACCTTAGATGAAATTGACTAAGGACTTAACGTGATTGACTAGTTGAACCCGATAGTCAACGAATGGGTTATATGGTTATAGAAACTATGTTGTGTCACAAATAGAATGGAATTAGACTTAAGGGCTTAAGTTGTTATATACTAAATGTGTTATAAGTTTGTTTGTGGCCAAAGTAGAAGGAAATAGACTAGAGGGACCATCCTTGCCATAGGCCCAAACTTTGCAAGTAAATATCTAGTGTGTGGAGTGTTCTGGCATTTTCCACCATTTTCTTAGGGTGTCTTGTGTGTGTCGGTTTGGAGAAGAAAATGAGGAAATGGTCAAACTTGATTATGAATCCATGAAGAGTTTAGGCATTCTAATCCAAAGGTTAAGTCATAACAACAATCCATCACAAGTAAGTAACTCTCATCCCGGTTAAATGATGATTATAATTAGGATTTTAAGGATGATGATGAGGTTTGGTAAACCATTGTTGGATAGTGTGTTTTAACAAGGAAGAAAGTAATTTTGTGATGTGTTAATAGGTTTGATGTTATAGTGTGAAGAATGATGATGAAGGATGATGATGATGATGATGATGTTATTATTAGACTTAGCTTGGAATCAAGGTAAGTAACCCGATTATAATGTAATATTTCAATGATTTCTATGCATTATGTGTTATGTGATTGGATATCTTAATGTAGTTGAATGGCTTGGATATATGTGTGTATGTGAAAGATGGTTTAAGACCGTTAGGCGTGTTAGACAAGAGTGACTTAGGAAAGGAGAGTTGATGCTTAAAGTGGTAAAAGGTATGTGCTTAAGTTTAATGTTGTAATGGGTTAATGGTTATGGATGCGTAATGTGTGAATGAACTATGATGTTATGTTATGCCGTTTACTTACTAAGCTTTATGATTATGGTTTAAGATGTCAATGTTTTGTAGGTTTAAGCATGAAGGAAAGGTAATGCTTGAAACCAAGGATTAAGGGTTAAGCGTAAGGATGTTAGATGATTGGTAAGAAAGTAGAGCTAGGTAGTATACCGATTTCATTTTAGTAGTGTACCCCATTGGTCCTAAAATGGTTTGTAAAGTGTAGTCAAGTGAAAAAATGTATGTTAAGGTCGCCATAATGATTCGGTGGTCAGTCGTTGTGTGAAAAACTAGAAGGGGTTGAATAGTTTTAACGATTTTAACTTAAGTTTCAAAGATTTAGATTCAATCTTATGTGAATTCGTATGGATGAGCAGATAGTATGAAACAATAAGTAAAGTAAATAATGAAAGCAAGTAAAGTAAAGGATAGAAAGTAGCAACACAAGTGATTTATAGTGGTTCGGCTAGAAGGACACCTTCCTTGCCCTACTCCACTCCCCGAGTACCCCAATTGAGAGTTCAAGCACTATGTCAAAAGCTCCTTCAACTTGGCGGAGAAGCCTCACAACATCGCTTGCACTTTTTCCGGTACAAAGCTAAATACTAAGTTCTTCCACGAGGTAGAACCAAACCTTTACACAACAACTATGTGAAATATGAGTTACAAGATCTTGCTACAGAAATCTTATGGATGGACAAATCAATCAAGGACCCTTAGCTTGGATGACTTGTAGTATAGCGTGATCTCGCCTTTGTGAAGGACCTATATGAGAATCACAACAAAAGATAGAAAAACTACTAGAATGATCAAATGATCGAGGTTAAGAGGTGAGATAATATATGAGAGAGTTATAAGAAGAAGGATGAGTAACAATGAAGAAATGGCTCACTTTTTATAGGCATAAAAGCCTTACGTCCCACAGTTCCGTGGATCCTCACTGGGGATCCGACCGGTTCTAAAACCGTGGATCCGGCGATGCAGGTCGAGAATAGTCCAGATTTTGAGTTGCAAACGGGTTATGGGTTATGGGTATGAGCCATGGGTCATAGACTTTGGGTCATGGGTACCCAACAATATACAATGTATCTAGACAATGGGTCATGGGTCATGGACATTGGGTCATGGGTCTTGGATATTACCCATCCTATTACATAAACTATTACAACAATTGAATTATTACAACATTTTATGTAAATGACCAAATGTATATACTTTTCAAAATAACATGTATTCTTATAATTTTACTTATGATAATTTTATATATGTTATCAACAAAACATAACAAGATCGCAAAATATGAATAAATGTTTTTACGGTTTATTTGTATTAACAATCTCCCCTTTTGTTGATGACAAAATATAACATTATGATGAGTAAAACTTAAGATTAGATGTACATTTGAAAGTATGTGTAAGTTTTACTTTCTCCCCTTTTTGTCGAAACAACAAGTGAGCTTAGTAGAGAAATAAATTGTGGAAGGAAAATAAGTATGATCCACAAAGCACTAGCTCCCCACGGTAGCTCCCATAGAATAGGGTCAGTGAGAAAATATAATACCTACAAAAATATGTTAGTAGTAACATGTAATATAATCTTGTATCTGACGAGAAACAAGATAGAAAGCCAAATGTACGTAAACAAAGCCTTGTAATAAAATATCAAAATGTAGTGGTATATATGCCACATACAAATGTAAAACTAAGAACAAGGATTGTTCTTTAAAATGACTCAAAAGAAAGAAAAAATAGAAAATATTATTATCATTCCTTTCATGCTTGCATATGAGTTAATTATGGAAGTTTTGGTGAGTGATTAGTGAACTCCACAAATTTGGGGATCATACCTTAAAGTCGGTTGGGATGGATTGGCATGTCTGATTGAAGGATATCGCATGAAAGTTGGGAATCTAAGTATTTGAATTCTCGGAAAGGAGGGATGTGAGCGTATCATCACCTTGATTGATGAGCGGTTGTTCGGAAGGATAAGTTCGACGATTGGAAAACTATGTTGGTGGTCGACTCAGGAGGAACATCATCGACTTTCAACGCGGTCTGGCTCACAGGAATATCACTTTGCTTTCTGGTACCCCAAATGGTTTCCTTCATATAATTTTGGTCATTTGATTATATATGTGAATGGCTTGTGCACACATAACGATTACAAACCGTAAGTGTCAAGAAAGGACCATGTGGTGCAGCGGTGCCACAATCCTTAAAAAGAGGAAAGCTTCATTTTTGAGTAAAACCTATCAAACCTTTCATTTTCAAGGTTTTGCTCAAAAAGACAAGTACTTCCCATAGATTTCAAAACCTCAACCGTTTATATCACTAATTGAGGGTATTTGAATTAAAACTTTGTTCACAAATTGTTCGATGGTCACTCTTCCCATGACACTCAAAATGGTCATATTATTCTCAAACCGTTCAAAATAACAATTTTATATGCCATTTTGAGGGGAGAAAATTAATGATAAGAAATATGTTGTGCAAATGCAAATGAATCATGTACCTCGACTTAACCAGCGAATTGACGGTACTAAGCATTTGTAACTCGAAAAGACTTGTCACGGACGGGTAATAATTTCAAGCTAGTTCGCTAGTGATGTAAAGCGTGTCTAAAGGACTTGTCGAGTAGAAAACCATTCGAGAAACTTTTGATAGACATGAACTCGGCGGGTTTGACAACCTTCGAGGTTTGTCTACACCTTCAGTAGTTATTAGAGCTAGTTGTCACCTAAAAGGCGACAATGTATCTCTTTAACTATTCAACGTAACCGTGTCTCGCGGAGATTGTCTATCTTTAGTGGATCAATTCAAAAAGTCGCAGCTCTTCTCAACATGCATTTAACCATTAAAACTATTAAGCACATGTGGAGGAGTATTTATGCAAAACTTATCTCGCGATGGTTCAAATGTTTTCATTTACAAACCCTTGAGAGATATTTTAACTTACATGGTTATAATAACAAACAGGTTAGTCATGGGTTATAAGGTGACTAAGGTTGGAATAACTGTCTATGATCATGAGCGGAGGGATCTACCCAGGACACCATTAGTTAGTGTTAGAGTCCTTAGGAATGATTATAAAAGGAGAAATGAGAATGGAGAAAGAAGGTTGAAGAATCAAAAGAAATGTAAAGTAAAGGGTGAAAAGAAATAGCCCTCCAGTTATTCAACCTAGGGCGGACACGGGTTCATACTCTTGGTTGTCACAGTGACACCGGTATTGAAGATTAAAGTCGTCATGGACCCGGTGACGCATGCACTAAACCTTCTTGCCACTCAAGTTTCTCTCAACGAGCTTGTTTCATTCTCACGAGGAACCCTACATAAACTATTGGCTTTCTCTTAGAGATCGCTGGTATTGAAGAAGGAGACCCTCTCCTTGTCTCCGCTCGGAAAACCAAAGCCTATATTAGTCTAGAGCCATGAGATTCATCAAAAGATCTCTTGTACACTTGACATTTAATCACTTGATGATCAACAAATAAGATCATCGGTGGTTCATATCGAGTCCTTCACAGATCTTAGCAATCACATCGAAACATTTATGAGAGGTTCATCACGCGATCCTCGGTGATTGAATGGAAACTCTGCGGGGTCAACATCAAAGCCACGGCGGCGGTCATCGGTAACTCCCGTGGATTACGCAGCGGTGTGTCTCAAGCGGTCTCTGATCGTGGTGATGCTTGTGTACCTCGACTCATCGGCTTGTAGATGTACTTGTTTTGTCGCGTTATCTCTTGTTGGGACTCGGTTGAGCGGCCTTTGTAAGAATTAGAGTTGTGTTTTCACACTATTTGTTAACACTCTCAAAGTTCAAACTTGTAAGTCTGGAAACCGCTTATTACTAACCGTTTGAAATGTTTTCTTCTTATGGAAGCTCCGGGCGGGATGATCATCTTGATTCTTCATGCTCACGCCAACATCAACACTAATGGAAGTTCTATTCAAAAGCAACCTGACCGTCGAATGATTCTTAGTCAAACCAAAGAGTCTACAATGATAAAGATCTAAAGAACTTCATCGGTGTTGAATTCCAACGTCATAGGCGTGTGAGCTGTTGAAGAATGACGTGGAACCTTTGGAGCGTGACGAGACAGTGATGCGGAACAACAACATACTATCACTTTTACCACAAAGAACAATGATCAAAGAACAAAGTTAAAGATGACGTCGAGCATAGCTGCTCAAGATAACTATCTCTACCCGGGGAGATTGTTCGAATCAAGACAATTCCTCTGAAAGAAGAATATCGGAAGGCGTCAAACTACTATTACATCAACACCTTCACCGTTTACATTCATATATACTTGAGGGAGATTGTTGGAATCACTCTAGCAGATTTCAAGTATTTATATTTCATATGTAATAGGTAGCTTTATTATGGCCTTTATGTTTGTTTAAGGTCAAGCTTATGTAGAAGGCCCATAAGCTTGTCCAAGCCCAATAAGGAATAGGGAAGGAGAGGAGTGTTGCTAGCTCCTTGCCTATATAAACTCTTGTAAACCCTCATTTGAGGTTGGTTGTTCAAGTTTTCCTTTCACATATGCCTCACGCCTAAACCGTCTTATGTCTTAACGTGTGTGTGTGTGTTAGCTTGTTCAACCGCCTCTCTTCTCCTCTATCTCTTCTCTTGTTGCTTGTGTTGTAAAACTAGTGACCTATCAAAAAGCTACAATTGCACTTCATTATCAAATTCCGACTATGATCCATTCTAATTGATAAAATAAGACTTCTAGTTGTCTTTGGATTTTTTACTTGAGATTTCAAAGTAATCGAAAGTTTCGATTTTCTTTAAAAATTTAGTCCATGTATACCTAGAGTAATCGTCACTATAACCAAAGTATATAAGTTGCCTCCGTAACTTTGGATAGCGGATGGACCAAATAAATTCATATGTAGTAATTCTAGACACTTAGTTGTATAAACCATATTTTTAGCTTTATGACTAGCATGGACTTGTTTTCCTATGTTACAAGCATCACAAAAATGATGTTCGTATTTTATTTTAGGTAGGTTTCTTACTAGTTCTTTGGATGATAGCGATTGAACAAGTCGCATATTGGCGTGACCATCTTCAATGCCATAAGGTTGAAGTATCAACCATAGAGGTAAGACAAAGCTTGTCTTTGGTTCATTTCGCTTTTAATGACATAGACTCCATGTTTTCTAATGCTTCTTCCTATAGTAATACCATTTTCAATATTTTACTCTTGGTTTAGCAAAAAGTCGTTGCACTTTTTACACATATTTGACCTATACTTAGTAGATTATAGTTTAGGTTTTCTACGTGACATACATCGTTAATGGTTAAGTTTGTGAGAAATTGTACTTCTTAGATGATTTTGCTCTTCTATTTTGAACACCACATTTCCTCCATTGAAGGATTAGTATGTGGAGAACAATGCTTTATTCGGTCATATGCCTTGTGTGCCCGCTATCCTTGATCCATTCGTCCGGATCTAAGTCAACCATTAGGCACACCTCATTGGAGTCTTTGCCATGAGACAAATTTCTTCCTTCTCCTTCTCACTCATTCCCCGAGACACTCACAAACGCCTTTTGTTCGTCACGTTTGGGACACTCATAATAAAGTGATTAGGATCCCGCATTTAAAACACTTACATTTGTCCTTCACTTTCTTTTCGTCTTTGCTTTTCCATGACCCTTTCTTGTCGTCATAAGGTTGCTTGACATATCTTCCTTTTCTCGAAAAGAACTTCTTGAGGTCGCTTACGCCATTGTATACTCTTCGTCATCACTTTCCGAAGATGAGGTTTCTTCATCACAAGACTCTTGGCCTTTAAAGCAAGAGATTTATGTTTCTCTTTCTTTTATTTTAAGACATCGAGTCTTTAGCGAGAACGAGCTCGTGACTTTTAGGTTCCCTATGAGTTCATCGAGTGAGGATTGACAAGTCTTTGGATTCTTCGATGGTCGTCACCTTTGCCTCCACTTTGATGGGCGTATGAAATCTCCCGACATGATTACGACTAGAAAAAGACTCATCAAGTTCTTGTAATGAAGTAATAATAGTATTAAAGCTAGCAAAATAATTATCAATACCATCCTCGTTCAATATTGAAAATTGTTCATATTGTTGAACAAATAAATCAATTTTGTTGTTTTTAACTTGTTGATTTCCTTGGTGTGCAACAAAAGAATTCCAAATTTCTTTAAGCGGTTTGCATAGAAATTCTTTCAAATTTCTTTTAGGTAGGCATTGTATAAAACCATTTTGCCTCACTATTTTGGAAAGCTTTTTCGTTTGGTCGTCAGGAGCGATTAGAAATGTTTTCTTCATTGCGGTTTATCATCTTTTGTAGTTGCTTGAAAATGACCTTCAAAATAATATGCCAAAGATCAATATCTTTTAATTTCACATAAGTTTCAAATCTATTTTCAATAAATAAAACCATTAGTTTCAAGTAGTGGAGGTCGTTGCATAGATTGCTTTCTCTATAATTTCAAAACTCATTGTGATTGAAAAGTTTTTAAAATATAATTTACTTTAAAACTTTTGTAAACCTTGCTCTTGATGCCAATTGTGGAAAACTAGAAGGGGGTTGAATAGTTTTACCGATTTTAATTTAAGTTTCAAAGATTTAGATTTGATCTTATGTGAATTAAATGCGGATGGATAGATAGTATGAAACAAGTAAAGTAAATAATGAAAGCAAGTAAAGTAAATGATAGAAAGTAGCGACACAAGTTATTTATAGTGGTTGGCTACAAGGACACCTTTCTTGCTACTCACTCCCAGTATCCCACCAGAGTTCAAGCACTATGTCAACAAGCTCCTTAAACTTGGCGAAAGCCCCACAGCGTCGCTTACACTTTTTCGGTACAAAGCTAAATACCGAGTTCTTCCGAGGTAGAACCAAACCTTTACACAACTATTACACAACAACTATGTGAAATATGAATTACAAGATCTTTCTGAAATCTTATGGATGGAAAAATCAATCAAGGACCCTTAGCTTGGATGACTTATAGTATAACATGATCTCGCCTTTGTGAAGGACCTATATGAGAATCACAACAAAAGATAGAGCTACTAGAATGATCAAATGATTAGAGGTTAGAGAGGTGAGATAATATATTAGAGTGTTGTAAGAAGAAGGATGAGTAACAATGAAGAAATGGCTCACTATTTATAGGCATAAAGCCTTACATCACGGTTCAGTGGATCCCTCACTTGGGGATCTAGCGATCAAACCGGGATCTAGTGTCTGGGTCTAAAGATGCGGATTTTGGGTTGCAAACCGGTTATGGGTTATGGGTATGAGCCATGGGTCATGGACTTTGGGTCATGAGTACAAAGAAGATACAATGTATCTGACAATGGGTCATGGGTCTTGGGTCATTGGTCATAGACATTGGGTCATGGGTCATGGATTAGCTCTATAGGTATGGGTCATGGGTCATGGGTCTTGGATATTACCCATCCTATTACATAGCGATTACAACAATTGAATTATTACAAGATTTTATATAAATGACCAAATGTATATACTTTGCAAAATAACATGTATTCTTATAATTTTACTTATGACAATTTTATATTTGTTATCAACAAAACATAACGAGATGCAAAAATATGAATAAACATTTTACGGTTTATTTGTATTAACACGTTGTGTCAAAGCATGCTTTAGCGTTTATGGTCAAAGTTAAAGGGTTGTTTGGCATAAGTATAAACATAACCATTTTGGGATGTAAACGGGTCATTTGTTTATGCAATAATACGTTACATTAATGATGTTGGTTAAGTTTGGTGGGCAAATGAAGTGGTAAAGTTTGTATGTCGTGAAAATGGGTCAAATGGGTATTTTGGCATGTCTGTCACTTTAAAACACGTTTCATGGTCGTTATGACCAGGTTTATGCATATATTAATGTTTATATTTTCCTAATGATTTTTGGAAGTTTTGGTGTTATGTCTTGTTATAGAATCCGTTTCCGGAAAATGGGTGAAAAGTGCACAAAAAGGTTATCTTTGGAAAAGGGTGTTTGGGACAAGGTCAAGCGGGTTAGAATTTTGGGAAATAATGTATATGGTATATTTTAGTTCAATGTTATATTAAATGTGTTTAAACATAGGTCTAAAGTGTCGATTTTTGTGTTTAAAGGTGTACGAGTCATTTTGAGAAAGTAGTACATACAAGTTATAGTGCACTTTAGGGGTCCTTAGTACACAAAAGGGTTAAAGTACGATATGTTTCTATCGTTGTAGGTATATATTATGTGTGTTCAAGTTTTAAATTTATACTTAATAGACTTAACCTATAACAAACACTAAAGAGCGATTATACCGGATCAATGTAGCCTAGTTAGTAAGTAGAGTGTCGATCACTAAGAGTGGGCGTTAACACTTAAATATCTATCGATATTTTAATCCTAAAGTTAGTCTAATTAAACCTAATCTAGCATAAAGGGGTTTTAGCCCGAGAGGCGGCACGATGTGTAGATTAATTAAAACTAATTAAATAAAAGTGAAGACAACGAGACACACGCGTGCGGATAGAAAACAAATAGCAATGGTCAAGCCGATAGTAAGGAAGATATGCTATAATCGTTTAGTTATATATGATGAATACTAAATCGGCACTTTCTCTATGGTTGCTAATGTGTAGTGTACTAAATTACCTACATCTCTTAAAAAGCCTTGTCACGACTAATTAGAAATCCTTGTTAATCTTTCCTTAATGATACTTAGTTTAAATTATTTATCCTTTCGGGCTTACATTAACTATAGCGATGTTAATGAAGTAATTGTGGGAGGCGGATGCGCAAACAACAAGCCACGATAAGAGGTATCAATGCTTACACACAAACATTAAAACCAATAAAACATCATATAATCATTAATGAAGGTAGTATGTTTAATGCGAATCTAATGCATGCTAACAAACGATTAAAGATTACTACTACGATTAAAATCTCCTATGTAATTACACACTTGCGAGGCCTTCTTATGCTTCCAAATTAGTCCCTTTTGGTTATGTCTTGCAATGCTCGGTCTTACATTTGTGTGATTTTATATTGTGTGTTTCGAATAGACGATGGACCTCTATTATAGTTTCGAAATGGCATCGTCTGGCGTGTCGAGTTTACTCGATACATGTATCTAGGTAACTTCGCGTGGTCGAGATTATTATATTTTGAATATTCACACACGTCATAGGATACAACAGATCTTCAATGTACATCTGACGTATCTCTTCTTCATAATCTTTTAATGTCTTGGTGAAGTCTTCAAGTTGATACGCGTCTCTCTGGATGTCATGCGGCGTGTCACGAGTAGAATAAGTCGGATCTTCTATGTTGATCAAGGTTTCATATACCGTATGGAAGAAAACCCATACGGCATATTCTTCAAAAAGTCGGTGTGGTCTTCATATTCTTCTAAGTCTTAATGTATTTTTCTAAAATGATGGTGTATCTATCTTGATTCAATAGACATTTCGACTTGATCCATTTAGCTAACTTAAAGGCTTTTCACCATGCTTGTTAATAATTGGATTTACAAAAGTAGCGATTAAGTATCAATTCTCATATTAAATAATACAAAACAATCAATATACATAGGATAAATGATGCTAATAATATGTTGTTATTTGATATTATCAAATATCCTTACTTGAACTTTACTTGTCCTCAAGTAAACTTTTAGATTTAACTTATGAAATGTATCCTAAACCTTATTTAGGATTTTTTATAGTTAAGCATTCATTTGTTTAATCTTGATTGCACAACCAAATACCTCACGAAATAGGAAAATAAAATCACTTAATCACTCAACTAATCTATTTAAGTATGTTTAAATTTGTTTAGTGTTAATTACGGTAGTATTAGTAGTTAAGTCGGTAGGCGAATTAAGTCGATTGATAGTTAAGTGCGCGGTCTAATGAAGTTAAGTGCGGCGAGAACTAATAGTTGGTAGTTAAGTTTGTTTGTGATAAAAAGCAGAATAGTTTGTTAGAGTTATATTAGGAATAGATATATGCAGCGTAGAGATATCTTAGGAAGAGATATCTTTACCCTTACTAGTCTTGTAGTCGATTAAGGTTTCCTTAGTGTATAAAAGGATCCCTAATATATTAGGTTAAAGTACGAGTTGTAGCTTTAATCTTTGAGTAAAGTAATAGAAAATCTGAAGTTAGTTATTCTTGTGTTCTTCATACTTTGTGTGTTAAGATTCGCATTAACATATCAAGATATTGTTAAGAGTTCTTCATAATAAATTTGGATTTATTCAAGTTTATTATAAATCATTCAAGGCTACTTAGATCCATAAACTTTTGGACCTACAAGTGGTATTAGAGCACGTAGAAGGACTCTGTTGTTGAAGATACACAAAACAAATACTCATTCCAACGGAAAAACATAAATCATGCACGAAAGACTAAGTGAAAAGGCAATTGAAACCTACTTTGAGCATCACGGTGATGAAGAATCCAACCTTGAAGAAGGAAGCGGATGACACTCGACCCAAACCAACCCAATCACTAACACACGAACATCTCGAACATGAAGCTTCCACCACTAAAGAAAGATGAATATGACATCCGGGCAATGGAGATGGAGCATTACTTAAAGTACACAGAACAATGAATTTTGGAAGGTGATACATAGGGTAACTCAAAAGAGAGTTACTAAAGAAAAGATGGCACTTATCTTTGTGTTGCCACTGTCATTCTTCTTTGAGATCCTTCTGCAGTAGAGAAGAGGAAGGCCAAGCATCTTGCTAATGGCACTTCCCAAGAGCATATCGAGCGATTTCATGGGATGGATGATGCAAAAGAAATATGTGAGGCAATCAAGGTTATATTTGGAGTAAATGCCAACTCAGAAGATGAAAAAGGTTTGTATACAAAAGAAGCGATTTGAAGCTTTTACTATTTCGATTCGGAAGGATTAGAGAAAGACTATGGCGGGTTTCAACAACCACATCTGGCTGAGGCTCATGGTCTTTGGTGTTTACGATGAGGATGCAAACCATAAATTCCTCGGTCTTTGCCAAAAGAATGGTCAAGTTTTGCTATGACCATGAGGACCGAGAACTGAAATTGACACCATATCAATTGATGATCGTACAACAACCTAAGGGTTTTGAGCAGGAGATCAATAATGTGTCAAAACCATCCTCTTCTAGCTCTCGAGAATCTTGCCTTTGTGTCTCATGGCAAGAACATTACTAACAGGGTTAAGTTTGGTAGTAGTTATAGTACTTCCGATAAGTACTATGGAAGAGAACACTGGGGAGTTCTTGATCAAGTTATCTACTCATCTTTGCTAGATCATCGGAAGAAATAGACTTGCTCAATGAAGATGCGGAGCAAATAAATGATGTTGATATTGAAGAGATGGATATTAATTGGCAAATAGCCATGATAGCTATCGGGATGAACAGTTCTTTAAGAGACATGGCGGGGAGAGTTCGCTATGATCAAAAGACTCCATTAGGTTTTGATAAAAGAAGCTTGAGTGCTATAATGTCATCAAGCGGGCACTTTGCAGGGAATGTAAGGCTCTTCTGCAGTGATAGGAAAAAAGGGTCTCCTTTCTAAGGCGAGAAGGAAGGCGAGAAAGGGAGATCGAGAAGGTTGAGATCTAGCGACTATGGATGGAGGTGCTAATGGCAGGGAGAACATCTTGAGGAATCTACCGATCGCTCTGCTTTCATGGCCATTGGCTCAAGCAGTGAGGTATCCTTATGTTCAAAACTATGTGTTGATTCATATAATCTTATTAAAACATAAAGTGATGAACAATTAACACGATTGAGAGAAACATGAAGTTCAAATTCTAGCTTATACCAATCTTTGTAAAAACCTTAGAAACACAAATATCAAATCTTCAAAGAAAAATTCATCTCTAAATGAAAATTAATGTTTCAAGCCAATGAAAATTTTGCTAAGAATGAAAAGCTAAAGAAATATAGAAGAATAGGTATGAAAGCTCAACGAAAGAGATGAGTTAAAGAAGATAGTTAAGTCTTAGGGAGAATCTTCTAAAAATCTACAAAGGTTAATTAATTACGGCATAAGCTCTAATTGTAAATTGGGCTTAGGTTATCGAATTCAATCAAATAGTGAGGTTTAAGTTATGAAGAAGAGATGAAACACAGGTGTGTTTGGTAGTTCGAGAAGAAGATAATGTTGGTAAACCACTTTATAATAGATTTATTAAAGCGATAATTATAAAGGGTTCCACCACCACTTAATGAAGACTACACACCTAAACACGAACAATAATTTGATGAGTCTTTATTTGATTACCTCAAAATGAGAAATCACGAAGCAGTTGCCTCAAAGACTATTCCATTGAATTCTCTGCTGTCGATTCTATGACGATGGGGATTACAGTGAGAAGGATTACGGAACCAGAGTCTCGAGAAGATAAGACCAATGAGTATTCTTCACATCAATCTAATGAAAGTGAAGGACCCACTAAAGTATCTTTGAATGTTCTCTAGAACTTAATTCTAAACCCATAAGGATTTCAAACTTGTTTTAAATAATGATACTTATGTGAAAAAACAAGTTGAGTGCTGTCAACTTTTTGTCTAAACCGAGAAAGTGTTAAACCTAGTTATGTCCAAACCCCACAGGAAACAAGTCAGTGAGACACCTAAAGTAGATAGAAAGAACTAGAATGGTTAAATTCAAAGAGAATTTGGGGATGGATACTCTTTCGCGAAAGAGTTTTTTTGTGTGGAAGCCTAAGTCATTTGATAAGAGACTATGACTATCATGAGAAAAGAATGGCTAAGGAGGTGAGTTAAGAAAGAAAATGGTGTAAACACTTGAATAGGGTAGTTAGGCAGTGTGGAATAATACAAATAGAATTAACCATGCAAATCAGGTTTGTAACAAGACCGATACACAGTTATCTTGGTAGTTCTTACATTAATTACATTGAGCCAGGGTGAATCTTGGTGTACAAATTAATTACGGTAGGCAAAACATTAAGCGGTAATATGTTTAGATTTAATCTTGGTGCATGTTAAGTCAGCCAAGCTAAAGTTAATTATGGGTATATGAATGTTAAATCAAAACATACAGATCCTTGACACACATCCCAGTTTAAAAAAACGGGGTGAACAGTTTAATCAAAGACTTCATTATGGTTCTCACCACTGTGTAGAAGACCCATAGATCATAATGCGATTAATTTGTTTCAATCTTATCTTGCAAGGGGAAATTGGGGGCTATTGTTAAGCCTTAGCGGAGTTATGCTTGGAGATAGACCAAACCACTCTCGAGAATAATAGTGGACCATTTTAGCTAATACTTTGAATTCTCAAGGTCCATGAGTCGGACCTAAGCCTCTGGGCACAGGTCCCCAAGAAACTAATTCCTCTTTTTGTTATGCCTGAACATCCACACGAGAAGCTAGGAAGTAGAGGAATTGTTGATGGTGGATGCTGGGGCATATGTTGGTAACAAGGATCACTTGGAGGATTTTGAGGAAGTCGAGGTTTGATGCCTACCTTTGGAGGCGTATAGGCTAACCTATGCATAGTTAGATTTTTATGGAAGTATTATGAACATCTTTGTGTTGGTGTGATTTGGTGGTTTTGTGAACATCTTTTGATTTCTGTGTTTGCTACAATATCTTTGGTGTGCTTGAACAATTTCCTATGATTGTGCTATGAATTAATTCTGGTGGTTTAGAGTTAATTACATTCTTAAGATCTACATATTTGTATTTCTCTTGGTTTTAGACTAATCTTTCGAGGAAAATGCAATATCTATCAAAGATAGGGGAGGTATGGAAGCTATCTTTGATGGATGTGCTACTATTCGAGTTAAATCGGTGATGTCGCACTTAAGTTTGTTTGTTGTTTTAAGTGCAGTAGTGCAAAATATTCTTGTTAGTCTTTGGTCGGGGAAAATTCGTTTCTTGTATTAATAATCTTGTTACCTACTCTTGAGGCGGTAAGAGTATATATATATGGATACTTTTTAATAAAATTTTTATCTTTATCCATTATCTACTTTCTTTAAAATCTTTAAAGTTCAAATCTTTTCTCTCGATAAAGTCTTTTCACCGACATTAACCCTAACTTCATCGTCAATACCGAACTTACAATTCACTAGGATCATGGCTCAATTAAATTTCAATGATAAGCACAACCAAGTAGGCTTCACAAAAGCCAAATGAAAGCGGCTTGAGCAGATAATAGTGGTTCTTAAAAGGTACCCCATATTAGGTACTGCTCAGCAATCCACTATCTATATCTCCCTAGTCAAATAGTTATGTCGATACTCTTGCCGAAATCTTGCGATGGGAGATTAGAATTAAGTGCAACTATTGATACTGGACTATTAGGTCCACGAGAATCGATCGAGAAGTTATCTTGATTGGCTAATGCCTCGGGGATCTCTATGTTTCAAATGATGAACTTTTACGGTCTTCAAAACATTCGATATCAGCGAAGGATCATTCACTTTTTGAAAAGCACTTTTACACCACAATGGAGATTTCGATGCATCATCTCCTCCATTGTATGAGTCTAAAAGTGGTGGATGGGATCAATTGGGCACTATTGCCTACGCATTGGTCTGTCCATCATTTGGTAGCTCTTTAACTTTTCTAAAATGATTTTTGATGCTATGGTTTCAAATGCTAATAAAGAGAAAAGTTTTGATGCACCCTAGGTTTACGCGAGATGATTTTAAATCGACGCAAATAACAACAATGTATTCTTGTCCCTTTCACCAAAAGATTTTTGCAAACATGAAAAGAGGATTTGAAGGGGTTAAGAGGAGCTTTGTTTGCCTCCTATGTTTGTCTGCTATTGCTAATCTTGTGGGTACATCTCGTCTTTCTTTTGCACCGAGGCACAAAGCAACTACAAGAACTGCTGAGGGAAACCACTCCATCGCCACAAAAGAACACCAACACCACCACAACAGAACACTCACTCCGCCTCCACTTCCGCGGTGTATGAGGAAGAATCTCTTGAAATTCTCACTCGCAACCTCCACCATCCACCACTACGGTGATCGACTTCTACATCTCGAGCAACTCATCAATTTAGTTCCCCAACTTGTAACGAGAATAGAAAAATTGGAAAAAGATCTCTGAGAGGTCACAAGGCTCAGTGAAAAAATGTGATCGAGGCGGTTAAGAAAGTCAAAAGGTTGAAAAGTAAATTCAAAGCTAAGGAGTATAGAGATTCTTGACTCGGAGGGGAAGAAAATTCTCCCAAACAAGGGAGGAATATGAAGGAGGAGGTGGATCGGTTGGAACACCGAAAGAAATCTTAGAGAGACAATCGAGTCCTCGAGGTCTTGAAGCAATTAAGATCTTGGCCAAGAGTTTAAGCCATAAGAAAATCGAAATCGAAAGTTACGAGGATAAGTGCGCCGATGATTACGTAGTTAAGTGCGGTGGTGTATCTGGAGGTTAAATCTAGCGGTATTCACGAAGTTAAGTGCGTCATTGCATCTGTAGTGCGGTGAAGATTTCTCTCGAAGGAAGGCAAAGGAATAATGGAAGAGTCTTATCGCCAATTAGAGGACCAAGAGACAAATCGAGAGAGGATGAAGCAAGCCGGGCGGTGCCGAATTAAAGGCGAAGAGGATCTTTGCGACAACTAAAGCGAAAGACAACATGGATGATAAGATCTTGGCTGAAACTTGCGACAACCTCAGAATTAACTAAGGAGCAAAGGAAAAGGCAGTGAGGTGTTGGAGTCGCTAAATATTATCTTGATGAAGACTATGATACCATCGAGCGAGCTTGAGGTAAACATAGACATTCTACGGACATTGGAGTCGAGGATTTTGCGGAAAGATGGTGAAATGATCAATGAAAAGAAAAAGCGACTAAGAGAACAAGGCAAATGGAAAGTAAGTTAAGCATTTTAGCATATCCTCATTCTTTTTATAAAATTTATGCATCCCAGTAGTTTTATTTAAGCGAATGATAAAAATGTGATCACGATATTTATTGATAACTAAATCACACTCACGAAATTTTATTGTATTACGAGTCCTTGCAGCGTACGGTATCATATAAGTAACCATGAAGTTTGAAAACAAGCTAATAAAGTCAAAAGTTATATCATCGTAGGTTTCTCTAAACGTGTCCAAAATATAAGTATTATACTTTTCCCGTTTCGGGATTATCGTCTACCAACCAAGCAATGAGACCTAAAATGCATAATACCCAATACAACCTAATATATCTAACAAATACATTTTACAAAATAATAAAACTAAAATAATCCTACCCATTACCCTAAAACCCAGCCTTATTACGCTCCTCACAAATCATTATCTCATTTTTCATCTTCCCAATACACGCCTCACTTTATCTTATCCAAAAGTAAACCCTTCAAAATACTTTTCACCTCAAACTCAACATAACCTCGTCTTAATGTACATCTTGAAGTATCTCTATCCACCCCTCGGTTTTCCTATGGAAGAAGATCAACATGATATCAAAAGTCCCCATCGAGTTCTTGTCCCTATGGGTCACGGTTGAAGACAAAACCAAGAAGACAAGTGAAGACCAGGCACCATGGTGATGTTAGGCTTTACCTCACCCCAGATCGAAAGTCAAGTCAAAAGCTTCCTCGATCTCTCCTTTATAAGGGCACTAATGACCGGGGTTTCACAGTTCCACTCACTCTCCATAAAAAGGATTTCGTTTGAAGAAGTTGGTATTTGGGTTGCTTTGATTTGGGTTTGGAGTGAAGGTCGTGTGAATCCCAAGAACATCTTCGTCGGCATCACAAGGTTCTACAAACTCTATTCTTGTTTTGATTGTAAAAGTTCTCGACATGTTATTTTGGTCGATTGTTATATACAAATTTTATTGATTTTATTGTTAATAAGAGCTTGTGTGGTAAGAAATAATGAAACCAAATTGGCTTATAAAAGTAGTGATTCTCGTTTTCTTATTTACTTGATTTTGGTTAAATGGGTACAAGTGAGTCGAGACCCATTGTGATTCCACCATGGGAGTAAATTGTTTAATTTCTTGGTAATGAAGTTATTGATTTGATGTTGTTCATGAATCGGTTATGACATATGTTCTATCCGACCGATGAAGTCTTTTGTGAAGCGATTTAGATGTTTTCCGATCGACATAAGAACCGAGATAAAAATATGAAAACTTGTAAAGTTTAGTCATTGGCTTTTGGTTAAGATATGTTTGAATTTGAGTCTATTCATTTGGTTTTGCGTATGGATTTAGTCCCTAGTCGTGAAAAGATTGATCGAGCCGTTGGGATTTTGTTATGGTCTTGTGTCTTCATTTTTATGTTCGGTTACTTCATTTTGCTTCTTCCCTTTGTTTTGACCCATGGTTCGAGTCCTACTAAAGCGTAAATGTACTTTCGACTACCCTGCGACACTCCACATCGGTGAGACCTTGAGTCGAGCCACATCAGACGAACTCATTACCTAAACTCTATTTTGTTTCGACGATTTTGAGCACTAGTCGCCACGTTATTTCCTTATTCAACACAAGTATAAAACTCTCCTTGGTAAAAATTGCTTCCTCTGTTAAGCTAACAAGAGTGGTATTCATGTTGGGTTGGGTGGATAAGTCGAGCCCAACAGGCCACCATCATGGGATGGTTGAATAAATTACAATGGCCTGAGCCCATTTCATAATAATAAGGGTGCAAAATATACAACTAAATATAAATATATATATATATCGTTTGAAAAGCCTAAAACTTCGGTGTCTAACTAATATGATAGTGTCATATAATGTATATTAGGACTTTGATACAAATCGAGTAAAGATACTCATTTTATCGTAAACTCGCGCCTCGTTCACGACCGGTCATCTACTCGTCTCGACTGATCAAAGAAAGTGTCGAAGATATCGGATGGTTTGTTGAATCATATCGAAGCAAACTTCACTCACCACAGATCTTCGACATCAACCGACTTAAACAACTCACGCTCATCGGCAAACCTTTCGGTGTTGTTTACCGCGATGAACCGGAAAGCGCAATGGCGTGTAGTGAACTCCACAAATTTGGGGATCATACCTTAAAGTCGGTTGGGATGGATTGGCATGTCTGATTGAAGGATATCGCATGAAAGTTGGGAATCTAAGTATTTGAATTCTCGGAAAGGAGGGATGTGAGCGTATCATCACCTTGATTGATGAGCGGTTGTTCGGAAGGATAAGTTCGACGATTGGAAAACTATGTTGGTGGTCGACTCAGGAGGAACATCATCGACTTTCAACGCGGTCTGGCTCACAGGAATATCACTTTGCTTTCTGGTACCCCAAATGGTTTCCTTCATATAATTTTGGTCATTTGATTATATATGTGAATGGCTTGTGCACACATAACGATTACAAACCGTAAGTGTCAAGAAAGGACCATGTGGTGCAGCGGTGCCACAATCCTTAAAAAGAGGAAAGCTTCATTTTTGAGTAAAACCTATCAAACCTTTCATTTTCAAGGTTTTGCTCAAAAAGACAAGTACTTCCCATAGATTTCAAAACCTCAACCGTTTATATCACTAATTGAGGGTATTTGAATTAAAACTTTGTTCACAAATTGTTCGATGGTCACTCTTCCCATGACACTCAAAATGGTCATATTATTCTCAAACCGTTCAAAATAACAATTTTATATGCCATTTTGAGGGGAGAAAATTAATGATAAGAAATATGTTGTGCAAATGCAAATGAATCATGTACCTCGACTTAACCAGCGAATTGACGGTACTAAGCATTTGTAACTCGAAAAGACTTGTCACGGACGGGTAATAATTTCAAGCTAGTTCGCTAGTGATGTAAAGCGTGTCTAAAGGACTTGTCGAGTAGAAAACCATTCGAGAAACTTTTGATAGACATGAACTCGGCGGGTTTGACAACCTTCGAGGTTTGTCTACACCTTCAGTAGTTATTAGAGCTAGTTGTCACCTAAAAGGCGACAATGTATCTCTTTAACTATTCAACGTAACCGTGTCTCGCGGAGATTGTCTATCTTTAGTGGATCAATTCAAAAAGTCGCAGCTCTTCTCAACATGCATTTAACCATTAAAACTATTAAGCACATGTGGAGGAGTATTTATGCAAAACTTATCTCGCGATGGTTCAAATGTTTTCATTTACAAACCCTTGAGAGATATTTTAACTTACATGGTTATAATAACAAACAGGTTAGTCATGGGTTATAAGGTGACTAAGGTTGGAATAACTGTCTATGATCATGAGCGGAGGGATCTACCCAGGACACCATTAGTTAGTGTTAGAGTCCTTAGGAATGATTATAAAAGGAGAAATGAGAATGGAGAAAGAAGGTTGAAGAATCAAAAGAAATGTAAAGTAAAGGGTGAAAAGAAATAGCCCTCCAGTTATTCAACCTAGGGCGGACACGGGTTCATACTCTTGGTTGTCACAGTGACACCGGTATTGAAGATTAAAGTCGTCATGGACCCGGTGACGCATGCACTAAACCTTCTTGCCACTCAAGTTTCTCTCAACGAGCTTGTTTCATTCTCACGAGGAACCCTACATAAACTATTGGCTTTCTCTTAGAGATCGCTGGTATTGAAGAAGGAGACCCTCTCCTTGTCTCCGCTCGGAAAACCAAAGCCTATATTAGTCTAGAGCCATGAGATTCATCAAAAGATCTCTTGTACACTTGACATTTAATCACTTGATGATCAACAAATAAGATCATCGGTGGTTCATATCGAGTCCTTCACAGATCTTAGCAATCACATCGAAACATTTATGAGAGGTTCATCACGCGATCCTCGGTGATTGAATGGAAACTCTGCGGGGTCAACATCAAAGCCACGGCGGCGGTCATCGGTAACTCCCGTGGATTACGCAGCGGTGTGTCTCAAGCGGTCTCTGATCGTGGTGATGCTTGTGTACCTCGACTCATCGGCTTGTAGATGTACTTGTTTTGTCGCGTTATCTCTTGTTGGGACTCGGTTGAGCGGCCTTTGTAAGAATTAGAGTTGTGTTTTCACACTATTTGTTAACACTCTCAAAGTTCAAACTTGTAAGTCTGGAAACCGCTTATTACTAACCGTTTGAAATGTTTTCTTCTTATGGAAGCTCCGGGCGGGATGATCATCTTGATTCTTCATGCTCACGCCAACATCAACACTAATGGAAGTTCTATTCAAAAGCAACCTGACCGTCGAATGATTCTTAGTCAAACCAAAGAGTCTACAATGATAAAGATCTAAAGAACTTCATCGGTGTTGAATTCCAACGTCATAGGCGTGTGAGCTGTTGAAGAATGACGTGGAACCTTTGGAGCGTGACGAGACAGTGATGCGGAACAACAACATACTATCACTTTTACCACAAAGAACAATGATCAAAGAACAAAGTTAAAGATGACGTCGAGCATAGCTGCTCAAGATAACTATCTCTACCCGGGGAGATTGTTCGAATCAAGACAATTCCTCTGAAAGAAGAATATCGGAAGGCGTCAAACTACTATTACATCAACACCTTCACCGTTTACATTCATATATACTTGAGGGAGATTGTTGGAATCACTCTAGCAGATTTCAAGTATTTATATTTCATATGTAATAGGTAGCTTTATTATGGCCTTTATGTTTGTTTAAGGTCAAGCTTATGTAGAAGGCCCATAAGCTTGTCCAAGCCCAATAAGGAATAGGGAAGGAGAGGAGTGTTGCTAGCTCCTTGCCTATATAAACTCTTGTAAACCCTCATTTGAGGTTGGTTGTTCAAGTTTTCCTTTCACATATGCCTCACGCCTAAACCGTCTTATGTCTTAACGTGTGTGTGTGTGTTAGCTTGTTCAACCGCCTCTCTTCTCCTCTATCTCTTCTCTTGTTGCTTGTGTTGTAAAACTAGTGACCTATCAAAAAGCTACAATTGCACTTCATTATCAAATTCCGACTATGATCCATTCTAATTGATAAAATAAGACTTCTAGTTGTCTTTGGATTTTTTACTTGAGATTTCAAAGTAATCGAAAGTTTCGATTTTCTTTAAAAATTTAGTCCATGTATACCTAGAGTAATCGTCACTATAACCAAAGTATATAAGTTGCCTCCGTAACTTTGGATAGCGGATGGACCAAATAAATTCATATGTAGTAATTCTAGACACTTAGTTGTATAAACCATATTTTTAGCTTTATGACTAGCATGGACTTGTTTTCCTATGTTACAAGCATCACAAAAATGATGTTCGTATTTTATTTTAGGTAGGTTTCTTACTAGTTCTTTGGATGATAGCGATTGAACAAGTCGCATATTGGCGTGACCATCTTCAATGCCATAAGGTTGAAGTATCAACCATAGAGGTAAGACAAAGCTTGTCTTTGGTTCATTTCGCTTTTAATGACATAGACTCCATGTTTTCTAATGCTTCTTCCTATAGTAATACCATTTTCAATATTTTACTCTTGGTTTAGCAAAAAGTCGTTGCACTTTTTACACATATTTGACCTATACTTAGTAGATTATAGTTTAGGTTTTCTACGTGACATACATCGTTAATGGTTAAGTTTGTGAGAAATTGTACTTCTTAGATGATTTTGCTCTTCTATTTTGAACACCACATTTCCTCCATTGAAGGATTAGTATGTGGAGAACAATGCTTTATTCGGTCATATGCCTTGTGTGCCCGCTATCCTTGATCCATTCGTCCGGATCTAAGTCAACCATTAGGCACACCTCATTGGAGTCTTTGCCATGAGACAAATTTCTTCCTTCTCCTTCTCACTCATTCCCCGAGACACTCACAAACGCCTTTTGTTCGTCACGTTTGGGACACTCATAATAAAGTGATTAGGATCCCGCATTTAAAACACTTACATTTGTCCTTCACTTTCTTTTCGTCTTTGCTTTTCCATGACCCTTTCTTGTCGTCATAAGGTTGCTTGACATATCTTCCTTTTCTCGAAAAGAACTTCTTGAGGTCGCTTACGCCATTGTATACTCTTCGTCATCACTTTCCGAAGATGAGGTTTCTTCATCACAAGACTCTTGGCCTTTAAAGCAAGAGATTTATGTTTCTCTTTCTTTTATTTTAAGACATCGAGTCTTTAGCGAGAACGAGCTCGTGACTTTTAGGTTCCCTATGAGTTCATCGAGTGAGGATTGACAAGTCTTTGGATTCTTCGATGGTCGTCACCTTTGCCTCCACTTTGATGGGCGTATGAAATCTCCCGACATGATTACGACTAGAAAAAGACTCATCAAGTTCTTGTAATGAAGTAATAATAGTATTAAAGCTAGCAAAATAATTATCAATACCATCCTCGTTCAATATTGAAAATTGTTCATATTGTTGAACAAATAAATCAATTTTGTTGTTTTTAACTTGTTGATTTCCTTGGTGTGCAACAAAAGAATTCCAAATTTCTTTAAGCGGTTTGCATAGAAATTCTTTCAAATTTCTTTTAGGTAGGCATTGTATAAAACCATTTTGCCTCACTATTTTGGAAAGCTTTTTCGTTTGGTCGTCAGGAGCGATTAGAAATGTTTTCTTCATTGCGGTTTATCATCTTTTGTAGTTGCTTGAAAATGACCTTCAAAATAATATGCCAAAGATCAATATCTTTTAATTTCACATAAGTTTCAAATCTATTTTCAATAAATAAAACCATTAGTTTCAAGTAGTGGAGGTCGTTGCATAGATTGCTTTCTCTATAATTTCAAAACTCATTGTGATTGAAAAGTTTTTAAAATATAATTTACTTTAAAACTTTTGTAAACCTTGCTCTTGATGCCAATTGTGGAAAACTAGAAGGGGGTTGAATAGTTTTACCGATTTTAATTTAAGTTTCAAAGATTTAGATTTGATCTTATGTGAATTAAATGCGGATGGATAGATAGTATGAAACAAGTAAAGTAAATAATGAAAGCAAGTAAAGTAAATGATAGAAAGTAGCGACACAAGTTATTTATAGTGGTTGGCTACAAGGACACCTTTCTTGCTACTCACTCCCAGTATCCCACCAGAGTTCAAGCACTATGTCAACAAGCTCCTTAAACTTGGCGAAAGCCCCACAGCGTCGCTTACACTTTTTCGGTACAAAGCTAAATACCGAGTTCTTCCGAGGTAGAACCAAACCTTTACACAACTATTACACAACAACTATGTGAAATATGAATTACAAGATCTTTCTGAAATCTTATGGATGGAAAAATCAATCAAGGACCCTTAGCTTGGATGACTTATAGTATAACATGATCTCGCCTTTGTGAAGGACCTATATGAGAATCACAACAAAAGATAGAGCTACTAGAATGATCAAATGATTAGAGGTTAGAGAGGTGAGATAATATATTAGAGTGTTGTAAGAAGAAGGATGAGTAACAATGAAGAAATGGCTCACTATTTATAGGCATAAAGCCTTACATCACGGTTCAGTGGATCCCTCACTTGGGGATCTAGCGATCAAACCGGGATCTAGTGTCTGGGTCTAAAGATGCGGATTTTGGGTTGCAAACCGGTTATGGGTTATGGGTATGAGCCATGGGTCATGGACTTTGGGTCATGAGTACAAAGAAGATACAATGTATCTGACAATGGGTCATGGGTCTTGGGTCATTGGTCATAGACATTGGGTCATGGGTCATGGATTAGCTCTATAGGTATGGGTCATGGGTCATGGGTCTTGGATATTACCCATCCTATTACATAGCGATTACAACAATTGAATTATTACAAGATTTTATATAAATGACCAAATGTATATACTTTGCAAAATAACATGTATTCTTATAATTTTACTTATGACAATTTTATATTTGTTATCAACAAAACATAACGAGATGCAAAAATATGAATAAACATTTTACGGTTTATTTGTATTAACACGTTGTGTCAAAGCATGCTTTAGCGTTTATGGTCAAAGTTAAAGGGTTGTTTGGCATAAGTATAAACATAACCATTTTGGGATGTAAACGGGTCATTTGTTTATGCAATAATACGTTACATTAATGATGTTGGTTAAGTTTGGTGGGCAAATGAAGTGGTAAAGTTTGTATGTCGTGAAAATGGGTCAAATGGGTATTTTGGCATGTCTGTCACTTTAAAACACGTTTCATGGTCGTTATGACCAGGTTTATGCATATATTAATGTTTATATTTTCCTAATGATTTTTGGAAGTTTTGGTGTTATGTCTTGTTATAGAATCCGTTTCCGGAAAATGGGTGAAAAGTGCACAAAAAGGTTATCTTTGGAAAAGGGTGTTTGGGACAAGGTCAAGCGGGTTAGAATTTTGGGAAATAATGTATATGGTATATTTTAGTTCAATGTTATATTAAATGTGTTTAAACATAGGTCTAAAGTGTCGATTTTTGTGTTTAAAGGTGTACGAGTCATTTTGAGAAAGTAGTACATACAAGTTATAGTGCACTTTAGGGGTCCTTAGTACACAAAAGGGTTAAAGTACGATATGTTTCTATCGTTGTAGGTATATATTATGTGTGTTCAAGTTTTAAATTTATACTTAATAGACTTAACCTATAACAAACACTAAAGAGCGATTATACCGGATCAATGTAGCCTAGTTAGTAAGTAGAGTGTCGATCACTAAGAGTGGGCGTTAACACTTAAATATCTATCGATATTTTAATCCTAAAGTTAGTCTAATTAAACCTAATCTAGCATAAAGGGGTTTTAGCCCGAGAGGCGGCACGATGTGTAGATTAATTAAAACTAATTAAATAAAAGTGAAGACAACGAGACACACGCGTGCGGATAGAAAACAAATAGCAATGGTCAAGCCGATAGTAAGGAAGATATGCTATAATCGTTTAGTTATATATGATGAATACTAAATCGGCACTTTCTCTATGGTTGCTAATGTGTAGTGTACTAAATTACCTACATCTCTTAAAAAGCCTTGTCACGACTAATTAGAAATCCTTGTTAATCTTTCCTTAATGATACTTAGTTTAAATTATTTATCCTTTCGGGCTTACATTAACTATAGCGATGTTAATGAAGTAATTGTGGGAGGCGGATGCGCAAACAACAAGCCACGATAAGAGGTATCAATGCTTACACACAAACATTAAAACCAATAAAACATCATATAATCATTAATGAAGGTAGTATGTTTAATGCGAATCTAATGCATGCTAACAAACGATTAAAGATTACTACTACGATTAAAATCTCCTATGTAATTACACACTTGCGAGGCCTTCTTATGCTTCCAAATTAGTCCCTTTTGGTTATGTCTTGCAATGCTCGGTCTTACATTTGTGTGATTTTATATTGTGTGTTTCGAATAGACGATGGACCTCTATTATAGTTTCGAAATGGCATCGTCTGGCGTGTCGAGTTTACTCGATACATGTATCTAGGTAACTTCGCGTGGTCGAGATTATTATATTTTGAATATTCACACACGTCATAGGATACAACAGATCTTCAATGTACATCTGACGTATCTCTTCTTCATAATCTTTTAATGTCTTGGTGAAGTCTTCAAGTTGATACGCGTCTCTCTGGATGTCATGCGGCGTGTCACGAGTAGAATAAGTCGGATCTTCTATGTTGATCAAGGTTTCATATACCGTATGGAAGAAAACCCATACGGCATATTCTTCAAAAAGTCGGTGTGGTCTTCATATTCTTCTAAGTCTTAATGTATTTTTCTAAAATGATGGTGTATCTATCTTGATTCAATAGACATTTCGACTTGATCCATTTAGCTAACTTAAAGGCTTTTCACCATGCTTGTTAATAATTGGATTTACAAAAGTAGCGATTAAGTATCAATTCTCATATTAAATAATACAAAACAATCAATATACATAGGATAAATGATGCTAATAATATGTTGTTATTTGATATTATCAAATATCCTTACTTGAACTTTACTTGTCCTCAAGTAAACTTTTAGATTTAACTTATGAAATGTATCCTAAACCTTATTTAGGATTTTTTATAGTTAAGCATTCATTTGTTTAATCTTGATTGCACAACCAAATACCTCACGAAATAGGAAAATAAAATCACTTAATCACTCAACTAATCTATGTGGTAATATTTAGGTAATTTGCTCAATTGCTCGGTCGTGACGAATATTCTATCATAAGCTTGCAAGGATACACATCTCCACCACTAAAGCCAAGGGTAACAAGTCTAAAGCGGTAAGTTAGGTTAGTTGTGATAAGTTGTGCATAGCTTTTGTTCAAACATCTTCTCACACAAACTCGATAGATCGTTCTGCAATCCTTGATTCCTCGAATAGCGGTTGGTCACTAGTGTGTATTGTAGGAATTATATTTTGCAAAAGCAGTTTAAGTGTGTTTAATTACATTCGGTGTTAATTCGGCAATGTTAGTAGTTAAGTCCGGTAGCCCGAGTTAAGTACGTTGGTAGTTAAGTCGCTAGTACTAATGGAGTTAAGTCCGAGAACTAATAGTTGATAGTTAAGTGCATTTATGATAAAAACAAAATAGTTTGTTAGAGTTATATTAGGAATAGATATATACGGCGTAGAGATATCTTGGAAGAGATATCTTTACCCTTCTAAAAGTCTTGTAGTCAATTGGGTTTCCTTAGTGTATAAAGGATCCGGGTATTAGGTTAAAATGCGAGTTGTAAGCCTTAACCTTTGAGTAAAGTAATAGAAAATAAGTTAGTTATTCTTGTGTTCTTCATACTTTGTGTGTTAAGATTCCGCATTAACACATCAAGATCTTGTTAAGTTCTTCACATAATAAATTTGGATTTATTCAAGTTTATTATAAGTCATTAAAGGCTACTTAGATCCATAAGCTTTTGGACCTACAAGTGTGGTATCGAGCACGTAGAAGGACTCTGTTGTTGAAGATACACAAAAACAAACACTCATTCCAACTAGAAAACATCAAACATGTCGAGAATCTAAGTGAAAAGGCAACTGAAACCTACTCTGAGCATCCCAGTGATGAAGAATCAAACCATGAAGAAGGAGCGGCGACTTTCACCCAAACCAACCCAAATCACAAACACCACAAACATCTCAACATGAAGCTTCCACCTGAAGAAAGATGAATATGACATCTGGGCTATGGAGATGGAGCATTACCAGAGTACACAAACAATGAAGTTTGAAAGGTGATACGAAGGTAACTCTAAGAGAGAGTTACCAAAGGAAAAGATGGCACTCTTTGTGTTACCGTCACCGCTCTTGAGATCCTTGTTGTAGAGAAGGAGAGGAAGGCCAAAGCATCTTGCTAATGGCTTCCCAAGAACATATCGACGCGTTTTCATGGGATGGATGATGCAAAGGAAATGGGAGGCAATCAAGGTAGATTTGGAGGAAATGTCTAAGAAGATGCAAATGAATGGTGTCTACAAACAACAATTTGAGGCTTTTACTATTTCGATTACGAGGGATTAGAGAAGGGCTATGATAGGTTTCAACAACCTGTCTGTTGGGCCCATGGTCTTGGTGTTTCGATGGGATGCAAACCACAAATTCCTCGGGTCTTTGCCAAAGAATGGTCAAGTCTTGCAATGACCATGAGAACCCGGACGAAATTGACACCATATCAATTGATGATCGTGCAACAACCTGGGGTTTTGAGCAGAGATCAATAATGTGTCAAAACCATCCTCTTATAGCTCTCGAATCTTGCCTTTATATCTCATTGCAAAACGAGCTAACTAGGTTAAGTGCGGTAGCAGGTTATAGTACTTCCTCGATAAGTACTATGGAAAGAAGAAGCACATCTTTGGAGTTCTTGATCAGGTTATCTACTCTCTCTTTGCTAGATCATCGAAGAAATAGATTTGCTCAATGAAGATTTGGAGCAAATCAATGATCTTGATATTGAAGAATTGATATTAATTGAAATAGCCATGATAGCTATCGGGATGAACATGTTCTTTAAAAGACATGGCGGGAGAGTTCACTATGATCCAAAGACTCCGGTAGGCTTTGATAAAAAAATCTTGAGTGCTAACTATCATCAAGCCTGGCACACAGGAATGTAAGGCTCTGTGCGGCGATAGGAAAAGAAGGAAGGCGAGAAGAAGGAAGATCAAAAGGTTGTTACTGACCATAGATGGAGGTGCTATCAATTTGGAGAACATCTTGATAAGGAATCTACCGGTCACTCGCTTTCATGGCCATTGGCTCAAGCGATTGAGGTATATTTATGTTCAAAACTATGTGTTGATTCATATAATCTTATTAAAACACAAAGTGATGAACAATTAACTCGATTGAGACAGGAACTTCAAATTCTAGCTTATACCAATCTTGTAAAAACCTTAGAAACACAAATTTCAAACCTTCAAAAGCAAATTTCATCTCTAAATGAAAAGTTAATGTTTCAAGCTATTGAAAATTTTGTTAAGGATGAAAAGCTAAGAAAATATAGAAGAATAGGTATGAAAGCTCAACAAGAAAGAGATGAGTTAAAGAAAATAGTTAAGTCTTGGGAGAGTCTTCTAAAATCTACACAAGTTAATTAATTCGCATAAGCTCTAGTTGTAAATTGGGCTTAGGTTATCGATTCAATCGAGATAGTGAGGTTTTAAGTTATGAAGAAGAGATGAAACACGGTGTTTTGGTAGTTAGGAAGAAGACAATGTTGGTAAACCACTTTATAATAGATTTGTTAAAGCGATAATTATAAAGGAGTTCCACCACCATAATGAAGACTACATACCTAAACCTAAACAAAAGGTTGATGAGTCTTTATTTGATTACTGACAAAATGAGAAATCACAAACAATTGCATCTCAAGACTATTCCATTGAATTTTATGCTGTCGATTCCATGACAAGGTAAGGATTCTGTGAGAAAAGTTACGGAACTAGTGTCTCGAAGATAAAACCGGTGAGTATTCTTCATGTCAATCTAATGACGGTGAAGGGTCCGTTGGGAATGTCTCGAATGTTCACTAGAGCTTAAGTCGAACCCATAAAGATTTCTAAACCTTTTAAATAGTAAAACTTATGTGCCAAAACAAACGAGTCATCAAAACTTCGTGTCTAAACCGGAAATTGTTAAACCTAGTTGTGTCCAAACCCCTAGGCAACAAGTTAAACACGAGACATCTAAAGTAGCCATAAAGAACTGGAATGGGTTAATGAAAATTTGGGGATGAATACTCTTTCACAAAGAAGAGTTGTTTTGTGTGTAGAAGCCTAAGTCATTTGATAAGAGATTGTGATTATCATGAGAAAAGAATGGCTAAGAGGGCGATTTAAGAAAAAAATGGTTGTAAACACTAGTAATGGGTTAGTTAGACCCGGTGGAATAATACAAATAGAATTAACCATGCAAATCAGTTTGTCAAAGACTGGTACACATAATCTGGTAGTACTTACATTATACATTGGGTCAGGTGGGAAATGGTGTACAAATTAATTCTAGTAGGCAAAACATTAATCTTGGTAATATTTTTAGAGTTAATACTTGTCATGTTAAGTGCAATGGCTAAAGTTAATTACGGGTATATGAATGTTAAATCAAAACCTACAGGTCCTTCACCCAATCCCAAGTTTAGAAAACCATGAACCAATTTAATCAAATACTTCATTATGGTTCTCACTCACGTAAGAAGACCCATAGATCATAATGCAACTAAATTTTCAACCTTATGTTGCAAGGGGTAATTGGGGGCTAACATTAAGCCTCGATTAGGTTATACTTGAGACAGACCAAACCACACTCAAGAATAATAGTGGACCATTTTAAACATACTTTGAACTCTCAAGGTCCATGAGACCCAAGCCAATCGAACTGGGTCCCCAAAACTAATTTCTCTTTTTGATATGCGGAACATCCACGGAAGCTAGGAAGCGGAGGAATTGTTAATAGTGGATGCTACGGGCATATATTTGGTAACAAGGATCACTTGAAGGATTTTGAGAGTCCAGGAGGTTCTGTTACCATTGGAGCGTATAGGCTACCCTATGAGTAGTTAGATTTTTGAAAAGTATTATGAACATCTTTGTATTGTGTGATTTGGTGATTTTGAGAACATCTTTTGATTTATGTTTTGTTATAATATCTTTGGTGTGTGAAAAATTCTCTTTGGTTGTTATATGAATTAATTCGGTAGACTTTTGAGTTAATTCGCTTTTAAGATCTACCTATTGTATTTCTCTTGGTTCTAGACTAATGTTTGAAATCAATATCTATTAAAGATAGAGGTATGGAAGCTATCTCGATGGATGTGCTACTATTCGAGTTAAATGCGGTGATGTCACATTTAAGTGTTTGACTATTTTAAGTGCGGTAGTGCAAAATACTACCGTTAGTCTTTGATGGGAAAATCCATTTTCTTGTATTGATAGTACCGTTACCACTCTTAGGCGGTAAGAAGTATATATATGGATACTTTTAATAAAATTTATATTTATCCATTATCTACTTTCTTTAAAATCTTTAAAAGTTCAAATCTTTTTCTCTCGATAAAGTCTTTTCACCAACATTAACCCTAACTCACGCACTACCAAAACTTACAATTCACCGATTATGGCTCAATTAAAGTTCAATGATAAGCACAACCAAGTGGGCTTCTCAAAGCCAAATAAGCAGCGGCTTCGAGCGGATAGGATTTCCTAAAAGTATAATAGGTATGCCCTCCTCATAATCCCACTATCTATCTCCTAGTCAAGCAGTTTTGGCGGGGCGCTGCTAGAACTCTTCTGGCGATGGGACATTAGAATTAGCTGCGACTATTGATACTTTAAAGTATTGATCACCGGGAATCGGTTAAGTTATCTTCAATTGGTTGATGCCTCGGGGATCACAATGTTATGATGAACTTTTCAAGGACTTCAAAACATTGGATATCCAGCGAAGGATCATTCACTTTTGGGCTTTACACCATAATGGAGGTTTCATTGCATCATCTCCATTGTATGAGTCCTAAAAGTGGTGGATGAGATCAATTTGGAAGCACTATTGTACGTTGAGTGCATCTATCCATTAGTAGACTCTTAACTTTTCTAAAATGATTTTGATGCTATGGTTTCAAATGCAAATAAAGAAAAAGTTTTGATGTACCCTAGGTTTGCAAATGATTTTAAATGCGAACGCAAACAACAACAATATATTCTTGTCCCTTTCACCAAAAAGATTTTTACAAATATGAAAAGAGGGCATTTCAAGGGTTTCACAGGGCCTGTTGCTGTTATGTTGTCTGCTATTAAGTTGTAGGTGTACATCTCATTCTTGCATCGAGGCAAGAGCATCACAAGAGCACCGCGGAGGGTACCCACTCCATTACCACAAGGACACCCTCTATCACCACAAGAACACCAACACCACCACAGAGAACACCAACTCCACCTCACTTCCACCGGTGTATGAGGAAGAATCTCCGAAATTCCTCACTCCTCCACAACACCCACCACTCAATGGATCCAATTTCTCTATCATGAGGAGCTCATCAATCTAGTTCTCAAACTTCTAACGAGAATAGAAAAATTAGAAAAAGATCTCTGGGTCAGACAAGGCTCAGTGGCCTTGATCGAGGCCGGTTAAGAGAGTTAAAGGTTGGAAGGTAAATTCAAAGCTAAGGGTATAGAAATTCTTGACTTAGGGGTGAAGAAATTCTCCCAAACATGGGAGGAATATGGAGGAGGATGGTAGATCAGTTTCATAACACCAACAAAGAAATCTTCTAAGGAGACAATCGGTCCTCAAGGTCTTGAAGCATTGAAATCTGGTCAAAAACTTGATCGGAAGAAGAGAAATCGAGAAAATGAGGCTACAAGTTACGATGTTAAGTGCCGATAATGATGCAGTTAATGCGGTGGTGATCTTGAGGTTAAGTCTGGCGGTGTTCTAAAGTTAAGTCTGCCAGTACATACATTAGAAATGCGGTGAGAGTTCTCCAAAGGAAAACAAGAGAATAATGGAAGAATCTTACGAGCCCAAGAGGACCAAAGACAAATCGAGAAGATGAAGCAAGTATGGCGGAGATTTCCGAAATTAAAGTAGAGGAGGATCTTTCGGACTAAACTTGCAAGGCAGCGGATGGATGATGAATTGATTGCAAGCTTGCGAAACTACCGAGTTAAGCGAGGAACAAAGAAAAGGCAGTGAGGTTTTAGAGTCTACCAAATATTATCTTGATGAATACGGGATATAATCGAGAGCAAACTTGAGGTGAGCAGGGACATTCTACCGGACATTGGGTGAGGATTTTGCTAGAAAAATGGTAGAGATGATTAATGAGAAGAAAGATCTTGAGAGAACAAAGGAAAGTGTAGCCACCTATAAATTTCACTATCATTAGTTGTCGTATCAATAAACAAGATTGTTTATCAAAAATCAATTGAGCTAAGTTAAGCATTTTAGCATATCCTCATTCTTTTTATAAAATTTATGCATCCCAGTAGTTTTATTTAAGCGAATGATAAAAATGTGATCACGATATTTATTGATAACTAAATCACACTCACGAAATTTTATTGTATTACGAGTCCTTGCAGCGTACGGTATCATATAAGTAACCATGAAGTTTGAAAACAAGCTAATAAAGTCAAAAGTTATATCATCGTAGGTTTCTCTAAACGTGTCCAAAATATAAGTATTATACTTTTCCCGTTTCGGGATTATCGTCTACCAACCAAGCAATGAGACCTAAAATGCATAATACCCAATACAACCTAATATATCTAACAAATACATTTTACAAAATAATAAAACTAAAATAATCCTACCCATTACCCTAAAACCCAGCCTTATTACGCTCCTCACAAATCATTATCTCATTTTTCATCTTCCCAATACACGCCTCACTTTATCTTATCCAAAAGTAAACCCTTCAAAATACTTTTCACCTCAAACTCAACATAACCTCGTCTTAATGTACATCTTGAAGTATCTCTATCCACCCCTCGGTTTTCCTATGGAAGAAGATCAACATGATATCAAAAGTCCCCATCGAGTTCTTGTCCCTATGGGTCACGGTTGAAGACAAAACCAAGAAGACAAGTGAAGACCAGGCACCATGGTGATGTTAGGCTTTACCTCACCCCAGATCGAAAGTCAAGTCAAAAGCTTCCTCGATCTCTCCTTTATAAGGGCACTAATGACCGGGGTTTCACAGTTCCACTCACTCTCCATAAAAAGGATTTCGTTTGAAGAAGTTGGTATTTGGGTTGCTTTGATTTGGGTTTGGAGTGAAGGTCGTGTGAATCCCAAGAACATCTTCGTCGGCATCACAAGGTTCTACAAACTCTATTCTTGTTTTGATTGTAAAAGTTCTCGACATGTTATTTTGGTCGATTGTTATATACAAATTTTATTGATTTTATTGTTAATAAGAGCTTGTGTGGTAAGAAATAATGAAACCAAATTGGCTTATAAAAGTAGTGATTCTCGTTTTCTTATTTACTTGATTTTGGTTAAATGGGTACAAGTGAGTCGAGACCCATTGTGATTCCACCATGGGGAGGAATGTAGACTTCATCAAAGTTTCAAATCGCTAAAGATGGTTGTCATTGGGGAAACGATTATGAAACTTCCACAAATGGCTTCGAGTATAACGACTTAGAACCCGACACAACCGCTTAAACTTCCTCAACCCCATCATCACCAAGAAAGCCCTCACTAACTCGTCAACAAATGGAAAGGTTATTTGCTCCTCCGCTCGCGACGATATTGATGAACGTGCTCTGGTGTATCCATTGCTTCACCGCACAACCTAACAATATTCTTATACCGATACACTGCTACAACAACCATCGTTGAAGATGCACCTACACCCGCTTGACTCCAACACAACAGCTTGAACACACCGCTTCCAACAATGATGAACCAAATGATGATATTCTCAATGAAGTACCCCACCGCAGATTTTGATCCAAATGCGTTCTTCAACCCGCTTGCTAATGAGATCACGCACGGATGTTGCGGAATCTTCAACAAACCATTTGAATCCTCGAATCGCACAATGTATACCAACATCAACCTCTACACATAGATGGACAAAGACCATCCTCTCGCTAACATTATTGGCAACCGAATCAACCAATCGTTACGAGACAACGTTTTCACTCGACGGTGAACATTGCATTTATGCACTCACCGTCGCTAATCAACCTAAAAACATTAAAGACGCAATGACTAAAGACAACCGGATTGAATCCATGCAGAAGAACTCAACCAATTCAAACGCCTTGAAGTATGGAACTGCTGAAAGACCAACAGGGTCACGCCATTGGTCTAAAATGGATTTGGAAAACAAATTGATGTCAAGGGAACGCCATCCCAAACAAGTCACGCCTAGTTGCTAAGGGTTATCGCCGTAAGAAGGAATAGACTTTGAAGAATCTTTTGCTCCGGCTGCTCGCCTTGAGGTCGTTCGGATATTTCTCACGTTCGCGCTCATATGAACATGACGGTCTATCGATGGATGTCAAAACGGCGCTTCTCAATGGGCAACTTAAAGAAACGGTCTATGTCACCAACCGATGGATTCGTTGATCCCGAGTTCCCGAACCATGTCTACAAACCGAACAAAGCTCTTTATGGTCTCAAACAAGCCCCTGCATGGTACGATAAGCTATCATCCTTCCTCATTGCCAATAATTTCACCAAAGGCTCGGTTGACCCAACTCTTTTATAAAATATCACGGGCACATATCTTAATTGTTCAAATTTACGTGGATGACATCATTTTGGGTCTACACATAAAAAGTTTTCAATCGCTTTTGCAAAACTAATGAAGAAAAATTTTGAAATGTCCATGATGGGTGAACTTACGCTCTTTCTAGGACGCAAGTTCATCAATCACCCGTGGTATTTTTCTCGAGTCACCCAATATGCCCTTGAATTGTTAAACAAATTTGGAATGAAAACTCGTGATACTTATGCCACACCAATGACTCATACCAAGAAGCTAGATGTCGATTTACATGGGAAATTAGTTGACCCCACCAAATACCAAGTATTATTGGGTCCTCATGTATCTAACAACAGCGACTGATATTGTCTTTGCCGCTTATCTATGCTCCCGCTTATCGATCGCGACCAATCGAAACCCACCTCTCGAGGCTAAAAGAATCCTCCGATACATCAAGGGAACCATTAATTTGGGATCCGTATCCGAAGGATTCGGTTTTGAACTAATCGCCAGACGCCGATCACGCAGGATGCTTAGACTCAAGGAAAAGTACTTCAGAGCTCTACAATTTCTCGGTGATAAACCGTGTCTTGGCAATCTAAGAGCAGGATTGTACATCATTGTCATCAACCGGCGAGATATGTAGCCATGTCCACTGTTGTGCTCAAGTCATTTGGATGAGAACACAACTCAAAGACTATGGTTACGTGTTTGATGTAATCCTCGATGTATCATGACAATCGGAGTGCCATTACAATCTCGCAACTCGCCAAAGACTAAATCAAAGCACATCGATCTACGCTATCATTTCATCAAGGACCACGTGGAGCAGTGGTACCGTTGAATTATACTTTGTGGTATCAATACCAATTGGCGATCCGCTCACCAAAGCCTTGCCTCCCGCTAGGTTTAATGAGTTGGTCCACCGAATTGGTATGAGGTGTTTGACTCAAGAGGAACCGGATGACCTCTTAAAAATGCCTTAAAAACCCGTCAACACCAAAACCTCTTTTGTAAATAAATTTTCAAAACAAAATACAAAAATATAAAATCCTATAAAACAACAAAATATTCTCCTAATCTATCTTTCTTTCAACATGGCAAGTACATTTCTTCCGTCAACACTTTTATCTTTCAAAATTCAAGATTTTTACCGATCAAGTGTTGAGGGGAGAAAATAATCCATTAACTGCTTCAAAACATCTGTACTTGCATGTTATCACATCTCGGTTGATTCTTTTACAAATGGTGGTACACTTTCGATTCAAAGACACCCTTGGACTTTAATTAACAACCTTTCATTATTTTCTCAAGTCGAGGGGAGTGTCGTCAAGTTTCTTTCCCAAAATCTTCGCTTGGTAACCAAAATGGAAGTTAAAAGGCTTTGTGTGAAAAAGGAAAAGTGGAGGGACTATAATCTGTCAAAACCTTAAAGTTATTTTATACAAAATACTCCACCTACCACATTTATTCCCATCACATTAAATATTTCACCTAATATCATCCACGGTCCATAATCATTTTACAAATCCGTGCTTTCGATTATCAATCTGTAAGTGTTTCTGTGTTTGGATCATGTTTTTAAACAATGGTTTTGAATCTCATGTAAATCCTACGGCTAAAACATGTTCTACGCGTGATTTGGTGTTCTACGCTTATGCGTAAGAACACACAATCAATACGTGTGTGTTTGGGGTGAAATGATTGTGTCAAACGCTCATAATACATCAATGATACTTTGTTAACCATCAAAATCCACCCGATTCACTAATTGATGATTTTTGAAAATTAGGGTTTATAAGTCGAATTGGGTGTTTTCAAATGTGAAGTGTTTTGGTCTAAAATATCATTGGGTTATGCTCTTGCGTTGTTGAATTGATGATTTCCATAGTCTATAGCTACCCGTAAACACTAATTGGTCATCAATTCAAACTAGGGTTTAAAGTTCATAAACTTTGGGTATTTTTGATTCATCGCATAATAAGTGTTAAAACTTGGTCTACATGCTCTCACAACTTCTATGATATACCGTAAAAACTTTGGTGCATAATCCATGGCTAGATTTGATACGCGTAGAATTAGGGTTTAGTCTACGCGAAGACATTCTACGCCAGAATCGCTCAACTATGTAAATGTGATTTGATTTGTCTTAAACGAATGTTATATGTTTTAACTTTGTTGAAATGATGATTTATTTCGTGCTTGCAACACGTAATATTCGTAATCAAGGTGGTTATTAATCTCGCGATAAGGATCACCCACGCCGTAGCTTGTTATGCGTAAGACTAGTCTTACGCGTAGCGCCCACGCATAAGGTTCTACAATGGACTACGCCAGATCCCGTGAAGGATATGCGAACAGCGACCTCACGCTTAAGGTCAACTCTTCGAGTAATTTTCACGCGTAAGGTTAATATATGCCTACGCATAAGCTCTCACGCATAATGTCTCTTTTCCTACGCGTAACATTTCTTACGCGTAAGTTAGATTCTACGCGTAAGTTTACGATAAGCATATATCATTCCTGCTCACGCATAACTTTGCCAATACTACGCTTAACCCTGGATTGACCTTCATGATGAATTGTTACTTGTACAAACTTGTAAATAAACTAATCATATCATCACGAATCCAAAATGTCACTAATAAACTTAAATCGTCTGATATGTTGTGAACAATAAGTGATAAAATAAACTTTAAAACTTAAAGTTAACTAACTCACGAAACATTTCACGATATCATTGAACTATTGAACATACAAGTGACTTAGGACTCAGAATAATCATTATCACCGACATTCAACAACTAGACAATAAGACCTTCGTTGACTAACATTATGTCTTTCGATATGTTGGTTCTTTTGGCTAATGTTATTTCGCATCACGACATGGTCGAACAAATGAATGTGGATGCAATCAAGTTCTCTCCATTGTCGATATCTATCCTCATGGCTATCCAATGAAGATAGGAAAGAATAACCTCCGTGTTGACTTTGACACACTCACTTGCTCAATCTTCATGTCTTATTGCTATTGATATTCTCGAGGACTCATCCGTATCGTAACATGCTTACTCACTCGCAACTGCCCCGAGATCTACATCCAACAGCCTGAACACTATGGAAAGGGTCAAAGGACAAACTACACGTGACGGTGACTCAATAACAAACAAGTCATCATTACACCGCAGACTTAAGGGTCAGCTCTCCTAATTCCTCAAGTCGATCCAACCAAACTATATGCCTCACCGTCAAGAGCTCACTCTCCAATTCTTAATCGATATCGGTTATGACGAGGCTACAGGGTAATCAACAAGCACTCTCACGTAGAGCTTAAGAGTATTCCTCAACCATGGAGAACACTCTACATGATCATCACCAAGTCTGCTTACGGTCGTGATAAATGCTATGAGCACCCTAAGCTCATGGAACTTCAAATATTCCGGCATTGGTCAACAAGAAACACATCGCTATCGAAGCTCGATTTGGGATGACATGATGACATTTCTCAACAAACTTGGCTCAAAGATTCCTACATCGATATACCAAATTGTTGATCCAGAGCACTTGACTTCATCCCGACATTCCCAAGAGGCTCAATGACCCCGACAATCACGACATGTTGACGGAACCTATTCTATCCGTATTTAATCAAGGAAACGCTACAAAGAAACAAGGTGTCACACTTGATTTTCTTCTAATCAAGATGTCGAAAGCTCAAACGCATAAAAGATATCCGAAGCGGTCAAACAAGGAAAAGTTGGTCATCTCGACGAAAATCTTCCGTACACCTTAAGGAGAACCGTAAAAGGAAGTGCCGGAAGTGTCACAAGTACAGATAGTCAAAGGAATGTTCCAAAGAAGAAACCCATTCCAAAGAGGAAACCCACCCCTAAGAAGAAAGTTCCTTCTCTCGAAGCCACTCCGATCCTTTCACTTGAACCGCAAAGACAGCTCGTGGACGAGGATTCGAGGCTACCGACACGTATGAAGAGATCACATTCTCTCGAAATCAAAAGGATGAAAATCCTCAGCACCAAAACCTCCAAGTCCTCAAACTATTAAAGGAAAAGAGAAGACTATCGACTTGTACCTCGTGATGAAAGCTCAAGATGAAGAAGAGCAATTGATCATGCATATGAAGAAGTTTCACAAAGTCGACACCTTCAAAAGGTCAAGAATTTGCTAAAGATCAAATGGGTGGCCCCGAGGTTCAAGTGGTGTCGCCACTCTAAACCATCTCCGATACGGTTAATCAACCCGATATGGAGCCGGTGCCACCACTCTTCTGCAACTACAACAACACTGTGGAGGACACTATTGTCTATGATTTTGAGAAATGAGAATGAGAAAGAAAATCTAAGGATGACGAGGATGGTTATTCAAAGTTTCTTCTAGATGTCCAACACACTCAAAGGAGAAAACCTCGAAACTCCTAAGGACATGAAGTCTCCTCATGTCTCCTCATCATCGGATTCTTCGCCTCATTCATCACAACCACCATCAACAAAGTCAACCAGATCATCATCCAAACTGTGAAGAAACCACCTAAATCTTGGATTTCTCGGCCTCATAAAAGATTGTGAAAGTCATCCAACTAGTCGAAAGAAGGACATACTTTACGAAAAATGAATTGGTTTGTCGACCAAATTCAAGACTTACATGATGAGAAAGACAAGATGGAAAAAGAAAGGATTTTGATCGAAGTTCATGAAGAGTCATCAAAAGGAGGAACTCGAATGAAATGATTGAAGGTTACACTCAAAAGTACCTTCAGATATCGCTCCTAAAGTCCAAAAGGAACCGGAGAAGTCGACAAGAGATCAAACCCACAAGTTTCTTCTCGACACTGCCCCTGTGACTAGAGAAATATTTTCCGCATAACTCACCCCTAACATCGCCTCATTGGTTAAACATACAATGGCCAAAGAAGTCGATCTCTCGAACTGAAAGTTAATCGCTAAACTAGTGATGCAAATGTCAAAGCGATCTCGAACGCTTACTCGGATGAAGCTAAATTTTTCAAGGCCTACTTGCTTTTCAACCCGCTCATCATGCAAGGAGTCACCGATCAACCCAAACGCCAAGAGATGACGATGATAAGGATAAGGACTCGCACCTAAACGCCGTAAGCGATCGGGTCAATCTACATCTATGCCACCTCCTCCACCACGGACTTCTTCTCAACATAAGTCTCCTCCACCTCGGTCTTCATCGATAAACCTGGACGATTCCGAGTTACCACCCCGACTCATAAACCGGTGATTACTTTGAGTATACGGGTGGTGACGATGAAGAGGTCCTGAGCCCCGACAACAACCCACCTCACCCAAACAAGTGCAGAAACCAGATCATCATCAAAGCCTTCCAAAAGAAGAAGCGACGACTCACCCGAGTCGTAATACGGCTAGATGACGATAAAACCAAGAGTTTGAATGGTTCTCCACACTTGTCAATCAAACTCCTACCCCGATGAAGGTCAAGAATTGGTAGATGGTTCAACAATGGAGCATGCAAAACTGCAAGCAAGAATGGCCCATGTGAAGAAAATGACGAATCAATTGAAGCGAATCAAGAATGAAGCTTTTCAACTATGGAAAGACAACTCGAAAGCGCCTCGAGGTCGAATATCATCTTGAGAACATCGCCGAGCTATGTCCAACAACATGGATTGGCTCAATCCGAAGCAAACATTTACTTCACACAAAGGACAACCCTCCATACTACACCGATCGACCAAACCTCTACCGACCATTGGCCAAGCAGACGAACCAAGGATTCCTTCCGATATTTCTTCAACAAAGACCGAATTTCTTCTCCATGGTGGCGATGGTTCGAGAAAATACACTACATCATTGACTCTTCCATTCCCAGCCGCCATTTACTCTAATCGCATAGCTATCGAGGAACGTAACTCACTTGTTTTCTCGACAACGCAAGCATACGACCAAGATGCATTGTATGGGATTCATCATTGGCCCGAACGCGAAGAATCTACTACCGGTCGCTCGGTTCAAAATTCTCAACATGCGGTGTATAGCTCAAGGACATCGTGGCCATCAAACACATTGATCTCAAGTCTAAGTGGACTACATTCTTAAAGAATATCATAGTCAAACGACAAGATGAACAGACTATGGATTCTCCGTCGACTTTGAGAACTTGTCCTCAACGACATCGAAGACATGTATCTTGCCAAAGTACGGGTCGTATGAGACAATTTCGATCAAGTTCAACGTGAATTTATCAAGTCGGTTCTCATCTTCATTAGACGATCGTGATCAAAGAAAGTGTCAAGATATCCAGATGGTCGTTGAATCATATCGTAAACGTAAACTTCACTCCACCACGCCTGATCTTCCGACATCAACCAAATTTAAACAACTCACGCCATCAAGAAACCTTTCGGTGTTGTTTACCGCAGATGAACTTCAAGAAATCGCTTAATGGCGTAGTGAACTCCACAAATTTGGGGATCATACCTTAAAGTCGTTAGGGATGGATTGGCATACTGATTGAAGGATATACGCATGAAAGTTGGGAATCCTAAGCTACCGAATTCTCGTGAAAGGAGGGATGTGAGACGATCATCACCTTGATTGATGAACGGTTGTTCGAAGGGATAAGTTCCGACGATTGGAAAACTATGTTGGTGGTCGACTCAGAGGAACATCATCGGCTTTCAACGCCTGGCGCACTGGAATATCACCGCACTTCCCGGTACCCCTTAAATGGTTTCCTTCATATAATTTTGGTCGCTTGATTATATATGTGAATGGCTTGTGCACACATAACAAGGTACAACCCGTAAGTGTCAAGAAAGGACCATGTGGTACGCCTCGCCACAATCCTTATAAAAGGAGCGAAAGCTTTATTTTTGAGTAAAACCTATCAAACCTTTCATTTTCAAGGTTTTGCTCAAAAGACAAGTACTTCCCATAAGATTTCAAAACCTCAACCGCTTATATCACTAATTGAGGGGAGTATTTGAATTAAAACTTTGTTCACAAATTGTTCACAAGGGTCACTCTTCCCGCAACACTCAAAATGGTCATATTTATTCTCAAACCGCTCAAAAATAACAATTTTATATGCCATTTTGAGGGGAGAAAATTGTGTGATAAGAAATATGTTGTGCAAATGCAAATGAATCAGGTACCTCGGACTTAACCAACGAATTGACGGTACTAAACTGCTTGTAACTCGAAAAGACTTGTCCCGACGGGTAATAATTTCAAGCTAGTTCGCTAGTGATGTAAACGTGTCTCGCAAAGGACTTGTCGAGTAGAAAGTACCATTCGAGAAACTTTTGATAGACATGAACTCGACGGGTTTGACAACCTTCCAAGGTTTGTCTACACCTTCAAGGTAGTTATTAGAGCTAGTTGTCACCTAAAAGTCGACAATGTATCTCTTTAACTATTCAACGAACCGTGTCTCGCGGAGATTGTCTATCTTTAGTGGATCAATTCAAAAGTGCGCTCTTTTCCTCACCGTGCATTTAACCATTAAAACTATTAAGCACATGTGGAGGGGAGTATTTATGCAAAACTTATCTCTCAAATGGTTCAAACATGTTTTCATTTACAAACCCTTTGAGAGATATTTTAACTTACAAAGGGTTATAATGGCAAACATAGGTTAGTCATGGAGTTATAAGGTGACTAAGGTTAGGAATAACTGTTCTATGATCCGCCAGAGTTGAGGGATCTACCCAAGGACACTACCATTAGTTAGTGTTAGAAGTCCTTAGGAATGATTATAAAAGGAGAAATGAGAATCGGAGAAAGAAGGAGTTGAAGAATCAAAAGAAATGTAAAGTAAAGGGTGAAAAGAAATAGCCCTCCGTTTATTCAACCTAGGCGCATACACGGTTTAATTCATATACTCGGGTTGTCACTTAGTGACACCGGTATTGAAGATTAAAAGTCGTCATGGACCCAAAGGACGCATGCACTAAACCTTCTTAGCCACTCAAGTTTCTCTCAATGAGCTTGTTTCATTCTCACAGGAACCCTACATAAACTATTGGCTTTCTCTAGAGATCGCCGGTATTGAAGAAGGAGACCTCTCCTTGTCTCCGCCAGAAAACCAAAACGCACTATTAAGTCTAGAGCCATGAGATTCATCAAAAGATCTCTTAGGTACACTTGATATTTAATCACTTGATGATCAACAAATAAGATCATCGCTGGTTCATATCGAGTCCTTCATGATCTTAGCAACTGTCGAGAACATTTATGAGAGGTTCACATCCGTGATCCTCGGTGATTGAATGGAAACTCCGCCGTGGTCAACATCAAACAGCCACGACGGCGAAGTCACTTTCGGTAACTCCCGTGGATTACGCGGAGTGTGTCTCAAACGGTCTACGATCAGGAGGTGATGCTTCGTGTACCTCGACTCATCTTCGAATCAGATGTACTTGGTGACATCGCGTTATCTCACTTGTGGGACTCAGCTCAGAACGGCCTTTGTAAGAATTAGAGTTGTGTTTTCACACTATGTCGTTAACACTCTCAAAGTTCAAACTTGTAAGTGCTGGAAACCGCTTATTACTAACCGCTTGAAATGTTTTCTTCTTATGGAAGCTCCGGAGCGGGATGATCATGTCGATTCTTCTCATGCTCACGCCAACATCAACACTAATGGAAGTTCTATTCAAAAGCAACACAACCGCCGAATGATTCTTAGTCAAACCAAAGAGTCTACAATGATAAAGATCTAAAGAACTTCATCAAGATTGAATTCCAACGTCATAGAGCGTGTGAGCTGTTGAAGAATGACGTGGAGACACTGAGCAACAAGGCACTGAGGCGCATCGATGCGCATAACAACATACTATCACTTTTACCACAAAGAACAATGATCAAAGAACAAAGTTAAAGATGACGTCGAGCATAACCGCTCAAAGATAACTATCTCTACACCGGGAGATTGTTCGAATCAAGACAATTCCTCTCACAAGAAAGAAGAATATCGAAGACGTCACAACTACTATTACATCAACACCTTCACCGCTTACATTCATATATACTTGAGGGGAGATTGTTGGAATCACTCCTAAACAAGATTTCAAGTATTTATATTTCATATGTAATAGGTAGCTTTATTATGGCCTTTATGTTTGTTTAAGGTCAAGCTTATGTAGAAGGCCCATAAGCTTGATCCAAGCCCAATAAGGAATAGGGAAGGAGAGGGAGTGTTGCCCTAGCTCCTTGCCTATATAAACTCTTGTAAACCCTCATTTGAGGGTTGGTTGTTCAAGTTTTCCTTTCACATATGCCTCACGCCTAAACCGTCTTATGTCTTAACGTGTGTGTGTGTGTTAGCTTGTTCAACCGCCTCTCTTCTCCTCTCTATCTCTTCTCTTGTTGCTTGTGTTGTAAAACTAGTGACCTATCAAAAAGCTACGAATTGCACTTCATTATCAAATTCCCGACTATGATCCATTCTAATTGATAAAATAAGACTTCCTAGTTGTCTTTGGATTTTTTTACTTGAGATTTCAAAGTAATCGAAAGTTTCAGTTTTATTCTTTAAAAATTTAGTCCATGTATACCTAGAGTAATCGTCCACTATAACCAAAGTATATAAGTTGCCTCCGTAACTTTGGATAGCGGATGGACCAAATAAATTCATATGTAGTAATTCTAGACACTTAGTTGTATAAACCATATTTTTAGCTTTATGACTAGCATGGACTTGTTTTCCTATGTTACAAGCATCACAAAAATGATGTTCGTATTTTATTTTAGGTAGGTTTCTTACTAGTTCTTTGGATGATAGCGATTGAACAAGTCGCATATTGGCGTGACCCAATCTTCAATGCCATAAGGTTGAAGTATCAACCATAGAGGTAAGACAAAGCTTGTCTTTTGGTTCATTTCCGCTTTTAATGACATAGACTCCATGTTTTCTAATGCTTCTTCCTATAGTAATACCATTTTTCAATATTTTACTACTGGTTTCGCTAAAAAGTACGTTGCACTTTTTATCACATATTTGACCTATACTTAGTAGATTATAGTTTAGGTTTTCTACGTGACATACATCGTTAATGGTTAAGGATTTGTGAGAAATTGTACCTTTACCGATGATTTTGCTCTTGCTATTTTCGAACACCACATTTCCTCCATTGAAGGATTCGTATGTGGAGAACAATGCTTTATTACTGGTCATATGCCTTGTGTGCCCGCTATCCTTGATCCATTCGTCCAGATCTAAGTCAACCATTAGGCACACCTCATTGGAGTCTTTTGCCATGAGACAAATTTCTTCCTTCTCCTTCTCACTCATTCCCCACGAGACACTCACAAACGCCTTTTGTTCGTCACGTTTGGGACACTCACTAATGAAGTGATTAGGATCCCCGCATTTAAAACACTTACATTTGTCCTTCACTTTCTTTTCGTCTTTGCTTTTCCGCAACCCTTTCTTGTCGTCATAAGGTTGCTTGACATATCTTCCTTTTCTCCGAAAGAACTTCTTGAGGTCGCTTACCGCCATTGTATACTCTTCGTCATCACTTTCCGAAGATGAGGTTTCTTCATCACTTAAGACTTTCTTGGCCTTTAAAGCAAGAGATTTATGTTTCTCTTTCTTTTATTTTAAGACATCGGAGTCTTTAGCGAGAACGAGCTCGTAGACTTTTAGGTTCCCTATGAGTTCATCGAGAGTGAGGATTGACAAGTCTTTGGATTCTTCGATGGTCGTCACCTTTTGCCTCCACTTTGATGGAAGCGCCCTTAGAAATCTCCTGACATGATTACGACTAGAAAAAGACTCATCAAGTTCTTGTAATGAAGTAATAATAGTATTAAAGCTAGCAAAATAATTATCAATACCATCCTCATTCAATATTGAAAATTGTTCATATTGTTGAACAAATAAATCAATTTTGTTGTTTTTAACTTGTTGATTTCCTTGGTGTGTTACAACCAAAGAATTCCAAATTTCTTTAGCGGTTTTATGCATAGAAATTCTTTCAAATTTCTTTTTAGGTAAGGCATTGTATAAAACCATTTTTGCCTCACTATTTTTGGAAAGCTTTTTCGTTTGGTCGTCGGGGAGACGATTATGAGAAATGTTTTCTTCATTGCCGGTTTTATCATCTTTTGTAGTTGCTTGAAAATGACCTTCAAAAATAATATGCCAAAGATCAATATCTTTTAATTTCACATAAGTTTCAAATCTATTTTTCCAATAAATAAAACCATTAGTTTCAAGTAGTGGAGGTCGTTGCATAGATTGCCCTTCTCTATAATTTTCAAAACTCATTGTGATTGAAAAGTTTTTAAAATATAATTTACTTTAAAACTTTTGTAAACCTTGCTCTTGATGCCAATTGTGGAAAACTAGAAGGGGGGTTGAATAGTTTTACCGATTTTAATTTAAGTTTCAAAGATTTAGATTTGATCTTATGTGAATTCGTACGGATGGATAGATAGTATGAAACAATAAGTAAAGTAAATAATGAAAGCAAGTAAAGTAAATGATAGAAAGTAGCGACACAAGTTATTTATAGTGGTTCGGCTACAAGGACACCTTTCTTGCCCTACTCCACTCCCCGAGTATCCCACTTGAGAGTTCAAGCACTATGTCAACAAGCTCCTTAAACTTGGCGGAGAAGCCCCACAACGTCGCTTACACTTTTTCTGGTACAAAGCTAAATACCGAGTTCTTCCACGAGGTAGAACCAAACCTTTACACAACTATTACACAACAACTATGTGAAATATGAATTACAAGATCTTTCTACAGAAATCTTATGGATGGAAAAATCAATCAAGGACCCCTTAGCTTGGATGACTTATAGTATAACATGATCTCGCCTTTGTGAAGGACCTATATGAGAATCACAACAAAAGATAGAAGAGCTACTAGAATGATCAAATGATTAGAGGTTAGGAGAGTGAGATAATATATTAGAGTGTTGTAAGAAGAAGGATGAGTAACAATGAAGAAATGGCTCACTATTTATAGGCATAAAAGCCTTCTGTCCCACGGTTCCAGCGGATCCCTCACTTGGGGGATCTAGCCAGTGCAAAACCAGGGATCTAGTAATCTGGGTCTAAACAGTCTGGATTTTGGGTTGCAAACCGGGTTATGGGTTATGGGTATGAGCCATGGGTCATGGACTTTGGGTCATGAGTACCAAAGAAGATACAATGTATCTAGACAATGGGTCATGGGTCTTGGGTCATTGGTCATAGACATTGGGTCATGGGTCATGGATTAGCTCTATAGGTATGGGTCATGGGTCATGGGTCTTGGATATTACCCATCCTATTACATAAACGATTACAACAATTGAATTATTACAAGATTTTATATAAATGACCAAATGTATATACTTTGCAAAATAACATGTATTCTTATAATTTTACTTATGACAATTTTATATTTGTTATCAACAAAACATAACGAGATCGCAAAATATGAATAAACATTTTTACGGTTTATTTGTATTAACACGTTGTGTCAAAGCATGCTTTAAGCGTTTATGGTCAAAGTTAAAGGGTTGTTTGGCATAAGTATAAACATAACCATTTTGGGATGTAAACGGGTCATTTGTTTATGCAATAATACGTTACATTAATGATGTTGGTTAAGTTTGGTGGGCAAATGAAGTGGTAAAGTTTGTATGTCGTGAAAATGGGTCAAAATGGGTATTTTGGCATAATACGCGTCACTTTGTAAAGCACGTTTTCGCGGGTCGTTATGACCAGGTTTATGCATATATTTAATGTTTATATTTTCCTAATGATTTTTGGAAGTTTTGGTGTTATGTCTTGTTATAGAATCCGTTTTCCGGAAAATGGGTGAAAAGTGCACAAAAAGGTTATGCTGGAAAAGGGGTGTTTGGGACAAGGTCAAACGGGTTAAGAATTTTGGGAAATAATGTATATGGTATATTTTTAGTTCAATGTGTATTAAATGTGTTTAAACATAGGTCTAAAGTGTCGATTTTTGTGTTTAAAGGTGTACGAGTCATTTTGAGAAAGTAGTACATACAAGGGGTTATAGTGCACTTTAGGGGTCCTTAGTACACAAAAGGGTTAAAGTGCACTGATATGTTTCTATCGTTGTAGGTATATATTATGTGTGTTCAAGTTTTAAATTTATACTTAGCCGACTTAACCTATAACAAACACTAAAGAGCAGTATACCCGATCAATGTAGCCTAGTTAGTAAGTAGAGTGTCGATCACTAAGAGTGGAACGTTAACACTTAAATATCTATCAGTATTTTAATCCTAAAGTTAGTCTAATTAAACCTAATCTAACGCAAAGGGGTTTTTAGCCTGAGAGACTGGCACGATGTGTAGATTAATTAAAACTAATTAAATAAAAGTGAAGACAACGAGACACACACGTACACAGATAGAAAACAAATAGCAATAAATGGTCAAGCCGATAGTAAGGAAGATATGCTCGCTAATCGTTTAGTTATATATGATGAATACTAAATCGGCACTTTCTCTATGGTTGCTTAATGTGTAGTGTACTAAATTACCTACATCTCTTGTAAAAGCCTTGTCACGACTAATTAGAAATCCTTGTTAATCTTTCCTTAATGATACTTAGTTTAAATTATTTATCCCTTTCGGGCTTACATTAACTATGAAAACGATGTTAATGAAGTAATTGTGGGAGGCGGATGACGCAAACAAGCCACGATAAGAGGTATCAATGCTTACACACAAACATTAAAACCAATAAAACATCATATAATCATTAATGAAGGTAGTATGTTTAATGCGAATCTAATGCATGCTAACCAAACGATTAAAGATTACTACTACGATTAAACGAATCTCCCTATGTAATTACACACTTGCGAGGCCTTCTTATGCTTCCAAATTCGTCCTTTTGGTTATGTCTTGCAATGCTCGGTCTTCTGTTGTCGTGGTGATTTTATATTGTGTGTTTCAATGAACCAATGACTTATTTATAGTTTCGAAATGGCATCGATACGGCGACGCTTTACTCGATACATCGTATCTAGGTAACTTCGCGGGTCCGAGATTATTATATTTTCAATATTCACACACGTCATAGGATACAACAGATCTTCAATGTACATACGGCGATCTCTTCTTCATAATCTTTAATGTCTTGGTGAAGTCTTCAGTTGATACCGCATCTCTTGGATGTCATGCGGCGATCCGAGTAGAATAAGTCAGATCTTCTATGTTGATCAAGGTTTCATATACCGCGTATGGAAGAAAACCCATACGGCATATTCTTCAAAGTCAGGCAATGGTCTTCATATTCTTCTAAGTCTTAATGTATGGCGTACCTTTCTAAAATGATACGGTGTATCTATCTTCAGTTCAATAGACATTTCCGACTTGATCCATTTAGCTCTAACTTGCGTCCAAAGTTGCTAACTTTCACCAAATGCTTGTTAATAACTGAGATTTACAAAAGTAAGCGATTAAGTATCAATTCTCATATTAAATAATACAAAACAATCAATATACATAGGATAAATGATGCTAATAATATGTTGTTATTTGATATTATCAAATATCCGCCCACTTGAACTTTACTTGTCCTCAAGTAAACTTTTAGATTTAACTTATGAAAATGTATCCTAAACCTTATTTAGGATTTTTTTTATAGTTAAGCATTCATTTGTTTAATCTTGATTGCACAACCAAATACCTCACGAAATAGGAAAATAAAATCACTTAAATCACTCAACTAATCTATGTGGTAATATTTAGGTAATTTGCTCAATTGCTCGGTCGTGACGAATATTCTATCATAAGCTTGGCAAGGATACACATCTCCACCACTAAAGCCAAGGAGTAACAAGTCTAAAGCGGTAAGTTAGGTTAGTTGTGATAAGGTTGTGCATAGCTTTTGTTCAAACATCTTCTACACAAACTCAATAGATCGTTGCCGCGAATCCTTGATTCCTCGAATAGCGGTTGGTCACTAGTGTGTATTGTAGGGAATTATATTTTGCAAAACAGATTTAAGTGTGTTTAATTCTGTTCAGTGTTAATTCTGGCAATGTTAGTAGTTAAGTCTGGTAAGCCAGGATTAAGTCTGTTGGTAGTTAAGTCTGCTAGTACTAATGGAGTTAAGTCTGGCAGAACTAATAGTTGATAGTTAAGTCTGTTTATGATAAAAACAAAATAGTTTGTTAGAGTTATATTAGGAATAGATATATACGCGTAGAGATATCTTAGGAAGAGATATCTTTACCCTTCTAAAAGTCTTGTAGTCAATTAGGGTTTCCTTAGTGTATAAAAGGATCCCTAAGGTATTAGGTTAAAGGTACGAGTTGTAAGCCTTAACCTTTGAGTAAAGTAATAGAAAATACGAAGTTAGTTATTCTTGTGTTCTTCATACTTTGTGTGTTAAGATTCCGCATTAACACATCAAGATCTTGTTAAGAGTTCTTCACATAATAAATTTGGATTTATTCAAGTTTATTATAAGTCATTAAAGGCTACTTAGATCCATAAGCTTTTGGACCTACAAGTGGTATCAGAGCCTGTAGAAGGACTCTGTTGTTGAAGATACACAAAAACAAACACTCATTCCAACTAGAAAACATCAAACATGTCTGAGAATCTAAGTGAAAAGGCAACTGAAACCTACTCTGAGCATCCCAGTGATGAAGAATCAAACCATGAAGAAGGAGCAGACGACTTTCAACCCAAACCAACCCAAATCACAAACACCACAAACATCTCCAACATGAAGCTTCCACCACTGAAGAAAGATGAATATGACATCTGGGCTATGGAGATGGAGCATTACTTAGAGTACACAAACAATGAAGTTTGAAAGGTGATACAGAAGGGTAACTCTAAGAAGAGAGTTACCAAAGGAAAAGATGGCACTTATACTGTGTTGCCACCTGTCACCGCTATTGAGATCCTTGTTGTAGAGAAGGAGAGGAAGGCCAAAAGCATCTTGCTAATGGCACTTCCCAAGGAGCATATCAGACGTTTTCATGGGATGGATGATGCAAAGGAAATATGGGAGGCAATCAAGGTAAGATTTGGAGGAAATGTCAACTCTAAGAAGATGCAAATGGCTGTCTACAAACAACAATTTGAGGCTTTTACTATTTCCAGTTCTGAGGGATTAGAGAAGGGCTATGATAGGTTTCAACAACTTCTGTCACAACTGGAGGCCCATGGTGCTGGTGTTTCTGATAAGGATGCAAACCACAAATTCCTCAGGTCTTTGCCAAAAGAATGGTCAAGTCTTGCAATGACCATGAGAACCAGACCTGAAATTGACACCATATCAATTGATGATCTGTACAACAACCTAAGGGTTTTTGAACAGGAGATCAATAATGTGTCAAAACCATCCTCTTATAGCTCTCAGAATCTTGCCTTTATATCTCATTGCAAGAACAGTACTAACTAGGTTAAGTCTGGTAGCAGTTATAGTACTTCCTCAATAAGTACTATGGAAAGAAGGGCACATGCTGGAGTTGCTGATCAGGTTATCTACTCTCTCTTTGCTAGATCATCAGAAGAAATAGATTTGCTCAATGAAGATTTGGAGCAAATCAATGATGCTGATATTGAAGAGATTGATATTAATTGGCAAATAGCCATGATAGCTATCAGGATGAACATGTTCTTTAAAAGACATGGCAGGAGAGTTCACTATGATCCAAAGACTCCAGTAGGCTTTGATAAAAAGAATCTTGAGTGCTATAACTATCATCAAACTGGGCACTTTGCAAGGGAATGTAAGGCTCCTGCTGCGACTGATAGGAAAAAGAAGGAAGCTGAGAAGAAGGAAGATCAAAAGGTTGACTGCTGACCATAGATGGAGGTGCTATCAATTTGGGAGAACATGCTGATAAGGAATCTACCAGTCACTCTGCTTTCATGGCCATTGGCTCAAACAGTGAGGTATATTTATGTTCAAAACTATGTGTTGATTCATATAATCTTATTAAAACACAAAGTGATGAACAATTAACTCGATTGAGAGAACAGAACTTCAAATTCTAGCTTATACCAATGTCAGAAAAACCTTAGAAACACAAATTTCAAACCTTCAAAAGCAAATTTCATCTCTAAATGAAAAGTTAATGTTTCAAGCTATTGAAAATTTTGTTAAGGATGAAAAGCTAAGAAAATATAGAAGAATAGGTATGAAAGCTCAACAAGAAAGAGATGAGTTAAAGAAAATAGTTAAGTCTTGGGAGAGTCTTCTAAAATCTACACAAGTTAATTAATTCGCATAAGCTCTAGTTGTAAATTGGGCTTAGGTTATCGATTCAATCGATAGTGAGGTTTTAAGTTATGAAGAAGAGATGAAACCCGGTGTTTTGGTAGTTCGAAGAAGACAATGTTGGTAAACCACTTTATAATAGATTTGTTAAAACTGATAATTATAAAGGAGTTCCACCACCACTTAATGAAGACTACATACCTAAACCTAAACAAAAGGTTGATGAGTCTTTATTTGATTACAGCAAAATGAGAAATCCTGAAACAATTGCATCTCAAGACTATTCCATTGAATTTTATGCCTGTCAATTCCATGACAGTAAAGGATTCTGTGAGAAAAGTTCTGGAACTAGTGTCTCAGAAGATAAAACCAGTGAGTATTCTTCATGTCAATCTAATGACAGTGAAGGGTCCGTTGGGAATGTCTCTGAATGTTCACTAGAGCTTAAGTCTGAACCCATAAAGATTTCTAAACCTGTTTTAAATAGTAAAACTTATGTGCCAAAACAAACTGAGTCTGTCAAAACTTCTGTGTCTAAACCAGAAATTGTTAAACCTAGTTGTGTCCAAACCCCTAGGCAACAAGTTAAACCTGAGACATCTAAAGTAGCCATAAAGAACTGGAATGGGTTAATGCAAAGAGAATTTGGGGATGAATACTCTTTCACAAAGAAGAGTTGTTTTGTGTGTAGAAGCCTAAGTCATTTGATAAGAGATTGTGATTATCATGAGAAAAGAATGGCTAAGGAGGCTGATTTAAGAAAGAAAATGGTTGTAAACACTAGTAATGGGTTAGTTAGACCAGTGTGGAATAATACAAATAGAATTAACCATGCAAATCAGTTTGTCACAAGACTAGTACCTGTTAATACTGGTAGTACTTCTGTTAATTCTGTTAGGTCAAGGGTGGGAAATGGTGTACAAATTAATTCTAGTAGGCAAAACATTAATACTGGTAATATTTTTAGAGTTAATACTTGTCATGTTAAGTCTGGCCAAGCTAAAGTTAATTCTGGGTATATGAATGTTAAATCAAAACCTACCAGTCCTTCACCCAATCCCAAGTTTAGAAAACCACATGTGAACCAATTTAATCAAATACTTCATTATGGTTCTCACTCACCTGTAAGAAGACCCATAGATCATAATGCAACTAAATTTTTCAACCTTATGTTGCAAGGGGTAATTGGGGATCATTGTTAAGCCCTCAAGAGGTTATACTGGAGATGCACCAAACCACACTCAAGAATAATAGTGGACCATTTTCACTTATACTTTGAACCTCAAGGTCCATAAGGCACTCCAAGCCAATACAGTTCGGGTCCCCAAGAGAAACTAATTTCTTTTTGATATGCAGAACATCCACACCAGAAGCTAGGAAGCAGAGGAATTGTTAATAGTGGATGCTCTGGGCATATGACTGGTAACAAGGATCACTTGAAGGATTTTGAGGAAGTCCAAGGAGGTTCTGTTACCATTGGAGGCAGCATAGGCTACCCTATGAGTAGTTAGATTTTTATGAAAGTATTATGAACATCTTTGTATTGGTGTGATTTGGTGATTTTGAGAACATCTTTTGATTTCTGTGTTTGTTATAATATCTTTGGTGTGCTTGAAAAATTCTCTTTGGTTGTTATATGAATTAATTCAGGTAGACTTTTTGAGTTAATTCTGCTTTTAAGATCTACCTATTGTATTTCTCTTGGTTCTAGACTAATGTTTCAGGGAAATGCAATATCTATTAAAGATAGGGGAGGTATGGAAGCTATGCTGATGGATGTGCTACTATTCGAGTTAAACTGTGATGTCACATTTAAGTCTGCTTGACTATTTTAAGTCCGGTAGTGCAAAATACTACCGTTAGTGCCGGTCGAGGAAAATCCATTTTTATCAGTATTGATAGTACCGTTACTCACTTTAGGCGGTAAGAAGTATATATATGGATACTTTTAATAAAATTTATATTTATCCATTATCTACTTTCTTAAAATCTTTAAAAGTTCAAATCCTTTTCTCTCGATAAAGTCTTTTCACCAACATTAACCCTAACTCACGCCGCACTACCAAAACTTACAATTCACCACGATTATGGCTCAATTAAAGTTCAATGATAAGCACAACCAAGTGGGCTTCCTCAAGAAGCCAAATGAAAGCACCGGCTTCAATGATAGTGGATTTCTAAAGGTACCCATATTAGGTATGCCCTCACCATAATCCCACTATCTATATCTCCTAGTCAAATGCTTTTGGCATCGCCATCGCTAGAACTCTTTGCCGATGGGACATTAGAATTAATCATGACTATTGATACTTTAAAGTATTCAACACCGAGGAATCGCTAGAAGTTATCTTCAATTGGTTGATGCCTCGTGGATCACAATGTTGCCAAATGATGAACTTTTCAAGGACTTCAAAACATTGGATATCCAATCAAGGATCATTCACTTTTTGAAAAGCACTTTTACACCATAATGGAGGTTTCATTGCATCATCTCCTCCATTGTATGAGTCCTAAAAGTGGTGGATGAGATCAATTTGGAAGCACTATTGCTTCGCAGATTGGTCTGCTCATCCATTGGTAGACTCTTAACTTTTCTAAAATGATTTTTGATGCTATGGTTTCAAATGCAAATAAAGAGAAAAAGTTTTTGATGTACCCTAGGTTTCTGCAAATGATTTTAAATGCAGAAACTGCAAACAAGCAACAATATATTGCTGTCCCTTTCACCAAAAAGATTTTTACAAATATGAAAAGGGCATTTCAAGGGTTTCACAGGCCTTTGCTGCCTGTTATGTTGTCTGCTATTGCTAACCTTGTAGGTACATCTACAGCTGCTGCATCTGAGGCACAAGAGCAATCACAAGAGCCTGCACAGAGGGTACCCACTCCATTACCACAAAGGACACCCACTCTATCACCACAAAGAACACCAACACCACCACAGAGAACACCAACTCCACCTCCACCTTCCCACCAGTGTATGAGGAAGAATCTCCTGAAATTCCTCACTCACAACCTCCAACACCCACCACTACAGCAGATCCAATTTCTCTATCTCATGAGGAGCTCATCAATCTAGTTCTCAAACTTCTAACCAGAATAGAAAAATTAGAAAAAGATCTACAGAGGTCAACAAAGGCTCAAGCTGAAACTGTGATCAGACTGGTTAAGAGAGTTAAAAGGTTGGAAGGTAAATTCAAAGCTAAGGGTATAGAAATTACTGACTTAGAGGGTGAAGAAAATTCTCCCAAACATGGGAGGAATATGGAGGAGGATGGTAGATCAGATTTCATAACACCAACAAAGAAATCTTCTAAGGAGACAATCAGTCCTCAAGGTCTTGAAGCAGCTGAAATCCTGGTCAAAAACTTCAGTCGGAAGAAGAGGAAATCAGAAAATGAGGCTACAAGTTCTGATGTTAAGTCTGCCAGTAATGATGCAGTTAAGTCTGGTGGTGATACTGAGGTTAAGTCTGGCAGTGTTCCTAAAGTTAAGTCTGCCAGTACATCTGTTAAGTCTGGTGAGGAGTTCTCTCAAAGGAAAGACAAGGGAATAATGGAAGAATCTTCTGAGCCCAAGAGGACCAAAAGACAAATCAGAGAAGATGAAGCAAGTATGGCAGAGATTTCCAGAATTAAAGTAGAGGAGGATGCTGCAGCAGCTAAGCTTGCAAGACAGCAGATGGATGATGAATTGATTGCAAGAAGCTTGCAGAAACTACCAGAGTTAACTGAGGAACAAAGAAAAAGACAGGCTGAGGTTTTAGAGTCTACCAAATATTATACTGATGAATACTGGGATATAATCAGAGGCAAACTTGAGGTGAACAGGGACATTCTACCAGACATTGGAGCTGAGGATTTTGCTAGAAAAATGGTAGAGATGATTAATGAGAAGAAAAGATGCTGAGAGAACAAAGGAAAAGTGTAGCCACCTATAAATTTCACTATCATTAGTTGTCGTATCAATAAACAAGATTGTTTATCAAAAATCAATTGAGCTAAGTTAAGCATTTTAGCATATACGCCTCATTCTTTTTATAAAATTTATGCATCCCCGAGTAGTTTTATTTAAACGAATGATAAAAATGTGATCATTCCTGATATTTATTGATAACTAAATCACACTCACGAGAAATTTTATTGTATTACGAGTCCGCACGCGTACCGGTATCATATAAGTAACCATGAAGTTTGAAAACGAGCTAATAAAGTCAAAAGTTATATCATCGTATCAGTTTCTCTAAAACGTGTCCAAAAATATAAGTATTATACTTTTCCCGTTTCGGGATTATACGTCTACCAACCAAACAGCGGGACGCAAAATGCACTTAATACCCAATACAACCTAATATATCTAACAAATACATTTTTACAAAATAATAAAACTAAAATAATCCTACCCACTACCCTAAAAACCCACGCCTTATTCTGCTATCCCTCACAAATCATTATCTCATTTTTTTCATCTTCCCAATACACGCCTCACTTTATCTTATCCAAAAGAAGTAAACCCTTCAAAATACTTTTTCACCTCAAACTCAACATAACCTCGTCTTAATGTACATCTTGAAGTATCTCTATCCCACCCTCGGTTTTCCTATGGAAGAAGATCAACATGATATCAAAAGTCCCCATCGAGTTTCTTGTCCCTATGGGTCACGGTTGAAGACAAAACCAAGAGAAGACAAGTGAAGACCTGAGCACCATGGTGATGTTAGGCTTTTACCTCACCCCCAAGATCGAAAGTCAAGTCAAAAGCTTCCTCAATCTCTCCTTTATAAAGGCCACTAATGACCAGGGGTTTCACACAAGTTCCACTCACTCTCACCATAAAAAGGATTTCGTTTTGAAGAAGTTGGTATTTGGGTTGCTCGATTTGGGTTTGGAGTGAAGGTCGTGTGAATCCCCAAGAATCTGTCTTCGTCGGCATCACAAGGTTCTACAAACTCTATTCTTGTTTTTGATTGTAAAAGTTCTCGACATGTTATTTTGGTCGATTGTTATATACAAATTTTATTGATTTTATTGTTAATAAGAGCTTGTGTGGTAAGAAATAATGAAACCAAATTGGCTTATAAAAGTAGTGATTCTCGTTTTTCTTATTTACTTGATTTTGGTTAAATGGGTACAAGTGAGTGAGACCATCGTGATTCCACCACATGGGGAGTAAATTGTTTAATTTCTTGGTAATGAAGTTATTGATTTGATGTTGTTCATGAATCGGTTATGACATATGTTCTATCCGACCGATGAAGTCTTTTGTGAAACTGATTTAGATGTTTTTACCGATCGACATAAGAACCCGAGATAAAAATATGAAAACTTGTAAAGTTTAGTCATTGGCTTTTGGTTAAGATATGTTTGAATTTGAGTCTATTCATTTGGTTTTGCGTATGGATTTCGTCCCCTAGTCGTGAAAAGATTGATCGAGCCGTTGGGATTTTTTGTTATGGTCTTGTGTCTTCATTTTTATGTTCGGTTACTTCATTTTGCTTCTTCCCTTTGTTTTGACCCATGGTTCGAGTCCTACTAAAGCGTAAATGTACTTTCGACTACCCTTGCGACACTCCACATCGTGAGACCTTGAGTCGAGCCACATCATGGACGAACTCATTACCTAAACTCTATTTTGTTTCGGCTTGATTTTGAGCACTAGTCAGCCACGTTATTTCCTTATTCAACACAAGTATAAAACTCTCCTTGGTAAAAATTGCTTCCACTGTTAAGCTAACAAGAGTGGTATTCATGTTGGGTCAGGGATAAGTCGAGCCCAACGTGCCACCATCATGGGATGGTTGAATAATTACAACCGGCCACAAGCCCATTTCATAATAATAAGGGTGCAAAATATACAACTAAATATAAATATATATATATATACGCTTTGAAAGCCTAAAACTTACCGGTGTCTAACTAATATGATAGTGTCATATAATGTATATTCGACTTTGATACAAATCGAGTAAAGATACTCATTTTCGCCGCCAAACTCGCTACTGCTCACTAATTCGGTCATCTACTCGTCTCGACTCGATTAATAACGACATACTTTAAATTACTAGATATACTTTATAAATATATTGCGAACTATAAACAAGAATTAGTTTTTAAATCATTAATCCATATTTTATAACTCTATTTAATTTAGACAAACACTTATTTCATAACAACAAGTTAATAATTTATTATCACACTTAGCCGTCGTGTAATACTAAAAATCCAATATACGAGTCATACCAAATTTTTGAAAAGGCTATTATAACTTATAAATGAAATTCTTAACTTAAAACTATTATAATAAAACTATTATTTGAAACATAGAGTTTATACTTTCTTATTAACTAATATTGGTTATATATACAACAACAACAACAACAAACCCAATCCCGTCGAGGCGGGGTATGGGGGATGTAGAAATGTAGACAGATCATTCCCCTACCACAGGATAAACCCGGGAGTAGAGAGACTGCTTCCAACGAGACCTCCGGCAAGTGTAGGTGTGCGGGTGAGAAAGAAGAGAAAAGAAGGCAGAAGACAATAAACAACAAGCACAGGCAGGAAAAAGGCAAGCAGGCAAGGGCGCACGAGAGAGAGCCACAAACAAGAGAGCACATAAGAGGACACGATCAAAAAACAAAGAATCAAAGCACCAAGGAAAGCAGGCAGACCAAAAAGGGGCAACATAGAGCAAGGCAAAAACAACGCACGGGCCTAAAGCTAAGGCAGAGCAAAACAAAGCACCAAAAAACAAAAGCAGGGCGACAAAAAGACAGGCAAGCCTAAGCAACACATAGCCAAGCAAAGCAACGCATGGGGCCTAAAGCTACGGCAAAGCAAAGGGGAGGCACCGAAAACCGAAAAACACCGGGGTAAGGCAAACAAAGAGACGCCTAAAAGCCTAACCCACCAAAAACCACCCCTAGCCGAAAAACTAACCGCAAATCCTAATCCTATCTCTCCACCCCTTCCTATCTGAGGTCATGTCCTCCGAAAAGAGAAGCTTCGACAAGTCTAACTTAATTCTATCCTCTCACCTGAGATTGGGTATGCCCCTTCTTCTTACGCCATCTACAACTAGCGCCTCGACCCTTCTAACTGGCGTTGTTTGAGGCCTTCTCCTGACATAACCGAACCACCTCAATCTACCTTCTCTCATTTTTAATATATTTACCAAAAGCCAATACTAGCCAATATATACCAAACTAATTCAAACTTGAATACCACCACACAAGCATCAACAACTCAACCTTTAATATATTTAAACATTATCGAGTCAAACACAAACGTATTAATTAAAGTTTTGTTATACTAATTATAGGTTGCGTGATGGTACTTCGTGCTTCCATTACTTGATTTTACACTACTCAGATTCTGTTTGCTAAGGTGAGTTCATAGCCTCGCTTTTACTTGTTTTTCAACCCTCGCGAGGGAGATACATGCTATAAACTAGAACACAAGTCTTTTCATAAAATGCATGCTTGTCTGATTATTATTAATGCCTAAGTTGTTAGCCAAAAGGCCCCTTCATCATGAACCATTAGTCACTTGCGAGTGAATGCAAATAACGTGGATAGTACTATGGGGAGTAACGACCCCGTCTTGGTTATCGGAAATAACCGGGGCGCACCTTGTTTGAATATCTTAGGTAATTGACTATTACCTCCTGGGGGAAAATTTATTACTTACAGCAGTAATTAGGTGTATGCAGTTGAGTGTTGGTGTCATGAGCTTAGTGCATAATAATCTCTGATTTTCTATGATTAATTGTCTTCGAAACAATTATCATCTTTACATTGTGTTCAACCATTTACTAAACCTATGGATTTCACTCAACATTTTTGTTGATCTTTTTAAGCATGTTTATCTTAGGTACTAACTAAGAAATCATGAAGGCACGGAGTGGACGGAATGGAACGCTGGATGTGGTGTTTAAATATAGTTATCATTTCTCAAACATTTGAATTATCTTTGTGTAATTCCAAAACTTGTGGTATTTCTTTTGTGATCAAAACACCGAAGTTTTCATGAAATGATGACAATATTTTATTAAACGCCTCTTTAGAGTCGCTTTTCTATGGCGATGACCGTGATCCTCTAGGTAATACCCCAAATAGTCTTCCGCTGCTATATTATGATTTTGGGGGTGTTACAAATTGGCATCAGAGCCTAGGTTATAGAGAACCAACTTGTATTTTCAAAACAAATTGGACTATAACCACGCTTTCAAATGGACCATTTTACACCACCACTTCACGCCCTCCGTGCCTACTTCGCATGCATCACATGTATGAGATTCGCCATGTATAATACATGACTAGTAAAACATTATATGTTAGAATTAATAATTATAATTATCATTTAGTTAGGCACTGAGATTTGCTTGGCAGATTATGCGCGACAAACTAAATCTTATTTACTGCATGACATTACTTATACTTAAATGCATACTTTCTTTTGGGTTGTTACAGTACCATGTCTTCGGCACCACACCCCATCGATCTAACATCCGACACCGAGGTCGAGGACACTATGTCTTCCACCATTGTGCCCGTGGCATCGATTGTTCCCGTACTTGTATCTCCGGTTGTGGCATCCGAGGAGACTGAGCCCTTCGAGAGAGTGAAGTCTCCTCTACACCACCTGTTCCAGTCATACATGAGCGTTTACCTGTTTTTGGTCCTCCCACTTATGACCAGTACCTCGAGTCAATTCAGTGGTTGTCCCCATCGGATGTTGTATCCGAATCATCCTTGCACACTACCTCTGTGTCCTCTAACACCGCTCGTTCCTCATCACTGCCCATTCGTCGTAGACGAAGGTGAGCTAGGGTTCTCAAACCCTATGAGCCTGATCCTTTCGGTGTGCCATTTCGATATCGTAAGACTGCCGCGGCTTTCATGCATACCACTAAGAAACGAGTGCGAGCGCCCACTACCTTTGTCTCACCCACTGACATACCTTCATCTTCGGCTTTTCCACCATCAGCTTCACCCACATCTCCACCCATGCCTACTCCACCACTACCACCACCGACCACCTTCTTCTACCAAACTACCACTGTGTCAGTTTCATCACCACCTCGTACATCATCCCCACTGGATGTGCATAGTGAGCCCCTACTACCTTTTAGTGTGAGGACCTGCTTCTTGCCATCATCGTCCGACCCATATGTTCGAGCTTCAACCATCGACATTCACGGGGCCTCGTAAGAGGGTCGACAATAAGCGCTGGTCCTTCTTGTTGCCTGCTATGAGTAGATGGAGGTTGAGGAGGGTACAACCGAGTGCTGTGGAGATTGGTGAGCATTGGTTTGCTTCTGCTAGTATTCTTCCTGTTACGGGATAACCTCTTCATCACACCATCCCATTGTTAGCGGCACGACTCGTGAGACACGAGGATCAGCTTGAAGAGGCTATGGCACACGTTGACGAGATCCCACTTGTCTGGATTGAGAGTATTGAGGAGGAGGTGGAAAACCTTGTGGTTGGGAGGATTGCGATGGAGGAGGTCTTCGATAGGATTGGTACTCAGTCCGAGTGAGCTAGTGAGGCGATGGAAGCCCTAGAGCGAAGAGTTGAGTCAGAGAGGTTGGAGATGATAGAGCTACGAGATAGAGTGGAAATGCTAGAAGAGGTTGTGCAGAGACAGTCTGAGCAGATGGTGACCATGGCGACACGTACTGCGACTCTAGAGTAGAGGTTGGAGGCGAGAGATAGGGAGATGGATGATTTGGCGAAGCTTGTCCGAGACTTGCAGCGACGAGTGAGTGGTGCACCCGAAAGCCCATAGATTGGAGGCGCACCCATTTAGCCTACTAGTACTTTAGCCTGCCGTCTGTGGCATTGATAAGGCTTTGTATCCGTATGTTTTGTTAAACTATTGAACAAGCTATTGATGTGACGTTGCACGGTTATTGTATTACTATGTATGGATGGTTGATCTATGACATTATGGCTGTTTTATTTATGTTCTTGTGTATGGTGATCTTTTATATGCATCAATTTATATAAATCGAGGTGATCATTTATATATATTCTTATTTGATTCTAACACATTGTGATGTTGGATGATTCTTTCTTATGATGATTATATTCTATTGATATAATGTGATGATCTTGACTATTATGAAATTGTTTTATAATAATTTTCACTTATATTAACCCCAATAATTCTAAAATATGGGTGCATGTCTTTAGAATAATGGCAAAGAAGAAGGCTACACCTACTCCAACTCTTGAGATGACCCCTGCTGCAATTTGAAAACTGGTTACGGATGAGATTGATGTCGCTTTTGTCAGACGACCACCGAGGTCGTTTCAAACAAATGAAGCCGCAAATCAAACCAACCGGAGTGAAACTGTTGTGAATCGCAAATGTGGGTACAAGGAGTTCATGAATTGCAAACCCACTTTCTTCAAAGGAACCGAATGCGCTGTTGGCCGTATTCATTGGTTCGAAAGGTCCAAACTGTGTTTCTCCTAAGTGATTGCTCTAAGATTGCAAGGTGAAATTTGCTACCGTACTCTACTAGAAAATGCATTGTCTTGGTGGAAAGCTCATGCCCAACCTATTGGCATGGAAGAAGCTTAGAAAACCACTGGACCGAATTGAAGCAATTGATGATAAAGCACACGCCCAAGAACCGAGATCAAGAAGTCGGAAGATGAGTTCTATCATCTAACTACTAAGGGCAATGATCTCAAAACCTACTTCAAGCATTTCCAAGAACCGAAAGCTTTATGCCCATCCATGGTTTTGATGATGTCAAATTGTCGGAAAACCTCATACGGGATTACCTCAAGCATTGCGGAAATGTTATTCCATCAAAGCCCAAGACTATGGAAGAAGTGATCATGATTTCCTACTAACTCATGGATCAAGTCCCGAAATATGGATCTCTGCAAGGCAGTAATGACAACAAAAGGAATTTTGATGATCGTCGAGGCGGCACTTCCAACAACAACTCCCACCAACATAACAACTCCTTCCATCACAACAATAACCGCAATAACAACAATCAAGCCCGCAACAACCATAACCAACACCGCAACAACAATCACAACCCTTACCACCAAAACCTAAACAACTCCCACTAATATGTTGCTACTCTCGCCACTGGAAAAGGCTATGTAGGACCACACCCTTTGTGCACTCGATGCACCATGCATCATGTGGGGCCTTGTACTATTAAGTGTGGAAAGTGTAACAAGGTGGGTCATATAGCCAAACATTGTCGAAGCCCTGCTACCGGAAGTAACCTTCAACCCATAGGAGTAACTTGTTTTGGATGTGGAGAAGCTGGGCATGTCAAGAGTCGATGCCCAAAGCTGAACGAGAATTGCAACAACCCTGCTAGAGCAAGAGCTTATGTACTAGGAGATGGTGATGCACAAGAAAACCCGGACGTCGTTACGGGTACGTTTTCACTCAACCATCATTTAGCTAAAGTGTTATTTGATTCTGGAGCCGACAAAAGCTTTGTGTCTTCTAAGTTTGCACCTTTGCTAAAAATCACACCAACTACCTTAAATCCCATCTATGAAGTAGAGTTAGCCGATGGAAAAATAGTAGGAACTAACACTGTCCTTTGAGGTTGCAATCTATTCTTATCAAACCATCCGTTCGATATAGACCTTATGCCTATCCAACTTGGTGGCTTCGATGTTGTCGTTGGTATGGATTGGCTATCCAAGAATCGTGCAAGAATCATTTGTGACGAGAAGGTCATTCACATCCCTCTCGATGGCGAAACTCTAATCATTCGGGGTGATCGGAGTAAGACCCGATTGAGTATCATCTCGTGCGTCATAACTGCAAAGTACATAAAAAAGGATGTCACATTTTTCTAGCACAAGTAACGGAGAAGAAGAAAGCGGATGAGAAACAACTAAAAGACATTCCCGTGGTTAGGAACTTTCCCAAAGTATTTCCTGAAGACTTGCCCGGTCTTCCTCCTGTTCGGCAAGTAGAGTTTCAAATTGAGTTAGTACCGGGGGCGGCACCCGTGGCACGAGCACCTTATAGGTTGGCGCCCTCCGAAATGCAAGAACTGGCTGACCAACTAAAAGAACTGTCCGAAAAAGGGTTCATTCGACCGAGTTCTTCACCTTAGGGAGCTCCGATCTTATTTGTTAAAAAGAAGGATGGATCTTTTCGTATGTGTATCGATTACCGAGAGTTGAACAAACTAACGGTGAAGAATCGATATCCATTGCCTAGAATTGATGATTTGTTCGACCAACTGCAAGGGTCAAGCGTATACTCAAAGATTGATCTAAGGTCTGGGTATCATCAATTGAGAGTTAGAGAAGAAGATATTCCAAAAACTGCTTTTCGAACACGATACGGCCACTATGAGTTCCAAGTAATGCCATTTGGTTTGACAAATGAACCGGCGGTATTTATGGACCTAATGAACCGAGTGTGCAGACCTTACTTGGACAAATTTGTGATTGTGTTTATTGATGACATTCTCATCTATTCCCGCAACAAGGAAGAGCATGCGGAACACTTGAAAGCCATTCTGGAACTACTCAAGAAAGAAGAACAGATGCTAAGTTTTCCAAGTGCGACTCGGATTCAAAAGTTCAATTCCTTGGTCACGTGATGATAGTCACGGTATTCATGTTGATCCTGCAAAAATTGAAGTTGTTAAAGATTGGTCATCCCCTACTACCCCTACCGAAATACGTCAACTTTTGGGTCTTGCGGGTTATTATCGAAGATTTTCAAAATCGCTAAACCTCTAACGAATTAACCTTAAAAAGAAGAAGTTTGACTGGGTGAAGAACAAGAGTTAGCCTTTCAACTCTTGAAACAAAAGCTTTGTGAAGCTCCCATCTTAGCACTACCCAAGGAGTAGAAGATTTTGTAGTTCATCAGATGCATCACACCTGTGGTTAGGTGCGGTATTGATGCAAAGAAACAAGATGATTGCCTATGCTTATGACAACTCAAGACTCATGAAAAGAACTACACTACCCATGACTTGGAATTGGGAGCCGTGGTTTTCGCCCTCAATATATGGAGACATTACCTATATGGAACCAAGTGTCGGTGTTCACCGACCATAAATGTCTCCAACACATTCTAGATCACAAGGATTTGAACATGCGACAATGCCGATGGCTACAGTTGCTTAGTGATTACGATCGGAAACTGCTACCACCCGCAAGGAAAATGTCGTGGCGATGCTCTTAGTCAAAAGGATCGACCTAAACCTCTTCGAGTAAGATCTTTGGGAATGACAATTAAGTCTCCCTTCCATCAAAATCCTTGAAGCTCATGTTGAAGCTCTCAAACCCGAAACCGCCCTAACGAGAAAATCTTTGGAATGCCCGAAATGAGTAATCGCTTTGTGAAAAGATCGGATGGAACCTTATGTTTCAATGATGGAAGTCGATACCACTCTATGGAGGAATACGGAACTCATTATGCATGAGTCTCACAAGTCTAAATATTTCATTCACCCGGATCCAACAAAATGTACCAAGATCTTAAGAAGCTTTATTGGTGGCCAAATATGAAGGCCGAGATTGCGACATATGTTGGAAAATGTCTCACATGTTCTCGAGTCAAAGCCGAATGTCAAAAGCCCTTCGGATTGTTAACTCAACCTGAAGTCCCAGTTTGGAAATGAGAAAGAATCACCATGGATTTTATAACCAAACTGCCAAAAACTGCTAGAGGTTACGACACCATTTGGGTTATCATCGATCGCCTTACCAAATCCGCTCATTTATTACCCATCAAGGAGACTGACGAAATGGAAACCCTTGCTCGACTGTACCTGATGGAAATTGTATCCCGTCGTGGAGTGCCAATTTCCATCATTTTTTACCCTGACAGTCGTTTTACTTCTCAATTCTGGAAATCTCTTCAAAAGGCTTTAGGCACTCATTTGGATATGAGTATCGCTTACCATCCTCAAAATGATGCCCAAAGCGAAAGGACTATCCAAACCTTGGAAGACATGCTTCGAGCATGTGTGATCGATTTTGGAAAAGGTTGGGATAAACACTTGCCTTTAGCGGAATTCTCCTACAATAATAGTTAACACGCTAGCATCAAAGCAGCTCCATTCGAAGCACTTTATGGTTAAAAGTGTCGATCGCCCGTTTGTTGGGCCGAGCTTGAAGATGTCCAACTCACTGGGCCTGAACTTGTCTAAGAAACAACCGAGAAGATTGTGCAAATCCGTCAACGACTTCAAGCTGCTAGAGATCGATAAAAGAGCTACGCCGATGTTAGGAGAAAGCCCATGGAATTCCAAGTTGGGGATCGAGTCATGTTGAAAGTATCACCTTGGAAGGGCAAGGTTCGATTTAGAAAGCGAGGGAAGTTAAATCCTCGATACATTGGGCCTTTCAAGATTCTGGAGAGAGTCGGCCCAGTTGCATACAAAATTGAACTCCCGGAAGAACTTAGTAGAATACACCCTACCTTCCACGTCTCAAATCTGAAGAAATGCTTGTCGGATGAATCCCTTGTTGTTTCACTATAAGAGATTAAGCTCGATGACAAGCTCAAATTTGTCGAAGAATCAATTGAAATCATGAATAGGGAGGTCAAGCGACTTAGGCAAAGTCGCATTCCTATTGTTAAGGTTAGATGGAACTCCAAGAGAGGACCGGAGTATACGTGGGAACGCGAAGACACCATGCGTGTTAAGTATCCACATCTATTTGCCAATTCAACCCCGATAACTACCGCAAACTAAAATTCCGGGACGAAATTCTCTTAAGGGGTAGGTACTGTAGCCACCTGTAAAATTTCACTATCATTAGTTGTCGTATCAATAAACTAGATATCAAAAATCATTTGAACTAAGTTAAGAATTTTAGCATATACGTCTCATTCTTTTTATAAAATTTATGCATCCTCGAGTAGTTTTATTTAAACGAATCATAAAAATTTGATCATTCCTGATATTTACTGATAACTAAATCACACTCACGAGAAATTTTCTTGTATTACGAGTCCGCACGCGTACCGGTATCATATAAGTAACCATGAAGTTTGAAAACGAGCTAATAAAGTCAAAAGTTATATCATCGTATCAGTTTCTCTAAAACGTGTCCAAAAATATAAGTATTATACTTTTCCCGTTTCGGGATTATACGTCTACGAACCAAACAGCGGGACGCGAAATACACTTAATACCCAATACAACCTAATATATCTAACAAATACATTTTTACAAAATAATAAAACTAAAATAATCCTACCCACTACCCTAAAAACCCACGCCTTCTTCTGCTATCCCTCACAAATCATTATCTCATTTTTTTTCATCTTCCCAATACACGCCTCACTTCATCTTCTCCAAAAGAAGTAAACCCTTCAAAATACTTTCTCACCTCAAACTCAACATAACTTCGTCTTAATGTACATCTTGAAGTATCTTTATCCCACCCTCGGTTTTCCCATGGAAGAAGATCAACATGATATCAAAAGTCCCCATCGAGTTTCTTGTCCCTATGGGTCACGGTTAAAGACAAAACCAAGAGAAGACAAGTGAAGACCTGAGCACCATGGTGATGTTACCCAAGAGAGGCTTTTACCTCACCCCCAAGATCGAAAGTCAAGTCAAAAGCTTCCTCAATCTCTCCATTATAAAGGCCATGAATGACCAAGGGTTTCACACAAGTTCCACTCACTCTCACCACAAAAAGGATTTCGTTTTGAAGAAGTTAGTATTTGGGTTGCTCGATTTGGGTTTGGAGTGAAGGTCGCGTGAATCCCCAAGAATCGGTCTTCGTCGGCATCACAAGGTTCTACAAACTCTATTCTTGTTTTTTATTGTAAAAGTTCTCGCCATGCTATTTTGGTCGATTGTTATATACGAATTTTATTGATTTTATTGTTTTGTGTGGCAAGAAATAATGAAACCAAATCGGCTTATAAAAGTAGTGATTCTCGTTTTTCTTATTTACTCGATTTTGGTTAAATAGGTACAAGTGAGTCGTGACCCACTGTGAATCTACCACATTGGGGAGTATATTGTTTTAGTTCTTGGTAAGGAAGTTAATGAAATTTCGTTCCTTTTCATTTTTAGGTCTCTTGAAGGCAAAATTTCATAATAATAAGGAATGATGCTTATTTGGATGAAAAGGCGTGAATATGTGAAGAAAGCCCTTAATGGCCAAAGTTAAGATCAAGACACTCAAGGCAAAATGTCGGAAGTGCACCCGACGGCATCACAAATAAAGGCGGAAGTGCCGTCCCTATAATTATGACAACTCGAAGTGAAAATTGATATTTTGTACCGACGGCGTCAAGCTTTGAAGAGTAGGGCCTCACGAAGACCTTTTCCCTCGAGACGACCTAGATCCGTATTCGATGGCGCCGATTGAAGTTGAAGCGACGGTGTCACAACCACAACGTGACGCCGTCCCAAAGTTGACTTGATCAAGACAAAACCCTAATGGCAGCGATCCAATGGCGTCACAATTAAAAAGTGACGTCGTCGCAGTTGTAACTCTATATATAGAATTCGATTTTCAGACTTTTAGGAGGTAGATTTGTGGAGTAAAAACCTAAAATGATATTGGTTTGTCTTGGGCAGTATCTTAGGGTTCTCATACCCTATTTTACATCAAGATAAGTTATTTACTTCATTGATTTTATTATGTCTTCGATTGTATGTGTGTATGCTTGCATGTTTACCATGTCCGGCTAATTTACTTGTGTGTTTGCCTAGATCCATGAAACCTAGTTATTGAATATTGATTGGTTGTCTCTTATCTTAATTGTAATTATCTTAGGATTGCAATAGGCCATCGTTGTGTTTTTAATGCTTGAGTAATCTTTGTGAACCTTAGTTTATGATCACCTAGAGTAATTGTAGGCTAAAAATCCAAAGATAACCTTACAGTTAGTTTATGAATCCTAGAGATTTTGTAGGCAATAACCTTAAGGTATTCTCAAAGAGTTAGGGAGAAAAGTATACCCTATGACCTTAGAAGACACAACGCGTTAAGAATAAGGACGTGACAATTCAACCATCAATAAAAGATAACTAGGGAGTAATAGTATCTAGGTAGACAAATTTTTAATCATCATACGAGCACACATCAATAGACATAGACTACCCCTTAGCTTAGTTAATTAGATAATTAGATATTAGAGTAATCGGTAGAAGTACCACCCCCCAAATCCAATACCCCGAGATCGTACTTTCAATTTTCTAAAAAAATAATAAAAAAATAAAAAATAATCATCCTCAACCCCAACCTTAGCGTAGTAATTTCTCACTAGCATTCCTATTCTCCTAGAGAACGATATCAATCCTGAGGCTTACCCTAATACTACACTACAACGATTAGGTTCATCGCCTAGGTGGTTGAAAACTTGCTCAAGAAAATGAAGTTTCCTTTGACCCCGAACGCGAATTGTACGCATATCAAGTTTTGGCACCGCTGTTGGGAATAGAATAGCTAGTTAGATTTCTATCTCGCTTAGGTTCCTTGCTTGATTCCTATCAAGTAAGATTTTTCTCATTTTAGCTTCCTTGTAGTCTATCCCCTTCTTTGTGTTTGTGTTCAGAAACCCTTTTCATTTGTCACTATGGCAAGTGAAATTGCATTTGAATCATTAACAAATGAGGAACAATTGAATTTCACAAATTGGATTGCTTTTTATTGTTCTAATGAATTTGTGAGTGATCTTAGAGATATCCAAAAGGAGACGGGTATAAGGTTGGATGGATTTGACAAATTTTGTGCTTGTGTGGCTTCTATTCAATGATCATTGTTAGAATCAACTCCTTTTAGTGAGACCTTCTCAAAAAAATTTAGAAAAGCCTCCTAAGCATAAACCATCGCTTGAATGATCTTAGGCACCATGATAAAAAGACCTAGTTTTTAAGAACATGGAACCTAAACCCGAACAAGATTGTGAGATGGTTATAGTTGAACTAACTAGTTGCATGTGTGGGATAGATTTCAAAACATATGACACGCATGAGGAATCCTTTAGGAAAATAGAACATAGTGATCAAATTTTTGAGAATGATTCTTATGAATCGGACCAAGAATTTGAAATGGCTAAAGAAGGATTTGAGATACTTAGGAGTGTATTTGGGTTAGATCATACTAAAGCACATAATGAACATTTAGGAGATCTAGATATAATGGAGAATGAGGTGAAAACTCCAAGCCCACAAGCCCTACCATCACTGAGGAACACACATCGCTATAACTTACCCTAAGAAGTAGAAGAGACTATAGGAACCCCGATTGATATAGAACCTTTGGACCAAACGCCACTAGAGAATGTAGGTTTAGATGCTTGTTGTCATGACCTCTCTTAGTCCTAGGGAAGTTCCTAATTTTGATGAACCGGAGCCTCAACTAAAAACCTTACCCAATTTTCCGCCTTTAGATGTGAATCTAGGAATTGAATTAGGCCCCAATCCACCCATCAAAATAAATAGTCCGGTAGTTTCTTGATAAAGGTAGTGAACTCTAGGCGATGTAGAGTGGAAGCTAATATAGGAGTAACCCATGACCTTACACACTTACATCACCCATTCATGGTTGATAACAAAAAAACATTATGCGTTTAAACCGGGTTTATTAGGTCAAGATGGATCCTTAACTAAGAATCTCTTGAAGTTGATAGAGGATGATCCATTTCTAGGAGAAAGACTTGATTCACCAGCTACACCCATAGAATTAGGTAAGGTTATAATGAATGGAGCAGACCCCTTTGAGCATATAAATCACCCATCACCCTCTCCTCACGTAGCAAATTTCCACCCTAAGGTGTGTATCGCTACTATCACCCGCACGTAAGCTTAAGTGTAGAAAAAATTCCCTTTATCCATTAAATAAGGGTAGAGTCAAGCTCGTGACTCGAACAAAAACAAGCGCTTCTTGGGAGGCAACCCATGTGTTTTTCTTTTTCTTTTTTATGTGTGTGTCATATATCTTTTCATTATTGTATGTTCTCATGTTTGAATTTGTGAAAATGCTTTATTTTGTCTTTAACCTCGTCTTGATTACATATAAAGGTATTTTACAGAAAGGATAAGTGTAGGGAGGATTACACACGTTTTTTTTAAAAGAACGTAAACATGAGAACTACGATTATTGAAATTGATATATATGTGTGTCAAATTCTTGTATCGAGTCATAATGGATGTTTTGCGTGAATTTTTCCATATTTTAAAGGTGTAATTTTTCCATAAAACACAAAACGATCGGTTTGTCAGGATAACTGACGGCGTCGAGATTAGAACTGACGACGTGGCGGAGCGAAATAACTTATAAAATTTCTCTCGTTTTCGTGCTACTTATAAATTTTGGAATTTCTCGTGTCTTAATTTTCCGTAAAATCTGCAAACATCCATTCTACAAGCTTTATATCCTAGTTTAGTAGAGTTTTATATAGTTTTATCGCCGATTTTACGTGAAGGTTTCATCTATTTTCTTAAAGTGTGTAGGTTTTATTTATCAAGAAGAAGATACATAAGATGAGATGAGCTTTTCACGCATACATTCTTCTTGGAAAGAATTTAACCACTACTTCACACGGATCCTACCGAGCTAATCAGAGGAGTATTAGTTTCTTTCTCTTTTAATTACCTTCCATTATCATAACTTTGATACTTTCGGGGAACATTGGGGACAATGTTTAATTTAAGTGTAAGGAGGGAGAATAAAACGGGAACTTTGAAACTATGCTTATCCTTGAATATTTGTCTTGTCCAATTTCATTGGTGTAATAAACCATGAGAAATATTGGTTAGGGTAATTTTGGCACCAAATTTAAAATTTTTCATGACATGTAGGAGTGGGCCATTAGTCTTAATAAAGCGTCTCATGGATAGGAAGTTATATAACTAGCACAAAACCCTTTACCACTCAAATTCCACCCCAAAAATGTGAGGTTCGCCCCTAGATTTGTAGGAATTAAAGCATTCACCTTTAATGCTTCGAGAGTGTACCGGTAGTATAATAGATTCTAGAACTTGTTTTGTGATGCATCACAAGATCGCTAGTGAGACTACACTTGTGTAGTTAGGAATAACTAAATGATAAGAGGCATTAGGATAACCCTTATTTGATACCCGTATTATAATTACTTCTTCCACATCGGTTGAGTAATTCCCCCACACCCTTGCGTTGTACTCATCTTTAGTACACGATACCCCTAACCCCTCAGAGCCTATTCTTTTCGCGGTTCTCGTGATGTTTCAGTTTTCCGGAATATCAATGAAGAGCATTGTTTACAATCCACCCCCAAATGTACACTCAAATCGCCTTAGCCTACCTTGTATGCACTCACTTTTAGTGCATTATTTTTATCATACTAAACCCTTAGTTCAATTATCTAGTTACTTGCATAAGTTGCTAAGTTGAGTCACATCCTTTGTATACAGTTTTGGGACGATTGGGACTCATGGGACTCATGGGAAAAGTTAAATTTTATGGAGTGATTGGAAAGAACGTTAAATTCAAATTCCTTTTATTTACGTAATAATGTACTCCAAGTGTTTTGATCTTTTCAATTCGGGTCAAATTAGTGTTAGAGTAATAAAAACTCAAGTGTAGGGATGTGCCTATAAATCCTTTATATTTTGATGTTATCGTAGAGGATGGTAGAGTAAAAGTGTATGAAAAAAAAAAAAAAAATCGAAAAAAGAGTGTTAAAAAAAAAGAAAAAAACATACGGCTACCATCCTACATCTATCTTTATATTTATGTTTGTTTGTTTCAAAGTTATCTAGAGTTTAGAGTGTCGAGTCTTGGCTTAGCAACGCCATTATTCTCATGCTTGTAACATAAGGATTTTTGACTTGCCACCACTAAATCGCCTATCCAACCAAACCCTTTGTTTCCCTACCGTAAGCCTAACGTTACAACCCTTTAAAAGACCTCTTAGATAGTTTTTCCTAGTTGCTTACGCCAAATCGATGGAGGTTTGATCTAGTCTCAAGCCTATGGTAATCTATGTACTGGGACCGGTTAATGAGTATTTATCTTCCATTTCCAATTTGATATATTTCATATACATCCGAGAGATGAGAGTATCCAAACACCACTTGTGAGGTGCTAGTATATAATTTATGTGCTTGTTATGACTTTTGCGGGGCTTATACTTGTTGCGAATTGTTCTAAACCAATGCTTCATGCCCCTAACTTATAAATTGATTGGCCAAAGCACATTTGCTTGAGGACAAGCAAATACCAAGTGTAGGGATATTTGATAAGGATTTAAAAGTACACTTTTGAGGGTCATTTAAGCCCTTAATCGACCACTTTTATATCCGCATCGCTTAATTTCGTTCTTTTCACTTTTAGGTCTCTTGAAGGCAAAATGCCGGAATGATGCTTATTTGGACGAAAAGGCATGAATATGTGAAGAAAATGGCTATAGTCAAGATCAAAACACTCAAGTCGCCGGAAGTGCACCCGACGGCGTCCACGGATAAAGGCGACGCCATCCCTATAATTGCGACGACTCGAAGTGAAATTGCTATTTTGTACCGACGGCGTCGGGCTTTAAAGAGTAGGCGTCACGAAGACCTTTTCCTCGCACGACCTAGATCCGATTCGATGGCGTCGAAGTTGAAGCCGACGGCGTCACAACCACAAGTGATGCCGTCCCAAAGTTGACTTGGTCAAGACGAAACCCTAATGGCGGCGATCCGACGGCATCACAATTAAAGAGTGATGCCGTCGCGGCTTGTAACTCTATATATAGAATTCGATTTTCGACTTTTAGGAGGTAGATTTGTGGAGTAAAACCTAAAACGATTTAGGTTTGTCTTGGGCAGATCTTAGGGTTCTCATACCCTATTTTACATCAAGATGAGATTTTAATTCATTGATTTCATTATGTCTTCGATTGTATGTGTGTATGTTTGCATGTTTACCATGTCCGCTAATTTACTTGTGTGTTTGCCTAGACCTAGTTATTGAATATTGATTGGTTGTCTCTTATCTTAATTGTAATTAGCTTAGGATTGCAATAGGCCATCGTTGTGTTTTTAATGCTTGAGTAATCTTTGTGAACCTTAGTTTATGATCACCTAGAGTAATTGTAGGCTAAAAATCCAAAGACAACCTTAGAGTTAGTTTATGAATCCTAGAGATTTTGTAGGCAATAACCTTAAGGTATTCTCAGAGAGTTAGGGAGAAAAGCATACCCTACGACCTTAGAAGACACAACGCGTTAAGAATAAGGACGTGACAATTCAACCATCAATAAAAGATAACTAGGGAGTAATAGTATCTAGGTAGACACATTTTTAATCATCATACGAGCACACATCAATAGACATAGACTACCCCTTAGCTTAGTTAATTAGATAATTAGATAGTAGAGTAATCGGTAGAAGTACCACCCCCCAAATCCAATACCCCGAGATCGTACTTTCAATTTTCTAAAAAAATATAAAATAGATAAAAAATAATCTTCCTCAACTCCAACCTTAGCGTAGTAATTTCTCACTAGCATTCCTATTCCCCTAGAGAACGATATCAATCTCGAGGCTTACCCTAATACTACACTACAACGATTAGGTTCACTTTGGTTGAAAACTTGCTCAGGTGGTTGAAAAACTTGCTCTTACTAGTGTCTAAGAAAAAAGGAATTTTCCTTTGACCCCTACTATTTATAAGTGATTACGTTCCATACATCGCCTTTCGGTTATCGCAACCAAAGACCTATTTGTTTTGATACTTTATTATTTGTACATATATACTTAAGCACTTCCAAAACCCAATACTAGCCAATATTTACCAAACTAATTCAAACTTGAATACCACTACACAAGCATCAACAACTCGACTTTTAATATATTTAATCATTATCGAGTCAAACACAAACGTATTAATTAAAGTATTGTTATACTAATTATAGGTCGCGTGACGGTACTTCGTGCTTCCACTACTTGATTTTACACTACTCGGATTCTGTTTGCTAAGGTGAGTTCATAGCCTCGCTTTTACTTGTTTTTCAACCCCCGCGAGGGAGATACATGCTATAAACTAGAACACAAGTCTTTTCGTAAAATTTATGCTTGCCTGATTATTATTAATGCCTAAGTTGCTAGCCAAAAGGCCCCTTCATCATGAACCATTAGTCACTTGCGAGTGAACGCAAATAACGTGGATAGTACTATGGGAGTAACGACCCGCCTTGGTTATCTAAATAACCGGGCGCACCTTGTTTGAATATCTTAGGTAATTGGCTATTACCTCCTGGGGAAAATTTATTACTTACACCAAGAATTAGGTGTATGCAGTTGAGTGTTGGTGTCATGAGCTTAGTGCATAATAATCTCTGATTTTCTATGATTAATTGTCTTCGAAACAATTATCATCTTTACATTGTGTTCAACCATTTACTAAACCTATGGATTTCACTCAACATTTTTGTTGATCTTTTTAAGCATGTTTATCTCAGGTACTAACTAAGAGATCATGAAGGCACGGAGTGGATGGAATGGAACTGGATGTGGTGTTTAAATATAGTTATCATTTCTCAAACATTTGAATTATCTTTTATGTAATTCCAAAACTTGTGGTATTTCTTTTGTGATCAAAACACCGAGTTTTCATGAAATGATGACAATCTTTTATTATAACGCCTCTTTAGAGTCGCTTTCATGACGATGAATGTGATCCTCTAGGTAATACCCCAAATAGTCTTCGCTACTACATTATGATTTTGGGGTGTCACACAAAGGAAAGGATGAATAGACCTCACCCGCGGAGAAAGAGAGAGTACATGATTAACTATATCAAGAGTCAAGGTCATCCCAGCTGGAAGATAACTCAGTTAAGGAAGTTAAAATCTAATAGGCTTAAAACAGAGTGTGAAAAGGTAATGGATCAGGTCAAAAGGTTTATTCCCATGGACTCTGAACTGGAGGCTTCTAAGGTCAAAAGAAAGGGGTTTAATCTTCAATAAGAGGAGGCTAAAAAGCAGAAAATTGTAGAAGTAGCTGAAGCTGAGAAAGGTACTCATGAGCCTAGTATTGTAAAGAAGGAGGAAGAAGTTGAAGTTACAAAGCATATCATCATATGGACCAGAAAGAAGTCTAAGGGAAAGAAGCCTACAAAGAAAGATAAGTCTGAAATGAAGAAGGAAGTGGATGCTTATATGGAGGACAAGGTTGAAGAAACTCCATCCGAAGAGTTCACCATGGGCACTATCCCTGAAGGACCAGTGGCTGCAAAGATAGCAAAGATTCCGATCATCAAAACTGGAAGCAAGGCAGCTTATCAGGTGGTAAGGGAAGATTATACTAACACTGTATATGTTAATTTTCCTGGTCTGTTAAGTGATTTATCCAGGGATGATCTGAAGACTTTGTACACATTGATGGTGGAAAAGCATGATAATTAAACACATGAGGAGGAATTTGAAAGAGTACTCTAGGGAGATCTAAAGACAATGTTTGAGCCACCTGATGCAGATAATGAGATGTGGAAGTAGGTAAATCAAGAGCAAGTACTCAGATGGAGATACTTTCATACCTGTCAGGTTCATTGCTTGGAATTGGACAATTTAATTGTTTATATGCTAACAGAAGTGGACTATCCACTTTCAAGTAAGACTTCCAAGGACATGCTTGATAAGAAGATTTTTGGTGAGGTTAAAGATAATGCATGTTATCAGCTTTTGAAACAAATTGAATCAAAACCTCAACCGTAATAAATTTTAAAAATGTTTGAAAGAATTTTCTTAAGCTGTTGAGTATTATGTATATAAGTTGATAAATGTATAAATGGATTTTGAGGGGTTTCACTTGGTGAAAGTGCATTGCACTGTCACAACAAATGGTTATCAGTTCACCATGTCTAACCCACACAAGAACTGACTAATCCATGAGCAAACGGCTCTGGTAAAGATATCTCAAATCCGTTTATGTCTGACAATTTGCCAAAAATTATATGATGCTCAACTCACCATATCTGTGTAGATGAAAAGTTGACTAGCCCACAAGTTCATGGCTTGTGGTAAAGGCAAAGGAAAACCATGACTAGTCCAAAAGGGTACAACTTTTGGTAAAGACTAATTAAATCATTGATTGGTGATGGTTTGCTAAAATCATATGGTTATCAATGTACCATGGTCTTATACACCAAAACATTGGCTACTCCAATAGTAATGGCTAATTAGAAAGAGACATCAAATCCATTAAATTTTCTATGATTCACCTCTCACAGTGAGTTAACACACCGGATGTGATGAGAATAGTATGAAACTTTTATGATTTGATGTACAAACAACACATGTATGCGTAAAGATCATGGAGTGTCGAATGTTTGTCGATATGATGCCGATGTAACACTTAATAAAGAAAACTCAAAGATGCAACTCAAAGATAATTCCAAGATCCTCATGAGTTCAAAAGAACTTGAAGTTCACAAGTGAAGATCAAGTTGGGAGGATTGTAGGAATTATATTTTGTAAAATAGATTTAAGTGTGTTTAAGTCTGCTCAACGTTAATTCGTAGTGTTAGTAGTTAAGTCCGGTAAGCCGTGATTAAGTCTGTTGGTAGTTAAGTCTGGCAGAACTAATAGTTGATAGTTAAGTCTGTTTATGATAAAAACAGAATAGTTTGTTAGAGTTATATTAGGAATAGATATGTACACGTAGAGATATCTTAAGAAGGGATATCTTTACCCATCTACAAGTCTTGTAGTCAATTAGGGTTTCCTTAGTGTATAAAAGGATCCCTAAGGTATTAGGTTAAAGGTAATGAAATGAAGCCTTAACCTTTGAGTAAAGTAATAGAAAATATGAAGTTAGTTATTCTTGTGTTCTTCATAATCGCGTGTGTTAAGATTACGATTAACACATCAAGATCTTGTTAAGAGTTCTTCACATAATAAATTTGGATTTATTCAAGTTTATTATAAGTCATTCAAGGCTACTTAGATCCATAAACTTTGGACCTACATGTATCTTGATCATCGGCGCGTTATTTTCATAACGGATGGTCACCAAAATACACACCCGATCGCTATGCTGCTATTCAATTCCTCAAAACTCAGATGGTCACTACCTTATTCATGCATTTGACATTCTTACTAAGCTATAAAATGGTAGGGATAAGGTAAATATTGTTAAAGTAAAATCACAAAACAAATAAATTAAGTCCAAGAATGAAACAATATGGTTAATCACTTCCCGACCTTCCTTTGAAAAAGACACAAATCATAGACTAACTCACGCTTTAATACGTAAACTCATGCTTTAATAGGTAGACATGAACTAGACTCAATGATGACTCAATCAAAGAATAAACCTTAGTTGGCGTTCCCCTAGCGATCAACTCCCTTGCAATCCATAAATATAGTACAACAAATAGTGGTGATATCTCCAGTAATACATAACTTACATCGTTGGTTTATAACACGTACCAATGTATAATCGATCATGATAATATAACTTCGGTTAAGATTTTAAAAACCGATTATCTCGTAATCTCACATTTTTTCTTCTCTCTCCTTTTCTCTTTTCTGTTTTTTGAATCATTAAAACTAATGTTGTCAAATTTCATCACTTTACCATAACAAGACATCTGGATAAATTTTCCATTCTTTTCAATACTTCAGATATAAAAATAATAGTGAAAGTAGCAAACACACGAAAATCAAAAACTAGTACTATCACATTCACATTGCGATGTGCAATTTCCGATCAATACGTAGACAAGACACACATTCATTGCGATGTGCAATTCCCGACCTAACCATGATAAGAAACATACACAAAAACACATGAAATACACACTTTACAAAAACTAACCAACCACAAACTTAATTTATAAGGTAAGCTAAGGTGTATAGGTGTAACGAAACATATAATTGGGTGTAAGAAACGAAGGAATGACTCTAAGAGTTTTTCTAGGGTATCTTACACTAAAAATAAGAGTAACAAGAAGGTTTATACGGGGTTAACTAACCAAAGTGTAGTTAGTTAATAAAACATAACATACAAAGGATTTTCGGGGTAATCCTAGAAATTTACCAAGTTAGAAAAGTCACCCAATTATATCAATAATACTCATTATGGTGGTCTCGAATAGTATACAAGCCAAGTTATAAAGTTTACTAAAAGTCACCGCACTCTCATATTTTTGTGGAATTTGGGTAAAATATTGGAAACGAATAAGGTTTAATTCTCACAAGATGGAAATAAGGGTTATTGTGTGCGGGTCATGCAACTTTGATTTCAAAACATGCTAGAAAAATTTTAAATTTGTCATATATTAATCACATGTTAGCATATTTTTGAAAATAAGGATAAGTAACGCTCTAATTCTCCATCCCGCATGAAGATAAACAACGCCCTCATTGTGTACGTAAAATTAAAAACAGAAATAGAAAGAATTAGAACATAAACTCCCCGAGATTTGCTCGGTATGATCCTCCATGATGCGCTTGTAAGCAACTTTTTATTTTTGTATGTAAGGCGCCCGATGCCGATGACTACAACACACATAATATATAAGGTATATGTATACTACCATTTCTTTTGCATTCATACCACTCAACCCGTGTAATTAAGCATGAAAATCACAGCTAGTGCGTCTACATTAATCGATGGTTAGTAAAAATAAAATAAAAATTAAATCTGAAAATCATCAGGTCAGTCGATACGCCGCACCTTATTATTAAGATGTGCCGTATCGAGCCTGGAATAAAAATAAAAATAAAGTACGAGTCAGATGTGATCGCACAGCAAAATCAGGATGCGCTGTATCAAAAACCATCTGACAGAAAGTTTTAAGTGCAAATATAAAATTAAAATGCAGAAAAATAAAAGGATAAATATGACCAGTACAGTTGATACGCCGCACCCTTTTTATGTGATGCGCCGTATCGATGTGTAGGTCTGACAGACTCGAAAGAAGATATAGTAAAAAATATCGGACTATCTCCCGGTAAGCACTTCTCTTTATTCCAAAGTCTTTAAGTTAGACTCATCTTCAGCTCTTAATCCGGTATCTTGACGAGATCTTCCATCTCCATATCTTTCATGATTCCGCCTTTAAATAACCAAATATTCTTTCCACTTATCGGTACATCTTCAATATTAATACGCTTCATGCGAATATGGCATTTATCATCATAAATTTCATATCTTTGCAGTACATAAGTTTCCACCTTCATTGTATGTGGCTCATATCGAGTTCCTTCCTATTCACATCTCTATTTCCTATTTTTCATAATCTTCCTTATACCATGTGTCATCACTAGAACTTGATTTGTACCCTTCGTTGATCTTTTTCTTGATATGATAAATCCTCATTTGCACGTTCTTTTTACTGTCCCATCCCTTACAATACTTTATTATTAAATTTCTTAATTCCTCACGAAATAGGACTTCATACTTTAGATTGTCATCATCCAAAGGTTTGTTAATTCCAAATTTTTCAAAAAGATCATTCTTCAACTCATTGTCCTTTTTGTCAATTAGTTTTGCGAGTTCTAGCCATCTTGGTCTCTTACAAGGGAGTTCACGTAACTCGCTCTTGCTTACCTCAGATATTTCTTCATGATTCTCTTATTCCCACGATCCTTCTAATCTAGCTTTCTCCTGCAAGGCTTCATTCTTCAAATCTCCATCTTCAAGTTTTTCATATCATTCATAATTTTGACAACAAGTCAAACACCCAACTTTAACTATTCCCGTAAACTTCCTCCATCGCAACGTTTATCCATCTTCCAATTGCAAGTTGTTCATTCAAGATATCCATTTTGAAACGAAACGGTATACACGCATGGTATGTATCATCAGTGTTCTCTTTCCAAATCCCATTTTCAAGCCATGGTTTCCTCTACCCATGGTATTTGATTACTCTATTCATAGTACCATGTATTTTAAACTCTTCATAAGTTCAATCCGTAAATCTCCAAATGAGGACATCAATATCCCTAATTTCTTGCAAAGAGGTGTTTCATAATCAAATAAATCAACTTCAATGGCAAAGGGCATACCAACTTCATCACATGCACCGAATATTCGCTTTCTTTATCGGCAAATTCTTCCTCGCTTAGAACTTCTTCATCATCTCCTTTATCCAATATAATCAAAGCACATTGATTCGCCTCCAAACGGTCAAGTTTAATCACAAGCTAGCCACTCGCGAATGGCTAACCGTGAATAAACTTAAAATGCAATCGAACAAATGCAATTTAGATCGAGGAATATAGTGGATTCCTGGTCGTTAAGTCCCACGGAGGATGAATTGGTGTTTAACACGCATAGATGTCGAATAATCACTAGGATAGTGATCAAGAAGGATTTTGAGATATTTATACCTAAAGAAAAGATTTGTAAATTACAGGGCTTAAATGCAAATTAACGGAAATTAAAAAGTTAAAGTATATTAAATAAACGCTATCACTATTTTTAAAATCGATGAACGTTTAAAACCTAAAACGTACGTTTAAATAAAATTACGTAAACGTACAAAATAAAACGTGAGTTTTAAGAAATAAAAGGCCTATAAATATGAAAATGATATTTTTACAATCCTAATAATAAAAGAAAATTATTAGAAAAATAAAATTATTTTTAAAACTATTTATTTAATTATTATTAATTAAAAACTATTTATTAAGTATTTAAAATGCACTTAAATATAAGAAAATACAAAATTAACCTAGAAAATGAAATTATAACTTAGAAAAATCTAAAATATGATAAAACTTATTTTAAAACTGAAAATATATTTTTAGAGTTTTATGTATTTATTATTAATTTAATACTATTTAAAACTAATTAAAATGCTAGAAAATACTATTTAAACTAAGAAAATTATGGAAAATATTTTTTTGGCTTTTATATTTATCTTAATATAGGAAAATTGAAAACATATTTTTAAACTTTTCCGATTTATTTGTATTAAAAGCTATTTAAAATGACTTAAAAACTATTTAAAATAAAGAAAAATAGCAAACAAGGCTTGGAAAAATATGAAAAATTCAGGAAAATACTAAAATATTATTCTAAGTCTATAAAAAATATAAAAACATATGCTAGTGTGTGAGAAAATGAGGTCAAGAAGAAACCGCTTATTAATAAAGACTTCAAAATAAGCCAAAGTCCACAAATGGACACCAAATAATCATGTGCTAGGTTATGATATAATTACTTAATAATAACCTATTCCAACTATCCTAAACCTCTGAAAAGCAGTTTAAGCCAAGAATTAAGCAAAGCAAAACTAGTTTTATTTCGAAATGGACAATATTATGGTCGATCTAGAGTGGGGTCCACAGAGATTAAGCTCAAAAGCTTGACCGAAATAGATAGTCACCGGTGGTGAATGCTATGGAACCAAGATCTACCACCTGGGTCCACTGATGTGGCTGTGGGACCCACCAAAGTGATGGTGATGGCCATCGTTGTGGTGGTGCAATGTATGCACGTAACATGTTTTGGAAGGGTCTTAAAAGAAAGCTAAGAATAAGCGGTTAATAAGCTAGTTAGAACCGAACTAATATTTTTCTAATTTAGTTAAGCAACTAAACTTTAATATCCCAAAAGGGTATAAGCTAAATCTTAGTAATAAACACACACTAAAATTCTAAAGTTTATTCAAAACTCAGATTTAGAAATTTTGACTTTTGAAGTTTTTGAAAATTTGACTTTATTGAACTTTTAATCTAATTAACTTGGATGAAAATGATGTAAAATGATAAAATGAGCCTAGATAAAGCTAGCTTAACCACTTTTACACCTAAATGCAAGATATGAGCAACTAAATACTACTGATAAGAGAATTAAAGCAAGAAGAGTGATTTTGACTTACGTGTTCCTAGGATGCAAAATTATGATCTATGCTACTTACTCTAACCTATTTAGCACTAATGCAACCTGAATTCCACCACTATAACAATCTCTAACACAAATTTATACTTAATGCCAAACACTAGTTATGAGCCTAAAATGAAGATTTAAGACAAAAAATACTAAATCAACTTAATATATCACTAAATCTAAATCCTAAATGACCGATTATAACTAAATGAAGAGATCTACAAGATTAAAACTGCCAAATTCCACTACTACCTAATAATGCATTTTAAGATAATAAAAAGTAAATCAATTCAACTAAAGTGCGAGATAAAACCACAACTAAAATCTACTTATAATAGCAAAATAACACAAATTTTCAAAGACAATTAAACAAAATCTAGAACAATTTAACCATCGATCAATTCGAGATGGAAATATGAACTTACAGGGTCCCACACAATGACATATTACTTGAGATTATTTAACCACTATCCTAAATTTTCAACCACACATTATACTGAATCAACCAAAATAACTCTGATTCCACCCCATTTCCAACTCTGCATCATTGATTCAATCCACAGTTGACTTTTGTTGACTGAGGTGATTTTGAGAATAAAATTGAGTAAGTGAGTTTCTAAGTAAATGATAAGCTTAAGTAAGCTTATTAAAGCTTATGTAAGAGCTTATACAAGCTTATTATCCCTTTTCAACTTATAATCACATATACATGAACTTGTAAATTGCATAACATAAATTCGAACTTGGAAATTGAAATTGATTATTTAAAAAGTTTTATATTACACAAATATTACATAAAAAAGTACTTTGAAGCTTATTTAAACATTGGAAATTAAAAAGTAACTAATTCGACATACCTAAACCTAAATTACACTACTTGGTCTTCTTCCTTGCTTCTTTTCCCATTTATAATGATCCTTTAGGTTCCTTGTCGACCTCGAGTCATTCCCACCTATCTTGAGCCGTTGGATCATTCCAAATCATCTAATTCGCAAGACTTGGCACTTTTGGCGGAAAAAGTCATAGAAAGGTGTTTATGCATTTAATGGGTAGTGAGTTGGCTTGCAAGGTGGAAAGGTGTGATAGTGAGAGGTAGAGAGAGGTGGAAAGGTGGGGAGAGTGGAAACCAAGGTGAAACCACCGGTTTTGGTTTAACAAAGTGAGGAGAAGGGTAACAAGAATTCATGGTTTTATTTCATTTAAATTTTGGCTCGGGTTATGGTATTTGGGTTTGGGCTTTGGGTTTAGATAATATAGGTCCTATTGGTTTTTATAAGACAAGGACCATAGTTGTAATTGGGTGAAAAGTGAGGACCGAAATTGACAAGTTTCCAAGGTTATCACAAGGGTAAATCCTGCAAATAATGGTTAGTTCAAGGACTAAATTTGCATAAAGTTCCATTTTTATAAGTCCAAGGACCAAAACTGTCAACTTTGATATTCTAGGGACCAAACTTGTAATTTTTCCAAAGTTTACCATAAGGACCAATTTTGTCATTTATGAATAGTACAAGGTTTATTTTTGATAAATTTCCATTTTTAAATTCACCAAGGACTATATTTGACAATTTTCAAACTTTAGGGACTAAAGTTGTCATTTTGTAAATTTTAAACTTTGAAGGGTTTGTTTTGACAACTTTTGAATCACATGGACCTTAAATGACATTTTACAAGTTTTTGAATTACCAGGGACTGTTTTTTACAACTTTTAAAACTTGGGGGACTAAAACTGCCAATTATGCAAACTTGATACGCTTTTCATCCGATTTTGGTATTTTGCATTTAAAACACATAAAACACTTATTTGTGATATTTTCATCATTTTGATGCATTTCGAGTGTTTTCGGATGTTTTAGCTTTAGACAGATAAAACGATGAGTATTTAGACACTCATCACACATTTTGGTAGCTCATCCATAGTCCTATGGTTGCTAAATTTGGAAGCCCACCATTCAGCGAAATCAACTTCATTAGGATCAAACTCAACATCAATATCAATTTCGGACTTCATTAACCGTCTTTTTATCACCATGGGGTGGAGTATGCTATATATTTAAGTATCATAGTAAATTTTCAAATTCAAAGTAGTAAAACAAACACTTATTTCAGAATGAAACTATAACTTCATTTCGATTATCATATACCAAAAGCACTCTTACTATTTCTTGTAGCGCTACTCTTTAACCAATAATAAGAGGGTGTTTGGAATTGCGTTATGAACTAAATTATATGATTATTTCATTTCTAAAATGGAGATAAGCTATTCTAAATCTTTGGGTAAAAGAGTGACATAAGACTTATTCACGTTGAGATGACAAAACGCGAGTTTGGATAAGTTGGTAGCAACCCACTTTACAAAACGCAAGTTTGAAAATTTGGTTGACTGCCATTTAATTACCATCTAGCCCTTTGATTTGACACTCATATTTCTTGATCTTTTTTTATTGTGTATGTCCTTGTCATATTACTTGAAGTTGTATAATAATTTGTTTTGCCAAACACTAAAAAAATCTGATTATCTGATTATATCGATATCAAATAGCAAACACTATGTTTTAAAATCACGTTTTGTAACAACTGATTATCTGACTAACCATTTTCAAAACGCATAATCTATTTTGAGTAAGAAACCCGGAAACCTCCTAAAATGAAATAAACTAGACAAGCTAGTAGAGTAGTAGTGCGTGTAATGTTCACCAAAAAATAAAAACAATATAAAAACAGACCGAAATCAAAAGACCGTAATAATCGCCACTAGATCCAAATCCAATCTCCGGCGATCCGATGTCCTCCACCGTCACTGCCGCCCTATTCCTCCTCCTCCTCATTTTGTCGCCGGTGTTTGCTTCTGACTATGATCACAAGGTTTAAATCTAATTCATTTATTTACACTCTATCAGATCTTTAGAATTCAGGTTTTTGTTGCATTAGGGTTTCACATTTTGTACTATTTGATTTTGCAGTATCAAGCAGATGACAATGTTGATCTTTGGGTGAATAAAGTTGGGCCTTACAACAATCCACAAGAAACGTATAACTATTACATTCTTCCGTTTTGTCGTCCACCTGGCCACGCGGGGCACAAATGGGGTGGTCTCGGTGAAGTATTGGGTGGAAATGAATTAATTGATAGTCAAATCGATGTCAAGTTTCAAAGTATGCAGGTCTACTTTATGTTATTATTGTTGTATGATTACCTTGTGTAGTTAAGCATTAATGCTTACATGACGTATATTTGCGTTTTGTTTTGATAGAGAATGTAGAAAAGACAACTATATGTGATCTCGAACTCGATGAATCCAAGGTCTTGCAGTTTAAGCAAGCTATTGAGGATAACTACTGGTTCGAATTTTTCATGGGTATGCATTATGTTCTTATTTGTACTTTTCTGAGGTATTCTGCATCGTATCTCCTCATATTAAGTAAATGGGATCCATGGGCACATCTATATCTATTTTTTACCGTATACATGGACCCACAAAATGGGAAGGTTAAAAGGCCAAAAAAGTTTGAGCATTAAATCATAATGTGGTCAAAAGTTTGGTAATTACCGATATCTGTAAGCTGAATTTAAATAGTCAACACAATAAGGTTGCTGTTTGTTGCTAATGTTTATATATGGTTCCTCAAGGTTGCACGTTATTTGTTTGGCTTACACAAACAACAACATTTTTTATGCAAGTTTTTACTTTTAAATGTGTTCCTTCTAATCTTATTTTTCTTGTCTTTGCTATGTTGATTGCTGAACACGAACTCAGATGATTTGCCACTGTGGGGTATGCATTTTTCAAACTCACTCTCTTAATTAGTTCATAGTATCTTTTATCACCGATTGCTATCTTTTATATTTATTCCCTCTTTTTTACTGGCCTTATAGGTTTTGTTGGAGAGGTACATTCTGATAGGAATAGTGATAGCAAGCATATGCTATTCACGCATAAAAATATCACTATAAAATACAACAAAGATCAGGTCTGTATTTTCATATGTGCAGTATTATAAAGGATCTCACAGTCACCATGTTTTACACTAGTTCATCTTTCTCCTGCAGATTATTCATGTTAATCTGACACAAGAGAACCCAAAACCATTGGAAGTTGGGAAAAATTGGACATGACATATTCAGTCAAGTGGAGTGAAACTAACATCACATTTGGTCGCCGCTTTGATGTTTACCTGGATTACCACTTTTTGAGCATCAGGTGAGCTTTATCTTTCTCCTGTTACTGTAAAATATACTTGATTACAAAAAATTTCCTTCATTTTTTTTTTCCGAAAAGCATCTTTATGTTTTCCTACTTGGGATTTAGTTATAGTTTATTAGGAGGCTGTGATTGTCTTTCTTATTATGCAGATTCATTGGTTCTCCATATTCAATTCATTTATGATGGTTATCTTTCTTACTGGGCTGGTCTCGATGATACTAATGCGCACTCTTAGAAATGACTATGCCAAATATGCTAGGGAAGATGATGATCTTGAAACACTGGTAAGACGCTAGGAGGTTATTGGTTCTAATTTCTAAATGTAGTTACCCAACCTCCTTTTATTGAATTACTTTTTTCAGGAAAGAGATGTAAATGAAGAATCTGGTTGGAAATTGGTTCATGGGGATGTTTTCCGCCCACCTCGCAATATGGTTCTGCTGTCAGCAGTTGTCGGGACAGGTGCCCAAATGGCACTATTGATACTTCTTGTCATCTTGCTTGCAATTGTTGGGATGTTGTATGTCGGGTACGTAATAAGAGTGGCGTCAAATTGAATATTCATGTTTCTAAGTGGTTCGTACTTCTTAGTCTACTATTGCTGCTTTAAGATATTTGCTACCTCTATCCATCCAGAATCATCAGTTTCAGTCTCCACCTCCACTCCTTTTGCAGTAAATATGTGTGACTAGTGGTTGAAAATATGGGCTGGCCAGGTGGTTGACAGACGGCAATTTTTATCGGTTGAAATGGGTTGTATTTGATCGACGCAAAACAGTTAGTGTCCAAAATTGTGTAATTATCTACTGTGTCAAATATGGTTTACCAAATCTATATGGAATGACAATCTCTTTTTTTAAAACAAATTTGATTTGGGAGAGTTATACATTATAAATACACTTTGGGCGACTTGTGAACCATTTGGCCTGTTTCCTTCTAAGCTATTTTTTCTAATACTTTCTGCTTAACCTGCTAGAGGTAATAAATCACCGAATCAACCAATTTATATATTAATGGATCGAGATTACTACCTCTATCTCGAACACTCTTTTCTGCTCACTTCTACCATATATGTTGTCATGTAATTTCATAGGCTTCCTTTAGGCGATGGTGTTGGTAAATTTTTCGCTCACCTCTAAACTTTTGTTTATGAAAATGTGAAAGAAGCCGCTTTATGTAGATTGATGTGACCCTGTTTATCTTACTTTAACTTTAGTGTTTAACTTTTGTATAGGAGAGGAGCTATTGTCACAACATTTATAGTTTGTTATGCTCTCACCTCTTTCGCTTCTGGCTATGTGAGTGGTGGGATGTATTCACGCAATGGTGGTATGTTGCTTTTGTTAAAACTCATGTATTCACCCTTTGGAATTCCATATTAGTTTCAGTGTCAGTAGTCATTTGCTAAGTAAACGTCTTATTTTACAGGGAAAAATTGGATTAAGTCGATGATCCTCACAGCTTCACTTTTCCCATTTTTGTGCTTTGGGATCGGTTTCTTTCTGAATACCATTGCTATATTTTATGGATCTTTAGCTGCTATTCCATTCGGCACAATGGTGGTTGTTTTTGTCATATGGGCTTTTATTTCTTTCCCTCTGGCTCTTCTTGGTACGGTTGTGGGAAGGAACTGGAGTGGGGCTCCAAACAACCCTTGTCGTGTCAAGACCATTCCACGCCCAATCCCTGAAAAGAAGTGGTATCTGACACCATCTGTAGTCTCAATAATGGGAGGGCTGCTACCTTTTGGCAGTATTTTCATTGAGATGTACTTTGTATTCACATCCTTCTGGAATTACAAGGTAAACCTCTATATGATTTGTCACAATTACATATAATTAAAAAATAGTGATAACTGTTGTATCTGTTATCTTGGTATCGGTGATGCAAGTGAGTTCTTGCTTAAGTCTTGCTATCTGGCAATATGCACTTCAATTTGAGAATAAGGGAAAACAAATGTCCTGTCTAGTGGTTAAAATCTGTTTCCATCGCAAGCTCTGTAGAATAATAGAAAAGCATAAATTATTATCCTGTCTAGTGGTTTGAATCCTTCCAATATTTTTTTCTTGGAAATTGCTAAACATAGGCCTTATAGGGCTATGTTTAAGACATTAAAATATGCATTATATCGTTTTGTTTTGATGATAAACCATCCCACCACTTTGATGATAACTAGCTCACTACACCTTGATGTACTATCATCCATACATGATTTTTTTTTTCTTCTTAAACATAGCCCGCCCTTTATACTTTATAATTAATTTAGACTATTTCCAACAATGATGTGCTTTTATGAAAAAAGTCCACATTATTCAGGAGGTTTTATGTATTAAAAGTACACTTTGGGCTACTTGTGATACTTTTCCTATAAGGCTAGGTATTTTGAATATACCTGTTTGACCCGTTATAGACAAAACGCAACCTAATTCGACCCATTCATAACTAAATGGGTTGAATTTGCCAACTATTTATGAGTCATTCCTCAAATATCACTAAACCTATAGTCATTGGTTGTGAGTTCTATTCCTCAAATATCACTAAATGGACCAGGTGTTTTTATCCAAGGGTATTAGTGGATCTTGTAATCTTGTCAAACCATTGGTTGAGTTCTATTCGCAGTACATCGCTATACCAATTTGTTACTGTTATAACAAACACGCCTGCCCTCTTTGCGTGCGGTCAGTTTAACATATTAGTTGGATTGGTGTAAGGTCTTACTTGTCCAATTTGTTACTGTTATAACAAACACGCCTGCCCTCTTTGTGTGCGGTCAGTTTAACATATTAGTTGGATTGATGTAAGGTCTTACTTGTCCAAAATTCTACTTAATTTAGCTCAAATAAGAGTTCTTAAATCTCTACTAACTTTTTCTTCTTTTGTTGCTTATCAGGTATATTATGTCTATGGCTTTATGCTACTCGCTTTTCTCATTCTCATTATTGTTACTGTTTATGCTACAATTGTGGGAACATATTTCTTGCTAAACGGAGAATTACTACTGGCAATGGACATCATTCTTCTCAGCAGCCTCTACAGCTATCTACGTGTATTTGTATTCAATATATTACTACTATGTGAAGACTAAAATGTCTGGCTTCTTCCAAACGAGCTTCTACTTTGGATATACAGCCATGTTCTGCCTTGGCTTAGGAATTCTGTGCGGTGAGTTTTATCTCTTTGTTCAACCTTGTCTTAACAAAAGTTGTAACCTAATTTTTTTCGCAACTTTCTTAGTTAAAACTTGTTTGTTCTCTGTCTTGTTATTGGAAAGCTGGTGATATTGGTTTTGAGTACATGTGATTCTTAAGTCACTGCTGGAGGAGGTAAACGGACGGGTCGGGTAGTGAGCCAAAGTGGGTAATTTATTGATTTGGGTCTGAATGGGTGGGTTGGGTTAATCAAAACCACTTTTGTCCATTTTTTTCTTTTTTTACAAATAATAAGAGTGTATATTATGATTACAAAATCTCTCTTATTTTATTTAAAATCTGCTCATTATGAATAAAACAATTTACTGAGGTGTATACGTAGAAGATACACAGTAGACGGTATGACCTATTTGACCCATTTTCTTTCTAGGCAAGCTCTTTTGTTCCTTCTTAGTAATATTTAACCTGTTTAGAGATTTGATATAAGCCACTTTCACCTATTTAAGTATTTATAGTAAATGGGTTGAAATTCCACATCTAGTCATTACTTGATGCGGCTACTTAGGACATTAACTAATTGTCGAGGCCTCTCACTAAACTAGTTGCTATATCAAACTTAGTGAGTTTCCTTGCAAAACCAACGCTGTTCTTATACTTGCTCAATTGTGGTATTTGTCCAATCTTAGATTGTTAGGAGCATCTACCATGTTATAGTAATGCCAGTTATCTTATCTTACCATTATAAAAGAAGCCATACATTAGTTTATTGCTTCTCTTCTCATCTAATAATTACTGTATAAGAATTCAATACATGTTTATAATGATAACTGGGAACTGCCATGCCATTCTGTCTTATGATTACATTGAAAAACCAGACTATATTTTTTATTTTGCTTGGGGAGTGTATGATCATTTCTCACTACACACATCAGATCCTACACGAAATACTATTTATATAAATATCATAATTGTACAAATGCTCTTATCATCTTTATCACATTATTAATCGGGAGTGTATGATCATTTCTCACTACACACATCAGATCCTACACGAAATACTATTTATATAAATATCATAATTGTACAAATGCTCTTATCATCTTTATCACATTATTAATCGGGTCAATTTTCTTATTATCAGGTGCGGTTGGTCATTTGGGTTCTAACTTATTTGTTAGAAGGATCTACCGAAACATCAAATGCGACTAGTAAGTCTTTATTAAGAAGAACAACACATACAGTTGATTCGCGGTGCATTTGTAGTTTATTGCCACACCAAGTGTAAGCCTATTAATGAAAGATAAAACCTGGGTGATTCACAAGGTCGGGGCAGCAGTTAATATATGTAACTCTTGAGGAATGGGGGAAGCTTGTTAATTATTTTCCTTCTTTTCATGGAATGTAGAAGAAATTAAAGGCACCTTACGTAATTTAGAGAAATGCAGATATTGTTTTGTTATCGAGATTTAACATAGGAACAATGAAGTTTAGTGGGGGGATCAAAACCCCATGTTTGGTTTCTTCCTCAGTGTGTACCCTTTTTAGAGTTTTATTCATGTACTTGTGCTGGCAATTATATAATCATTGCTGGTGGTGCGAGAAAGGTAGTAAAATAAATGTGTATACAGTGGATCCACATATGTGAGAAAATGACCTTGTAAAACAATGTGCTCATTACAATATTTTACCATAGAACTACGGAAAGCGCATTAAGCATCATTTACAGACTTCATGAATAGAACTGGGGTTACACTAAGTTTCCTGTACAGTGTCTGGTCTATCCTGCTCTTTCTGAAACTCACATTTACTTGGATCGGTCAATCTTGCTAATTTAGATGATATTAAGTTGTCTGGACCGATTTGGATGACCAAGTCTGTCAGTTGAATGCAACAAGATAGAAGGAACACATTGTTTGAATTGATCATATATATTCCTATCATTATTTATTGTTTTGTTTTCTGAATTTGCTACCCCTAAATCCGTATGACCATGTTATACTTGTGAGTTTTTGGATTTTTTTTTTCTTTACCAAAATCCTCACCCGAGGTAAATTTATGTCAAAGCATAATGTAATGAGGGGAATGGACCAAGAAGCCAATTCAGAAGGGAAGCTGGACCCTCGAATTAAATGCCATCATTCAATGTTCTCACCAACGTAAAAGTGACATAATTTAATTCGGTCTATATATCAGCTACCACAGCAGCAGTAGCAGCATGTAATCATGTTCAGAACTCTAATTTATTTCAAATCAGGCCGTTTGATCGTTGAATTCAAATAAATCATGAAAAATGCCAAATTCACGAAATGTTCATAAATCGTCTTTCACGAAATAACTTTTCATCTATAAAAATCATTTTAATTAACTTTTTCTCTCTTTATTATATTCTCATCTTCCTACCAATGCATAGCACATATATATATTTTCTTTTAAATTTTGTGGATGTAAATTTAAATTTCTCAGAAGAGAAATGATAAAAGCGACTTAAAGTTAGGTTTAAACTTGACTTAAAACCAAGTCGACATCATCCCTATTGTAATATAAGTGGGTCTCGTCTATAATCATCGTGACGACGCCACTTTGGCTTTTAAAGTTCTAATTTAGATCTCTATCATTTCCTTTCCTTGTAAATCATTACATTACAAGATAAAACAAGACCTAACTTCGCTCGAATTTATTATTGCAACATCCTTTATCTTCCTTTTGTCTGACGCCATTTATATCATGTTTTGTTGTTTTGTGAAAAAGATAAGGCTTAACAATAAATGTCACTATTTACTTACAAATTTTGAAATTGTAGGTACAATCGCCAAACTCGTTTAAACTACAACCTTGAACATAAAACTTGCATGAAACTAGATAACATGAAAACCAACTAAACACAAATTCAAAAATGCCTTATAGGACGCTTTAAAATAAATTCGTAACCTAATTTACGTGTCACTAAATTCATCTTCTTGTGATTTTTTTAAGGTTTTGTTAACCACAACCCACTATCTTTATCAACAACCTATCACAACCCAATCTCTTAATAAAATATTATTTTCTTTTCTACACCTACACAACCAATACATAAAAGAATTTATATTTTTTACTATCGATCAACAACCTAACCCAACTAATACATACAACCAATATATTCTTTCATAAAAAAAAAAAAAAAAAAAAAAAAAAGCCATTCACCGATTGCACATGATGATTGAGGTTGTCAAACCTGGATTGCATGACCCTGGTTGATGAAAAGATTGGATGAGTTTTATTAAAATAGTATTATTTGGTATGACACCCAACCGACGGGCCACAACCCATGGATAAACATACTTAGAGACCCTTAGGGTTATGTTTAAACATATTTTAATTTAAATTTTGCTTTAAATGAACACTAAACATACCAAGTTTAACATTACATTTCATGTTTAAAATGAATAAATAGAGTAAACTTCAAAATACATCCAGTGTGGTTTACCCTGCTTAGCACCATACATCCCTCTCGAAAAGTTTCAACAGACATCAATTCGTTAGTAAAGTTAACCTATATACATCCCTCGCTTAAAATAAGGACTAACGGTGCAAATTATTTCTCCGTTATCTCCTAACGAGATAGATAATGTTTACACCGTTAGTCTTCGGATTAACCGCACTTGCAACCGCTTGTCATTTTTTACGCTTTCTTTTTACGCTACCGCTTTTTACGTTTCGTCCGTTTTTCGTTTTCGTCCGTTTACGTTGCCGCCTTTTTACGTTTACGCTTTTACGTTTCCGCCCGTTTTTACGTTTTTATGTTTTTTCGTTTGCATCGTTTTTACGTTTTCGCTTTTTTACGTTTTGTCCTTTTACGTTTTCGTCCGTTATTTTGATTTTTTAGGTTAAAACTCGCGAGTCTTGATGTAAAACATCATTCCGGACAACTTTCGTGTTTTACACTTTTGATGATTCGGACCGAAATGGGTCAAAATCGTTATTTAAAATCGATACGTAAACATTTTTATCCATTTTCATACGCTTTATCCATTTCATATTTTTATCCGCTTTCATACATATTATTTGTATAAAATGAATGAAACGAATAAAAGCATAAGAAAACGAACAAAACGTAGAATAATGAGCGAAAACCAATAAAAGTGTATGAAATGGATAAAACTTATGAAACGTGAAAAATGACGAAAACGAAAATACGTATTTAAAACATAAAAAGAGCCGAAAACATAAAAAATGATTTAAAACGTAAAAACAAAGTAAAACGCTTAAAACGATAAAGACTTAAAAACGGACGAAAACGTAAAAAATGCGAAACGTAAAAAACGGCGGCGTAAAAAGACGAAAACGTAAAAACGGTAAAAAACATAAAAAACGGACGAAAACGTAAAAAATGGAAAAGAACATAAAAACGAAAGTAAACGTAAAAAGGAATAATGGTGCAAATACCGTTAACTCGGAGGATTAACGGTAAACATTATCTATCTCGTTAGGAGATAACGAGAAATAATTTGCAACCGTTAGTCCTTATTTTAACCGAGGATGTATATAGGTTAACTTTACTAACTGAGTGATGATCTGTCAAACTTTTATGAGAGGGATGATGATACGAAACGCAGAAGCGACAAAGATGTATTTTGGGTTTACCGAATAAATATGTATAATTATGAAATATACTACATTAGTTCATTTAATGCAAAATTTTAATTAAAGTATATTTAAACACAACCTCATGAGTTGTGGTTAACAAAACTTTATTTTTATACTAAGCGTAGCGAAATACCTCTCCATTTCAAAATGATAGTCCATTAGAGAAAATATATTTTGAGATGGGAGGTTATTTGTACACTTAGATCCGCTTAGCAAGAACTTTTTAAGGGTATGTTTGGGAGCGTAGATTATGGAAGATTATTGAGGCTTAATATTATTTTTTGAAAAATAAGCTACTTAAAAATAATTTTGTTTGGCGACATGAACTTATAAGAGATTATTAAAAAACAATCTTTCATAATCTCCGAAAATAAAAGATTATTTACGTAGCTTTATAAAATAATATATTTTATAATCTTTTCAAGAACAATAACAACACCAAGATCAACAAAAGACCAAAGACCAACACAATCTATTTTTGTCAAACATACCCTAAAGCTATTTTGGAGCTACAAGCTTTTAGTTTGGCAAATATATCTTTAGTTAAAAACGAACTTTGTCTGGATATATTAGAGTAAATTGCATTTTTGGTCCCTAAGGTTTGGCCAAATTGCAGGTTTCGTCCCTAACATTTCAAAAGTGCAGCGATAGTCCTCATTTTGATTGTTTTGTTGCATGTTTGGTCCCTAAATTGCAGATTTGATCCCTAAAACTTTGAAGTTTCCGTTGCATGTTTAGTCCTTAAATTGCAGATTAGGGACCAAACATGCTGCGAAACCTTCAAAATGGGGACTATAGCTGCACTTTTGAAATGTTAAATACGAAACCTACAATTTAGACATACCTTAAGGACCAAAAATGCAATTTGGACGCTCTTCTTGAAAGCGTTTTGGATTTCTAGGAAACTTTTACATAAAATTATCTAAATACCCTTTGATTGTATATACTTCTAGCGGCAATGCCCTTATATATTAAATATATAAAGAAACCAACTCGCCCATTTGAGTTTCATCTGCTTAGGAGGAGTTTTACCCGAGTTCGAGTCTCGTAAGTAACAAAGAAAATCCGGATTTTCATCTTAGTGCGAAACCGTAAGTTTTAAGGGTTCTTTCGCGGGTCTCTCCTAGTGTTTCGGTCCTCCGATCTACCTATTTAGATAGTTTAACTCATTGATCGGATTTCAATTATGATGTCGTTCTAAAAGAAAATTAAATATATAAAAGCATCACATGCATCCATAAACAAAGAGCCGTATATTTTAGTTTAAGACTATATTAAAATCACTTTCTTCGAATTTGCCAAGAAGAAATATATCATACTAATTAACCAATTTTTGCCAACCTTTGTTCTATCTCTTGTTTGGCGATTTGGCGTTTCACCCTCATACTTTCTAGCTCGATCGTAATTTTTATATACATTTGTTTTTTATGTCATTTTACACTTTATATTACAACTTACAATTGCATTACCAAACATTTTTATAAAATAAAAATCGTCATACCTATCACTACCAGCCTATCAACTATCATCTTACAACTTACAGCTTACAGTTAATTTTGCTAAACATACTTTTAACTTTCAAAATTATATCTAACCACTTTTCGAAGTTTTGTTGACAGAGGACTATGTATAACACATATACAACAAATTATAAAATTATAGAGTTAATTACATAAATCGCCTTTGTGAATTACATATTTTTCATCCGCCTTCTTTAACTCTCAAAAGCGTCATGGTCGTCCTTGTGATTGTCCATTTTGCATGGACGGTCCTTTGACCAAACAGAGTTAGTTTTGTGGAAAACTAGAAGGGGGGTTGAATAGTTTTGCCGATTTAAAGTTGATTTCAAAAACTTTAGATTCGATATTATGTGAAATCGTATGGATGTTGAGAACGTGTAGATCTAATGATAATGCAAGCAAATAAATAAAGTTAAGGGATAGAAATGACACAACCGATTTATAGTGGTTCGCTACAAGGTCACCTTCCTTGCCCTACTCCACCCCCGAGTCACCTACTCGAGAGTTCAAGCACTATGTCAACAAACTCCTTCACTTGGCGGAGAAGCCTTCACAACGTTGCTTACACTTTTCCCAGACAAAGCTAGATACCGAGTCCGTAGCACGGTGGACCAAACCAACACAACTATTACACAACAAATATGTGAAATATCAAATACAAGATCTTCGCTACGTAAATCTTATGAGTGACAAATCAATCAAGGACCCTTGCTTGGATGACTTGTAGAATGCTTGTGATCTCGCCTTGAGAAGGACCTATACGAGGATCACAAATAGAAAGAAAGAAGAACAACTCTAGATCAAGTGATCTATATGTTAGAAGAGAATGAGAGTGTATGAGATATTTAGTAAGAAGAGGGTAAGTTAGAATGAAGAAATGGCTCTCTATTTATAGGCAAATTCCTTCATCGTTCCCACGGATCCCTTCCACGCGGATCGGTCTAGTGTAATCCTAGGGATCCGTGGTGTAAGCTCCCCCTTTTTGAAAATTTCAATGTACTTAACGTTTTAATCAAGAATTGATCACGATCTATTTCGTCATGAAATTTCCTACAAAAGAACATCACCTTTGCATATCATTTGGCATATGCATGATCAACGCAACGTTTTAATCAAGAATTAATCACGATCTATTCCGTCATGAAATTTTCTCGGCATATGCATGATCAACGCAGCTTAAGCTTCATAAATATACCGTTGTGATCTAAATAAATTTCCCAAGATCTTGATAACTTTAAAATATGTAATGAATACGTAAAATTTGTAAAATTACGAATTAAATTATAATAAAATATATAAAATTCAGTATTGGGCCTCGGAACTCATTGGACTTTTCACCACTCGAACCCGACACATAAATGGGCCTCATAACCGGACCCAAACCCACACCATCATTTCTTTGGGCCTTTTCTTGCGTCCAATCCAACAAGCAACCCAAACATATTTTTTTTATTTGGGCCTAGTCACGAGCCCAACCCAACATGATTTAAGTTGGGTCTTGATCACCATATATGTACAAATAGAGTTAAAGACTCAAAAAAATGTTTTTGTGTTCTTTCTGTGGAAACCGAGCAAACAACAAAGAAAACCAAACTAGCCATGATGCAACCAAACCAAACTAGGAACATAAAACTTTTATTTTATGTCACATATGTAGGAGAAATGGAGACAAAACTCATGCTTAGACACCCTAACAATAATATTAAACTAAACCTAGACAATTGACTCCTTTTGACTTGTTTAACCTTTGGATATTATGTTTAGTATTTCTTGCTTTTGTAACCGGACGAGAAACGAAAACAAACAAGCCTAAGTATTCCTACCTCAAAGTTACTATAACAAAGGTTATGCAAATCCTTGAACCATAACCGTCGAGCAACAAACTAACCAAACTAAAAATCAAAACATTTCCCTTGATCTTGTGTTGTCGTGTAAGAGTGAACAAGAGGAGACAAAACCACCTTTAGGACATCCTAAACAAATATAATACTACCTAAACTAGACTAAACATACTTTGACTCAATCAAAACTTTTATAACCATTGGACCTTATGTTTCTAATGAGTTGACAAGCCATTGCATGCTTGGGACTCATATCCCACGTTTAGCCACACTTCACAAATATGGCCTCATTCAAAGGAGCACATGACTAATAAGCCTAGAATTAGGAAGGCTATGAGTAAAATATTAAGAAGACCATACTCTTTCCCTTATATAAACTACTCTAATCACTTAGCAAAGTCTCACCATTCACTAGCTCACATAAAATCCCACAACTCACAAACACTCTCAACTCATACAAGACGTCCACTGTGGAGTTTTGCTTCTAGAGAGATAGGAAGAGAAAACGGAAAACATTGGGTCTCATAAGGAAAGATTAGTAGCGCATGCAAGGAAATTAGAAAAGCTTTGGGGTTTACATAGACGAATAAATCTTATAAGGAGAACACGGGGTGAAGTTTGAAACATCATCTCATCAAGCATCACCACTCACTCGAGTGTTTGTAAGTCACCTTGACACATTCTTACTTCCCATTATTATTTCGTTATCGCATGATGCTTAGGATGAGTACACATTTTATGAACAACTAGCTTTATAAACATGAAATAGTTGTATCACGACACAATGCCAATAGTTACAACATGCATGAAACAATTAGAAATACCACTCAAACACACAATAACCATTTGTTCACTTGTAAAACTCATGAGAATGACAACGGCCTCAAGCCCAAACCGAAAGCCCAATAAGCCCACGATGTGTCCAAGTCGAGTCCAACCCGCCCAATAGATTAAAAATAAGCTAGGAATAAGCTTGTAAAAGTTTATAAAGTTTTCATATGTTAAATGGTACTTGGACCGAAATTGCAAAATAAATGAATTTCGGGTCAAAAGGTAACATATTTAAAAGTTAAAGGGGTCATTTATAAGTGAAACAAATACTTTGTAAAAGTCTAAGGACTGGAAAAGTCATTTTCGATAAGTCAAGGGGAAATATGTACGTGCATGCGTATGCATGAAAACCACAAGGACCGATCATGTAAATCTCTTAAACTAGTTATAATATAAGTTTTGGGCTAAAAGTGTAAAATAAGAAAAATGAAGGTTTAAAGTGAATAAGTGGAACTTAAGGGGCTGATTTTGTAAAAACAGTTTTACCAAGGGTCAAAGTTGTCATTTCTGAAAGTTTCGGTATGAAATATAACTCGGGTAGAAAGTGTCATTTTCTAAAAGTATAGGGACTAAACTCGTACTTTTTGTAACTCGAGGGTAAAAAGTGTAAATTCGGGAAAAGTTTAGAAAAACTTATAAACCCATTATAACTTCGTAAAAACAAGTATCTTGATCATAAGAGTATTTTATTTTCGGATAACGGTAAATGTATTACTTATATATATATATATAAGATTATAATTATATATATATCAAGTCCGATAAAACACACGGGAATTTATTCAAACACGTTAAAATACTCAACAAATCTATTAAGATCACAACGGGAAAACATTTCACTTATGCGTAAGTGAGGATAACTAATTAAGACAATGTAGCATGAAAATTAACTTAAAACGTTAATCACGATCGCACACTATCGGATCGACAATCCAATGATCTATTGAATAAGAATATTCAATGCTCTATTATTTTGGTCGCGAACCAAAATGCTCATTCTTGAGACTCGCCATCTCATCATTTTAGGTTTCGAGTTGGAACCTCCGCTACATTGTGCTTGATCTATTTTTGCGTGTGCATTATTATCAAGGTGAGTTCATAGCCTCGCTTTTACTTCATTTTATAAACCCCGAGGAGATACATGCTCTAAACTAGAACACAAGGGTTTTCATAAATGCTTGATCTTCTTGATTATTGGTACCGCCTAAGTTGTTAGCCACAAGTCCCCGATCATGAACCATTAGTCACCATGAGTGAACGAGATATCGTGAATAGTACTATGGGAATAACGAACCCGTTTCGGTTATAGAGAAATAACCGGGCGCACCATATCGAATTTCTTTAGGTAATTGGCTATTACCTCCTTTGGGGCATATTTACGTACACCGGTAATTCGTGTATGCGCTTGAGTTTTGGTTTCATGAGCTTAGCGCATAATAATCTGTGATATTTTCATTATGATATTGTTAGTTTACAATGATCATGATCTTATACTTGTGTTCAACTTATTTTAAACCTATGGACTTCACTCAACATTTTTGTTGACCTTTTAAGCATGTTATCTCGTGTCGGTGAAGATTATGACCAAGGTGCGGAACGGGCATGGCAAGGCTTATCTGGTGGTGTAAAACATAAAAGTTATCATTTCTTTCAAACTCATGATCTTTCTTTTGGGAAAAACACTTGATCTATTTACAATATTTTGTAACAAACTATGAGTTTTCGATGAATGATAACTATTTTAATAAAACGCCTCTTTTGAGTCGTTTTCTATGATTATTGACTATGATCTCCATTCAAGTAACACCGAATTAGTCTTCCGTGTCATTAAGATTTTCGGGTGTTACAGATTACATCGAGCCAAGGTTATAGAGAACCAAAGAGTTTTTCAAAATCATTTGGACTATAACCGCACTTTTAAAACGGGACTATTTTACACCACCGCTTACGCCCTTCCGTGACCGCCTATGCATTAGGATTGATGCATCACTAGATCATAAGTAAATGACATTCATTTTAAGTTAGGCATGGAGATTTGCTTAGCTAACTAAAATAATTATATTATTTGGCATTTACTTACATTAATTTATGGGTTGTTACAAGACATGTCTCGCATCCCACCCGATTGTTCTATCCTCGACACCGAGATGGATGATACCATGTCCTCTACGATCGTCACTATGCCACCATCCCAATCTGTCATACTACAGTGCTTGCTTTGACGAAACCGAACCTTTGAAGAAGGTGAAGTTGCCGAACTCCCATCGCTCGACTATGACCGCCATCCTCAAGAGTACAATGCTTTTGCTTCCATGACCCTAGATCGAGACTATGAGTCGCAAAGAATGGCTACCGCTTGAGATGTTGCCGTGGATGATGAATCATCCAAATCATCGAAGCACCGACTCGCTTCATCGATTCTTCCGATCATCTGCTCAAGCTATCCGTCGTCGTCGACGATGATTCGTGTTCTTAAGCCCGATGAACTGAGCCGTTTGGAGTACCTTATAGATCGCATCCTAATGGTAAGACCTTCAAACGCACCGCTAGGAAGCGTGTGCGACCCATCACTATGACTCATGTGATGCCACCACCGCCACCACCGCTCGGTCCACCACCGCCACACACCGCCACCACTGCTCCACCCATCGCTACTTCACCACCACCGCCACTTCATCGTGTTCTACCAATCGACTACTCTGCTCCTATTTCATCACCACCGACAAGATCACCTCCTTTGGACACTTTTAGTGAGCCAATTTTACCGCTCTGCATCAAATGCTATCCACCATCACTATCTCGATCCTCGAAAAGCCTACTCAAGTGGACAACGAGGCCGGGCCAAGGAAGAAATCCGTGCTAGAAGATGGTCATTCTTGATACCTTTACTTAGACGTTGGAGAGAAGAGGAAGGAGCGCCTAGTTCCTTTGAGCTTGGAGAAAGCTCGACCATCGCACTCAGGTCATACACCGCACGGTGAACCAAGACACCACACTATTCCTCTGTTGGCTACAAGACTTATCGAGCACGAAGATCAATCGAATGAACTGATGGCACATTATGATGAGATTCCGCTAGTGAGGATAGAGAGCTTGGAAGAAGAAGTCGAGAACCTTGTGGTAGGTCGCTACTCCATCGAGATCGTGTTTGATATGATGAGTACGCAAATTATGGAGGCAAGGAGGCCATTAACCAATTGACTCGGAGATTGGAGACTACTATTCGTGATGCTAGCACTTTGAGAGAGACCGCTTGGGTCGAGAGAGTCCTACATCACGAGCTTGCATCCGCTCATGCTCACACCGCCATTCCGGAGGAGAGGATTGATAACCTCGAGGCAAGAGATCGAGCCCGTGAGCGGCAGATTCGAGACCGACGACTATGGTCGAGGAGATTCGTCGTCGGGATGGCGATCGGAGATGCGTAGATCCTAGTCATCTTTATCTTAGTATGTATCATAAAGCCGCCATATGAGGCATTAAGGCTTGTATCATTTTGGTTTGTAACCTTGGAACAAGTATTATGATGATGTAACTTATGGTTGTGAACAAACTATGTAACGATGTATTCCATGGTTGTATTTCTATTATTCTAATATTATGTTATTATTCCTCGGTGATGTGCGCCGAACAAATCCTTATGTCCTTATATATATATATTATGATTTGTTGAGAAAATCATATTCATATCATATCATTTATTTAAGGTGGTAACTGGACTATTATGAAATGTATAATATGAAATCGCTTTATCATCGATCGATAATTTCTTAATCTTGGTATTTATTCTTGAAAATTTTAGAAAATGGTCAAGAAGAAAGCTACCTCATCCACCATCACTCCCGCAGACTATTCGTAAAATGGTCATTTGAAAGTGTTAGCGCAGCTATAGCTCAACATGTCGCCGACATCGCTAAAGCCGGTCGAACGCATTGAAGCCGAACGACTTGCCCAAGAGGCACGTGAAGTCGAAATTGCAAGGCAAGTCGAAATTGCAAGAGAAGTCGAGAACGCCCGAATTGCTCGAGAGGTCAAGTCGAGCGTGTCGCTCAGCAACGACGCGAGGTCAAGTCGCCGCATTGCTAAAGAGAATCGTGTCGTGTCGCACGCCTTCTTGAAATGGCAAACTCAAATGCAACTAACACTTCAAATCAAAGTGAGTCCACTTTAACTCGCAAGTGTAATTACAAAGAATTCATGAACCGCAGTTTACATTCTTCAAGGGCACTGAAGGTGCTATTGGTTTACTTCATTGGTTTGAGAGGACCGAGACGTATTTACGCTAAGTGATCGCACAAATGATTGCAAAGTCAAGTTTGCAATCGGAACTTTGTTAGAAGATGCGTTATCTTGGTGGAAAGGCCATGCTCAACCAATTGGAATGGAAGAAGCTTGTAAGATTTCATGGTCGATCTGAAACAATCGCTAATGAAACAAGATTGCAGAGGACCGAGATCAAGAAACTCAAGATGAGTATTACCACTTGGTCGCTAAAGGTAATGATCTCAAGACATATTTCAAGAGATTCCACGAGTGAGAGCTTTATGTCCTCATCTGCTTCCCACCAATGAAAAACTTTTGGAAGCTATGATCGGAGGTTTACCTCAAGCATCGAAGGAGATGTCATCGCTCAAGCCAAAACTGCTGAAGAAGTTGTCATCGTATCCCACCGCCTTATGGAACCAATACTAAAGCTTGCAAATGCACAAGGCTCAAGTGACAACAAAAGAAAGTTTGATGATCGGAAAACCTCAAATTCCAACCACTATCGGTCCAACAACAACAATCGAACAACAACAATCAATATCACCACAACAAATCAACACCACAATCGGCAAAACCGAAGGCAAGAAGCCGCAAGGGCTTATCGCGGCACCCATTTGGAAAAGGGTACGTGGGACCACATCCCGATGTAACCGATGTTTGATGCACCATTCGGACCTTGTACCGTGAAGTGCGATAAGTGCAACAAGGTAGGTCATCAAGGTAAACATTGTCGAAACCACGGAAGAGGCAACACCGTGACAAACATGAATCGCTATGGATGTGGAGAACCCGGACACTTCAAGAGTCAATGCCCAAAGTTAAATGTCGTTCAAACAAACAATGCGCGTGCAAGAGTGTACATGCTAGGAGATGGAGATGCACCGTTGAACCCCGACATTGTGACGGTACGTATTCTCTTAACAATCATTCTCAAAAATCTTGTTTGACTCGGAGCCGATAAGAGTTTTGTATCTACTACTTTTGCACCATTACTTGAAATATCCCCAATCGCCTTAGATACAACTTATGAGATAGAACTTGCCGATGGGAAAATAATAGGAACCAACACCGTAATCCGTAATTGTCCTATTCTATTACAAGATCATTCGCTTCTCATAGATCTTTGCCAATCAAACTTGGAAGTTTCGATGTCGTAATTGGCATGGATTGGTTGTCCAAACACCGTGCTAGGATTGTTTGTGACGAGAAAACCGCTCATATCCCGATCAACGGTGAAACCTTAGTCATCCAAGGAGATCAAAGTAGAAAGTACTTAAGTATCATATCCTGTGCGAAGTCAATAAAGTACATGGAAAAGGATGTTATGCCTTCTTAGCTCAAGTAACGGAAAAGAAGTCGGAAGAGAAACGACTAGAGGATGTACCGTAATCAAGGAATTTTCCGAGGTGTTTCCGAAGATTTGCCGGACTCCCACCGCCGACAAGTCGAATTTCAAATCGATCTTATTCCCGGAGCTACTCCCGTAGCACGAGCACCGCATCGCTTAGCGCCTCGAAATGCAAGAGTTATCCAAACAACTAGAAGAGCTATCCGAGAAAGGATTCATTAGACCAAGTTCCTCACCCGGGAGCACCGGTATTATTCGTTAAGAAGAAAGATGGATCATTCGGATGTGTATCGATTATAGAGAATTGAACAAGCTCACAATCAAAACCGCTATCCCTTACCAAGAATCGATGATCCGCTTGATCAATTACAAGGCTCGAGTGTATACTCAAGATTGATTTAAGATCCGGATATCATCGCTTCGGTAAGAGAAGAAGATATACCCAAAACCGCATTTAGAACTCGATATGGCCATTATGAATTCCAAGTAATGCCATTCGGTTTAACTAATGCACTGCTGTATTTATGGACCTCATGAATAGAGTCTCGCAAACCATATCTGATAAATTAGTCATTGTGTTCATTGACGATATTCTTATATACTCGTAATAAAGAAGAACATGCGAACATTTGAAGACCGTCACGAAGTTACTTAAGGATGAAAATTGTACGCAAAGTTTTCCAAGTGTGATTTTGGATTGAGACAGGTCCAATTTCTTGGTCATGTGATCGACAAAGGAAGGAATCCATGTGGATCCCGCAAAGATCGAATCATAAGAATTGGCCAGTGCCACTAATCCCACCGAAATTCGTCAATTTAGGACTTGCTTGTTATTATCGAAGATTCATCGAAGGTTTCTCGAAAATAGCTAAACCATTGACCGAGTTAACCCGAAAACGAAGAAATTGAATGGGAGACGATCAAGAATCGACTTTTCAACTCTCGAAGAACAAGCTTTGCGAAGCACCTATCTTGGCACTACCGGAAGGAGCCAAGACTTTGTAGTATATTGTGATGCTTCACACATGGGTTTAGGCGCTGTTCTCATGCAAAGGAACAAAGTGATCGCTTATGCGTCACGACAACTCAAAACTCATGAGAAGAATTATACTACTCACGATCTAGAACTTGGCGCCGTGGTATTTGCACTCAAATTATGGAGACATTATCATACGGAACCAAGTGTATAGTGTACATCGATCACAAAAGTCTTCAACACATCTTAGATCAAAGGAATTGAATATGCGCCAACGTCACCGGCTCGAATTGCTTAGTGATTATGATCATGAGATCCGTTACCATCCCGAAAGGCAAATGTTGTTGCCGATGCTTTAGCGAAAAGATCGCCTAAGCCACTTAGAGTGAGATCATTGGGAATGGTAATCAATTCACCCCTACCATCGAAAATTCTTGAAGCTCAAATCAAGCCCTTAAAGAAGAAAATAGGCGAATGAGAAGATTTATGGCATGCCGGAGAATGAGAATGGATTTGTGAAGAGATCGGACGGAACGCTATGTTTCAAAAATCGAAGTTGGATTCCACTCTTTGGAGGTATCCGAGAACTCATCATGCATGAATCACATAAATCAAAGTATTCCATACATCCCGGTCCCAACAAGATGTATCAAGATCTAAAGCTTTTGTATTGGTGGCCAAATATGAAGGTCGATATCAGATACGCCAAGAAATGTTTGACATGCTTGAAAGTTAAAGTCGAACATCAAAAGCCATCCGGATTGCTAACTCAACCGTAACTTCCCGTATGGAAATGGGAAAGAATCACAATGGACTTTATCACGAAGTTGCCAAAAACTTCTAATGGTTTTGACACCATTTGGGTTATTGTAGACCGCCTTACAAAGTCCGCTCATTTCTTGCCAATCAAGGAGAACGATGAGATGATTACACTCGCTAGACGTACATCAAAGAGATTGTTTCGTCACGGTGTACCAATCTCAATCATATCGATCGTGATAGCCGATTCACCTCAAGATTTTGGCAAACGCTTCAAAAGCCATGGGTACCAACTTAGATATGAGTACGCGTACCATCCTCAAACAGATGGACAAAGTGAAAGAACGATCCAACTACGGAAGACATGCTAAGAGCATGTGTGATTGATTTCGGAAAAGGATGGGATAAGCACTTACCTCGGTGAATTCTCTTACAATAACAGCTTATCACGCCAAAGATTAAAGTCGCTCCTTTTGAAGCACTCTATGGAAGAAAATGCCGATCGCCAATTTTTGGGCGGAAGTTGGAGAAGTACAACTTACAGTCCCGAAATTGTCCAAGAGACAACTCGAAAAGATAATGCAAATTCGGCAAAGATTGCAAGCAACTCGAGATAGACAAAAGAGCTACGCAGATGTTCAAGAAAACCAATGGAATTCCAAGTCGGAGACCGTAATGCTCAAAGTATCACCACAGAAGGGATGGTCGATTTGGAAAACGAGGAAAGCTCAAACCTCGATACGTCGGACCATTTAAAATTCTTCAAATAATTGGTCCAGTGGCATATAAACTTGATCTTCCCGAAGAACTTAGCCGAGTACATGACACGTTTCATGTCTCAAATCTTAAAAAGTGTCTTTCGGATGAAACTTTAGTCGTACCACTCAAGGACATCCAGCTCAACGACAAACTTAGCTTTGTCGAAGAACCAGTCGAGATCATGGACATAGAAGTTAAAAGGCTTAAGCAAAGCCGCATTCCTATCGTTAAAGTTCGATGGAATCATAAGAAACGAGGTGCAGAGTTCACCTGGGAGCGCGAGGATATAATGCGTTCCAAGTATCCCCACCTGTTCATCTAGATCACCCATGACAAGCCTCTGCGAGTTTAACCGCGGGACGCGGTTCTCTTAAGGGGTAGGTACTGTAAGCTCCCGGAAAATTTCAATGTACTTAACGTTTTAATCAAGAATTGATCACGATCTATTTCGTCATGAAATTTCCTGAACATCACCTTTGCATATCATTTGGCATATGCATGATCAACGCAGCTCGAGCGTTCATAAATATACCGTTGTGATCTAAATAAATTTCCCCAAGATCTTGATAACTTTAAAATATGTAATGAATACGTAAAAATTTGTAAAAATTACGAATTAAATTATAATAAAAATATATAAAATTCGTATTGGGCCTCGGAACTCATTGGACTTTTCACCACTCGAACCCGACACATAAACGGGCCTCATAACCGGACCCAAACCCACACCATCATTTCTTTGGGCCTTTTCTTGCGTCCAATCCAACAAGCAACCCAAACATATTTTTTTTTTCTTTCTTGGGCCTAGCTGCCGAGCCCAACCCAACATGATTTAAGTTGGGTCTTGATCACCATATATGTACAAATAGAGTTAAAGACTCAAAAAATGTTTTGTGTTCTTTCGTGGAAACCGAGCAAACAACAAAGAAAACCAAACTAGCCATGATGCAACCAAACCAAACTAGGAACATAAAACTTTTATTTTATGTCACATATGTAGGAGAAATGGAGACAAAACTCATGCTTAGACACCCTAACAATAATATTAAACTAAACCTAGACAATTGACTCCCTTTTGACTTGTTTAACCTTTGGATATTATGTTTAGTATTTCTTGCTTTTGTAACCGGACGAGAAACGAAAACAAACAAGCCTAAGTATTCCTACCTCAAAGTTACTATAACAAAGGTTATGCAAATCCTTGAACCATAACCGGTCGAGCAACAAACTAACCAAACTAAAAATCAAAACATTTCCCTTGATCTTGTGTTGTCGTGTAAGAGTGAACAAGAGGAGACAAAACCACCTTTAGGACATCCTAAACAAATATAATACTACCTAAACTAGACTAAACATACTTTGACTCAATCAAAACTTTTATAACCATTGGACCTTATGTTTCTAATGAGTTGACAAGCCATTGCATGCTTGGGACTCATATCCCACGTTTAGCCACACTTCACAAATATGGCCTCATTCAAAGGAGCACATGACTAATAAGCCTAGAATTAGGAAGGCTATGAGTAAAATATTAAGAAGACCATACTCTTTTCCCTTATATAAACTACTCTAATCACTTAGCAAAGTCTCACCATTCACTAGCTCACATAAAATCCCACAACTCACAAACACTCTCAACTCATACAAGACGTCCACTGTGGAGTTTTGCTTCTAGAGAGATAGGAAGGAAAACGGAAAACATTGGGTCTCATAAGGAAAGATTAGTAGCGCATGCAAGGAAATTAGAAAAGCTTTGGGGTTTACATAGACGAATAAATCTTATAAGGAGAACACGGGTGAAGTTTGAAACATCATCTCATCAAGCATCACCACTCACTCGAGTGTTTGTAAGTCACCTTGACACATTCTTACTTCCCATTATTATTTCGTTATCGCATGATGCTTAGGATGAGTACACATTTTATGAACAACTAGCTTTATAAACATGAAATAGTTGTATCACGACACAATGCCAATAGTTACAACATGCATGAAACAATTAGAAATACCACTCAAACACACAATAACCATTTGTTCACTTGTAAAACTCATGAGAATGACAACGGGCCTGAAGCCCAAACCGAAAGCCCAATAAGCCCACGATGTGTCCAAGTCGAGTCCAACCCGGCCCAATAGATTAAAAATAAGCTAGGAATAAGCTTGTAAAAGTTTATAAAGTTTTCATATGTTAAAATGGTACTTCGGACCGAAATTGCAAAATAAATGAATTTCGGGTCAAAAGGTAACATATTTAAAAGTTAAAGGGGTCATTTATAAGTGAAACAAATACTTTGTAAAAGTCTAAGGACCGGAAAAGTCATTTTCGATAAGTCAAGGGAAATATGTACGCGTGCATGCGTATGCATGAAAACCACAAGGACCGATCATGTAAATCTCTTAAACTAGTTATAATATAAGTTTTGGGCTAAAAGTGTAAAATAAGAAAATGAAGGTTTAAAGTGAATAAGTGGAACTTAAGGGGCTGATTTTGTAAAAACAGTTTTACCAAGGGTCAAAGTTGTCATTTCGAAAGTTTCGTATGAAATATAACTCGGTAGAAAGTGTCATTTTCTAAAAGTATAGGGACTAAACTCGTACTTTTTGTAACTCGAGGGTAAAAGTGTAAATTCGGGAAAAGTTTAGAAAAACTTATAAACCCATTATAACTTCAGAAAACAAGTATCTTGATCATAAGAGTATTTTATTTTCGGATAACGGTAAATGTATTACTTATATATATATATTATAAGATTATAATTATATATATATCAAGTCCGATAAAACACACGGGGAATTTATTCAAACACGTTAAAATACTCAACAAATCTATTAAGATCACAACGGGGGAAAACATTTCACTTATGCGTAAGTGAGGATAACTAATTAAGACAATGTAGCATGAAAAATTAACTTAAAACGTTAATCACGATCGCACACTATTGGATTGGACAATCCAATGATCTATTGAATAAGAATATTCAATGCTCTATTATTTTGGTCGCGAACCAAAATGCTCATTACTGAGACTCGCCATCTCATCATTTTAGGTTTCGAGTTGGAACCTCCGCTACATTGTGCTTGATCTATTTTTGCGTGTGCATTATTATCAAGGTGAGTTCATAGCCTCGCTTTTACTTCATTTTATAAACCCCGCGAGGAGATACATGCTCTAAACTAGAACACAAGGGTTTTTCATAAATGCTTGATCTTCTTGATTATTGGTATTGCCTAAGTTGTTAGCCACAAGTCCCCGATCATGAACCATTAGTCACCGCGAGTGAACGTAGATATCGTGAATAGTACTATGGGGAATAACGAACCCCGTTTCGGTTATAGAGAAATAACCGGGCGCACCATATCGAATTTCTTTAGGTAATTGGCTATTACCTCCTTTGGGGCATATTTACGTACACCGGTAATTCGTGTATGCAACTGAGTTTTGGTTTCATGAGCTTAGCGCATAATAATCTGTGATATTTTCATTATGATATTGTTAGTTTACAATGATCATGATCTTATACTTGTGTTCAACTTATTTTAAACCTATGGACTTCACTCAACATTTTGTTGACCTTTTAAGCATGTTATCTCGGTAATCGGTGAAGATTATGACCAAGGTGCGGAACGGGCATGGCAAGGCTTATCCGGTGGTGTAAAACATAAAAGTTATCATTTCTTTCAAACTCATGATCTTTCTTTTTTACAATATTTTGGGAAAAACACTTGATCTATTTACAATATTTTGTAACAAACTATGAGTTTTCGATGAATGATAACTATTTTAATAAAACGTCTCTTTGAGTCGTTTTCCTATAATTATTGACTATGATCTCCATTCAAGTAACACCCTAACTTCTATTGAATTAGTCTTCCAATGTCATTAAGATTTTCGGTTTTGATGTTATTATTTTAGGTGGTGATGAAGTTGGTGTACTTGTTGGTGATGAGGGTGGTGCTATAATGGAAGCATCTTGTGGTGAGTTATTTGTTGAGGATGAACCATTTGAGGTTGTTTTTGCTAAGCAACACGATCGGATACTAATCCGTGCGGATATCCTAGAGTTTGATTGTGGTATTTTGGATGGTGGAAGTACAAAGGTTTGGATATCATGATTGTTTGTACTAGATGATTCTCCTAAAGGGTTTTTGGATGACATGATGAAGTGTGTTTGTGAGAAGGAGATGGAGTATGCAAGAATTTTGGGAGTTATATATATAGAAAAACAAAACATTGTAATGAATGCTTGACCCAAAATATGGATTAAAATCTAATGATTAGATATGAATTCAAGGCATGTGATCATGAGAACACAACCATTAAAGAGCATACTCCCAAAAATGAAGCAAATGTGGATTTTTCATCCAAAGTGAAAAGTAGAAGTTGAAAACAACTTCGTTACACGGATCCTTCCTTGAGGGATCCGCCCAAAGACAAGGCTGGGATCCGTGGGTCCAGTGATTTAGGCAAAGACAAAATTTTCTTTTGGAAACATTTTTGCCTATTGTGTGCCTATATGCAAACTATTTGGAGTTGCGGTTTTCTCGACCTCTAAAAAGAAAAGGAAAATAACTAGAGAAAATAAATCCTATTGAGATAACCCGAAAACACACATTTGGTACATAAGTACGTAATATTGTGTTATCAATGCTCCTAATTCATTTTTGCTTAAATGAATGTACCCGAAACACATATTAGTTATATGTTCCTTTAGCATTCAAAAGACATGAGATGCAATGAAAACGGGTTTTACTTTGTATTAATAATGAAAAGCGATTTGTCCTAGACGTGAGAAATTGCTTTTGTGAAATTGATACGGGAAGGTATCATTCTTTTAGAAAACATTTTGAAAGGAGATTTTCTTTAAAATGTGTATGTAGTTATGTGTAAAAAAATTATAAATGGAAGACTTATCTTGGGTTTTGAAAATTCCGTATTGTTTGTGAGTTGTGCGTGAAATAGAAATCCTAGACTCGAGAAAAGAAGGCTAGTGTTTACATACCTTGTAGAGTCAATTAAGTTATGACGTTTGTTCCATTAGACCAAGACCAAGACGAAGTAGGTTGAATTGTTCCCGCTCAACGGTTTGGTGAGGACGCTGGCTATGTTGTCTTCGGATGCAACCTTCTCAATAGAGATGTTCCCTTTGAACATTGTCTCTAGGAAGTGATGACGAATCTCTATATGCTTTGTGCGAGAATGTAATACCGGATTCTTGCTTAAGTCGATTGCACCTTTGTTGTCACATAGGATGGCTATGTCGCTAGATGGATGTCGTAGTCTACTAACGATTGTTTCATCCATAGTGCTTGTTGGCATGCTTTGCCGGTGGAGACGTACTTTCGGCTTCGGTTGTTGATATTATGAGTGTCGTTTGTTTCTTAGAAAACCATGATGTTAAACAACATCCCATAAAAGTACATACCCCACTTGTACTTTTTCTATCAACGTAATCACCGCATGGTCGAATCTGCATATACAATTGTTTCTACTCCCGTGCCCTTAGGATACCATAATCCTAATTGTGTTGTACCCTTAATATATCTAAATATTCTTTTACGGCTTCTAGGTGTGATATTTTAGGTCTTCTTGAAACCTAGCACATAAGCAAACACTAAACATGATATCCGACCTACTTGCCGTGAGGTAGAGAAGGCTACCTATCATGCCACGATATTTAGTATTATCAACGGATTCTCCGTCCTCGCCTTTTGTGAGTTTGGTGTCGGATGACATTGGAGTCCTAACTGGTTTTGACTCTTCTAGACCGAATTTCTTTAACATCTCCTTGATGTATTTAGATTGATTAAAGAAGATACCATCTTCTACTTGTTTTATTTGTAGACCAAGAAAGTAACTAAGTTCTCCCATCATACTCATCTCGAACTCGTCATGCATGATTTTAGAGAAATCATCACACATGTCTTGACAAGTGGATCCGAATATAATATCATCTACATATATTTGTACTATGATTATATGTGACTCTCTTCTTAGTAAAAGTGTGTTGTCACCAACCCCATGGTGTAGTTGTGTTTAACTAGAAATGACTTGAGTCTATCATACCAAGCTTTTGGAGCTTGTTTAAGACCGTAGGGCTTTCTTTAATTTATACACATGTTCGGGTTTTTCAAAATCAATGAAGCCTTGAGGTTGAGCTACATATACTTCTTCATTTATGACACCATTTAGAAAAGCTCTTTTGACATCCATTTGATAAAGCTTTAGATCATTAGTACAAGCATACGCAAGAAGTATTCTTATAGACTCTAATCTAGCCATGGGGCATAGGTCTCATCAAAGTCTATTCCTCTTATTGGTTATACCCTTGAGCAACGAGTCTAGCCTTGTTCCTAGACACTACTCCGCTTGCATCTAATTTGTTTTTATAAACCCATTTGGTTCCTATTATGGTTTGATTACTAGGTGGAGGGACAAGTGTCCAAACATCATTAGAAACAAATTGATTTAGTTCTTCTTGCATAGCCATTACCCAACTTTCATCTTTATGGCTTCTTGTGTATTCTTAGGTTCTAAGGTTGAAACGAAACAAAACAAGCTACTTTGGTTTTGAACTTGAGACCTTAATGTTCGCTCGCTTAGTTTTCCTATGACTTTATCTACGGGTGATCTTTGGACTCTTTAATGTTTACTATTACATCACTTAGAGGTTCTTCTTCTTCACTTATCTTTTCTTTATTACTATGGCTTCACTTTTATAATCTCGCCATCGACAAGAGGTGGAGAGGGTTTGGGTGGACTTTCATCAAATTTTATATTTAATGACTCTTGTACCTTCATTGTTTCTTTGTTTAATATGACGTAAGCTTTGCTATTTGGCTTAATAACCTAAAAAGATACCTTCGGTTGATTTAGGATCAAATTTTGTAAGGTAATCTTTAGTGTTAAGAATAAAACATTTACTACCAAAGACTCTAAGGTGATTTAACGAGGCTTTTTGCCTCAAGTAACTCATATGGAGTTTTTCCTAAGATTGGTCTAATCAAGACTCGATTGAGTATATATGTTGAAGTATCAACGACATTACACCAAAACTTTGAGGTATGGATTGTTCATTAAGCATGGTTCGACTCATTTCTTGTAGAGTTCTATTCTTTCTTTCTACTACCCCATTCGATTGTGGAGTGCGGAGCCGAGAAGTTGTGAGTAATACCATTAGCCACAAAAGCTCCGAATTGCACTTCATTATCGAATTCCTACCATGATCCGTCCCTAATAGACACTATGGGTCTTCCTAGTTGTCTTTGGATCTTTTGCTTAATATTTCAAAATAGTTAAAGGTTTCCATTTTGTTCTTTAAAATTTTGTCCAAGTATACCTAGAGTAGTCATCCACTATTACCAAAGTATAGTAGTTGCCTCCATAACTTTGGATAGCGGATGGACCAAATAAATCCATATGTAGTAATTCTAGACACCTAGTTGTGGACACCATGTTTTTAGCTTTATGACTCGAATGAGCTTGTTTTCCTATATTACAAGCATCACAAAATGATGTTCATATTTTAACTTAGGTAGATCTCTTACTAGATCTTTGGATGATAGCGATCAAGAAGTCGCATGTTGGCGTGACCCAATCTTCGATGCCATAAGGTCAAGTATCATCCATAGATGTAAGACATAGTTTGTCTTTAGGTTCATTACCGATTTTAATGACATAGACTCCATGTTTCCTAATTCCTCTTCCTATGGTTATGCCATTTTAAGTATCTTACTATCGGTTTGTAAAAGTACATTGCACTTTTTATCACATATTTGTCCTATACTTAAGAGATTAAAGTTTAGGTTTTCACGTGACACACATCGTTAATGGTTAGAGATTTGTTAGAAATCGCACTTTACCGATGATTCTACTTTGCTATTTCCAAACACCACATTACCTCCATTAATGGATTCATATGTGGAGAATAGATTCTATTGCGGTCATGTGCCTTGTGCACCCGCTATCCTTGACCCATTCATCGGGGTCTAGGTCGACCTTTAAGCACACCTAAAACAATAATAAACTCAAAGTTTGGTCCCCATTTGTTCATGGGTCCATTAGTGTTAAACATTCCATTCATGTTAGACATGTATGGATAAGATGAGTATGCATTCCATGGAGCAAAGTTTTGAAAAGGAAAACCGTTTTGCATGTTTTGATTCCATCCCATTTGATGGTTACTTTTCGGTAAACGTTATTAGGTCTCCTAAATGAGTTAGGTTTTGAAAAGATGGAGCTTTGTTTCTTGCAAAAGTAGGATTATATTTTGGAGGTGGTTGTCTAGTGGTGACATGATTAGGTTTCTTCCTATTAACTATGACAAACTCGCCTAGATGAAGAAGCTACATTATTGCTAATGTTTGCTACAACAGATCCACATATCCCTTTTTCTACACTAGCCGGTTCCTTTTTAGAGGATCCGGGATCCGCCACAACAAAGGTCGGTTTTTCTAGTTCTTTAACAAATTTTGTTTCTTTACTTTCACTAGTTGATGGATCAAGTTATTGACAACCTAGACCCTTTTGATTGTTACCGCTTTAACGCTATCGAGTATTGTATCTAAAGTGTTCGTGCTCATTCTAGCAATTTTAGAATCTAAGTGATCCACTAGTGTTTGAAGTTGAACGCAAAGTTCACATTCACCACTTGCTATTTTACCTTTCTAAGCGCTTTAGTTTTGCTTTTAATTCTATGACTTCTTTATCTAAACGCTTATTTTGACTCTTTAAAAGCTTGTTTTTGTTAACTAGTTTTAAGCTAATATTGCATAGTTTATCATATTCATTATGCAATGAGTCGTCATCAAGTGATGAGCTACTATAGTATTCAAGACATACCTCGTCATTTGCCATAAGACAAATTTCTTCATCCTCCTCGCCGCCATTCCCCACGTGCCACTTATTTAACGCCTTTTGATCATCCCGCTTGGGACACTTACTAATAAAGTGGTTTGGTCCCCACACTTAAAGCAAGTACGATCATCCTTTGGCTTCTCGTCCTCTTTGCTTTTCCGAAGCCTTTCTTATCGCTATACGGTTGTTTGACGATCTACCTTTCTTCTAAAGAACTTTTAAAGTCCCTCACCGCCATAGCGTACTCTTCGTCGTCACTACCGAAGATGAGTTCTCCTCATCGCCGAGGCCTTTTGGCTTTAAGGGCAAGAGATTTGTGTTTTCTTTCACCTTTGAGGCTTCGGAATCTTTAGCAAGGACAAGCTCGTAGACTTTAGGTTGCCTATGAGTTCATCGAGGTGAGGATTGTCAAATCTTTGACTCTTCGATTGCCGTCACCTTGGATCTCCACTGATGGAAGTGCCCTTAGATATCTCCTAACATGGTTACGGCTAGAAAAGGATTCATCAAGTGCTTGTAAAGATGTAATAATAGTATTAAAGTTAGCAAATGAATGATCTATAGTTTCCTCATCCGATATTGAAAATTGTTCATATTGTTGAACAAATAAATCAATTTTATTATTTTTAACTTGTTGGTTGCGTTGATGAGTTACAACTAAAGAATTCTAAATTTCTTTAGAGGTTTTAAGCATAGAAATTCTTTCGAATTCCTTTTTCGGTAAAGCATTATATAAAACCATTTTTGCTTCACTATTTTTAGAAAGCTTTTTCTTCATTTCATCATTTAGTTTATCATGAGGTATGTGAACTAAATTTCCTTTATCATCATTTGAGGTAGCCTCAAAATCACCTTCAACAATAATGTACCAAAGATCAATATCTTTAGACTTCACATATGTTTCAATCTATTTTTCCAATATATAAAACCATTAGTTTCAAGTAGTGGTGGTCGTTGCATAGATTGCCCTTCCTTATAATTTCCGAACCCATAGTGATCGAAAAGTTTTAAAATACAATTTTATTTTAAAACTTTTATAAACTTAGCTCTTGATGCCAATTGTGGAAAACTAGAAGGGGGTTGAATAGTTTTGCCGATTTAAAGTTGATTTCAAAAACTTTAGATTCGATATTATGTGAAATCGTATGGATGTTGAGAACGTAGATCTAATGATAATGCAAGCAAATAAATAAAGTTAAGGATAGAAATGACACAACCGATTTATAGTGGTTCGGCTACAAGGTCACCTTCCTTGCCCTACTCCACCCACGAGTCACCTACTCGAGAGTTCAAGCACTATGTCAACAAACTCCTTCACTGGAGGAGAAGCCTTCACAACGTTGTTTACACTTTTCCGGTACAAAGCTAGATACCGAGTCCGTAGTACGGTTGACCAAACCAACACAACTATTACACAACAAATATGCGAATATCAAATACAAGATCTTCGCATGTAAATCTTATGGAGTGACAAATCAATCAAGGACCCCTTGCTTGGATGACTTGTAGAATGCTCGTGATCTCGCCTTAGTAAGGACCTATATGAGGATCACAAATAGAAAGAAAGAAGAACAACTCTAGATCAAGTGATCTATATGTTAGAAGAGAATGAGAGTGTATGAGATTTAGTAAGAAGAGGGTGTTAGAATGAAGAAATGGCCTCTATTTATAGGCAAATTCCTTCATCGTTCCCACGGATCCCTTCCACGCGGATCCGTCTAGTGTAATCCTAGGGATCCGTGGAACGCCCTCTTTGCCCATGGGTTTTTGGTTATGGGTCATGGGTTATGGGTTGGTCCATGGGTTATATCTAGATTCAATGTATCTAAGTATACATTGTATCAAGTCTCTTTGGGTATGGGTTAAGATCCATGGGTTATGGTCCATGGGTTATGATATTTACCCATCCTAATAAACTATTACAACAAATGCTTAATTACTACATTTTGTATTTAAATGGCTATATGTAAATGCTTTACAAAACTAATATGTATCATTTATAATTATACTTAAGATAACATTACATTTGTTATCAAAAACACAAAGAGATCGCAAAATATTAATAAATGTTTTACGGTTTATTTGTATTAACAAGTTTAATTCGCTAAGTCCATAGGGATCAAACAGTCATTAGTAACCAAAGGGCATGTAACTAAACCAAGCGTAGTAACGACATAGATGATTCATGTAATTAACTCTTAACTTCTATTTTAATTTAGTTATTTATTTAATTATCTTTTTGTTTATTTAATTTTTAATTTTTTTTGGTTTTCGGTTTCTTTTACTTGTTTTTCAGTTTAAGTTTCTTTTTATTTATTTATTTTTTAGTTTATTTTTCGGTTTTGGTTTTTCGTTTTCTTTTACTTGTTTTTCGGTTTATTTTATTTGTTTTTCTATCTCTGTTTCATTTTCTTTTTACTTTTGTTTATTTACTTTTGGTTTCTTTTTATTTAATTGTTTTTTGGTTCAGTATCTTTTTATTTCTATTTATTTTTGCTTTCTTTTATTTATTTGTTTTTCGGTTTCTTTTATTTATTTGTATTAGGTTTCCTTTTATTTATTTGTCTTCGGTTTTGGTTTTTTAATTATTTATTTTTAGTTTCTATTTATTTTATTTTATTTATTTATTTTCGCTTTTTATTTATTTGTTTTCGGTTTAGTTTTCGCTTTTTCATTAAATCGCTTTTATGTCAATTTCTTTTTCCGCTTTTTTAGATTTTGATTTACCTATAAATAGTAAGGGGGGTTATTTTAATAATTAAGTTAAAATAAAAATTAAGAGTTAATTGCATAAATCGTCCATGGTTACTAACGCCTGTTTGGTTACTAACGCCTGTTTGGTTACTAACGACCTTTTGGTCCCTATGGACTTAACGAAAAAAATTAATCCACGTTTGGTCAAAGGACCGGTCCATGTAAAATGGACAACCACATGAACGACCGGTATATTTTTTGAGAGTTAAAGACGAAAGGTGAAAAAGTTTGTAAACCACAAGGACGGATTATGTAATTAACTCAAAATTATATGCAACATCTTGTTTGTTCAAAAACGTGGGTTTTTGTGTCTAGACTTGTGTGATTGGTTGCTCCACCACATTATAAATATATCTACAACACCTTCAAATGTAAGCTGTATTATTTGCATTAAAGAGGAGTGAGACATGCTTTGAGTTTTATTTCAGTGAAATAAACATGAAAATGGAGTATGAAGGTAATGATGAACACACACATGTTCATGGACAACAACACAAGCGTTCTAAGAGGTAGTATATGTTTTGCGTTTGTATTTTTGTCCTTTAACTTGATCTTGTTCTTCTAATAATAATCTGTGTCTTGTCTTTTTAGTGTTTTAATTGTATGGTGTCGATTGGCCTTTGTCTGACATTTTTGGAGGGTAGGCTTGATAAGATGCTATGAGTTTTAAGAACATCATGATTCTTGCATCTACTATCCTGTTCACTTATTATGTGGAATAGATAAATGAATTTTCTGGCATTAGGCCCTAGATCATCATGTTAATGTTTTCTGCATATCGTCTGTAATGCTCAAGATATTCATCAGTATGGTTCAGAAAGACCTTGTCTCTCAACAATTCATCTTTATGGTTGACTCATTTCAGTGCTTCTGGGACTAATCACGCCATGAAAGCTGGAGGAGCTTCACATCCTAGAGAGGAGTTAAACAAATCAATGGTAAGATACCCTTACTTTATTATCTATATATCAGAATAAAAATCTTGTGGAAACAAGAACAAATAGGAAAATGATTGGGATTGTTAACAAGTAGTGTACTTTTCTGCCCTCAAATCGTTAACAGGGACTGCGTTTGGAAGCAAGAAAAAGTAGCCGATCTTCTCCTCTTCACAAATCTAGCGGAAACAAGAAGATAGATGTCGAAACGGAACAAAGGGATTCATTGGAAAAAGATGTAAGCATAGAATTAATGTAGTTTTATGGATATTTTACCAATAATGGAAACTAAGTGGCACTTATTTTCACTAAAAAAACCTATCTATGTCACTTATTTGAGCACAAACATGTGAATAACAAAACGAAATGCGATACAGATTGAGCAACTCCAGATGCGGTTGCAGCAAGAGAAATCAGTGCGAATGTTGCTTGAGAGAGCTTTGGGCCGAACTTCTAGCACTTTATCTCCTGGGCATAGACATTCCGCAAATAAGGTGACTTCATACTCCTGGCCTCTACTTCTCAGTGTGTTCCCATATTCAACACACTTATTTTTCATTACTTCAATCTTGCATATGCAGCGTATCATGTATCACACATGCACCTCACTTACTAATACATAAGTGTTGATTCATTCAGACAAAGGAGTTGATTGCTGAGATTGAATTACTCGAAGAAGAGGTTGTAAACCGTGAGCAGCATGTTCTGACCCTTTACAGGACCGTATTTGAACAATGTGTTAGTCAACCATCTTCTGGACAAGGTTCAGTCATAACCTCTCCTGCACATCCAAAGAAGGAATCAAGGAAGCATCCCACTATTATTTCAAGCACCTTTTGTTCTTCAAAAGCTTCCTGCTCCTGAACTTTCACACTCTTTCGACCATGAACACAAGACATGCGTCAGTATTCCGTATCAAAACTAACAATTCTTATGAAACTGCATCTTCTGATAATAATAAGGTATGAATATTGTATTTGACCGTCATTGTAGATGACCCTGAACGATGAGTTTTCTATCAATGATATGATTCACAGCTAAATTTTCAGTGCATAAGATACCAAATTACTCTTTCATTTGTCTCATTTTAACCGTCGTGCATATTTTTGAACATTTGAGTCGATAAAGGATATATTTTTGTCATCTATCTGTCATACTTTGACCTGTACTCTTAAAATATACCACTATATATAAATGTAGTATTTCTATATAAAAATTTGTATCATTTTAGAAAGCATAAATTTTAGTGGTTTTGGCTACAAAGTGCTCAAGCAGGACACATAACCATCTTAAAATGACTCAATGTAGGAAAAAGTTTATAAAATCAAATGAAAAGTTTGTTGATACAAAGACCCTGGTGTTAACTACTAATGCTGTAATGCACGTGTTTTATTAACAGAGGAAGGGAAATCCAGTAGCAAATGAGAAACCTTGTGTACAACTAACTTTGAAAGATCATCTTTACGAGTGTCCCAGCAAATTATCAGAAGAGATGGTAAAATGTATGGCTGCTGCATACCATTGGCTACGTGGTTCATCATCCACCGACTCGGAACATAAGAAATTGTCTAAATTTTCAGCCAATGAAGTACTTCATAAACAGTCTAATGGAGACAATAGACAATCAATGGTTGAAATATCTTCGATATCGACAGATAAGAATAGCTTTTCACGTGCATCTTATGCCATAAATAACTATAGGTGAGTTTTGAAGCGTAATGTAGCTACGAATAAGAGTATAAGACATTAAACCCATTTTTTAGGCATGTCTTTTAGGCATGTCAATCACTTCTATCTTTTAACCTTAGGTAAATGATATATTAATTGGTTAGTTGCATAAAAGGTAACTAATTATGGTCCAAATTCTATTCAGATATGTGGTATTTAAGTGCCATATTTGTGTTACATAATAAAAGTGAACGGGTGGTTTCAGATACTTTCAGTGTTCTTATATATTTCTTTTCAAAGTGTGAGGTTTTTCTCTTAATATTTTGAATTTTCTTAATTTTGTCAAAACCTTTTGAATTCTAAGGGTTTTTGTTTCTCAGGACTTTGTTACATGACATCGAAATTGGACCAATGTTGGTTACCTTCAAAGCAAGGGACCCTTAGTGCTTAGGAGCATCAACACGTTTTCATCACTGATTTAACGTGTAATTGTTTTTCTTATCAGACATTTAGTGGAGCAACTAGAAAAGTTAAATTTAAGTCAAATGGAAACAAATGCGCAGACTGCATTGTGGATCAATTTGTATAATTCCATGATGATGCATGTAAGCTCACAACACCAATATTTCATATATGGGTATATTTTTCTGAGTCTAAAAACACACTTTTCACAACATTCTGATTTTGGGTCTTGCAGGCATATCTTGCATATGGGATACCCTCCAGTTCCCTAAGAAGGTTAGCATTATTTCACAAGGTAGTGCACTTCCATTCATTGAATAAGTATTATATCGATGTTATGTGGTCCAAACTGGTTTGGTCATATAAGTTGAATTAAAGCTTTTCTTCAACTTATTTTGTCAATAACGTGTGTTTATCTCTGTGTAGTGCAGGCTGCTTATAAAATCGGTGCTCATGTAATAAGTGCAAATGCTATTGAACAGGCAATATTTAAGTTCCGCACGCCCAGGATTGGAAAGGTACCACTGCGATCTGTTTCCATCAGTTTATGATATAGAGTTTTTTTGTATTTGTTTTTGTTTTTGTTTTTTGAATAACTTAAAATAATCTTTGGTAAAAATATATTAAGGGAATATACTGGACAGTAATAACAATCAGTTTGTTAGTATCGACTATCATCAGGTATAATTAAGTTTAGCATGGAAACAGCTTTGAAAGATCTCTAAAATGTGTGAGGTCTCAAGTTCAAATCCTGCTAGGTACAACCTTGAAGTGGCCACGCCAACCTCCTGAAAAGGGAGGGCTTTACCTGGTTTGAGTCTGTGTGGTGGTGGGTTCAAACCCTGTGGATTAGTCGGCCAAAAGGTCGGAAACCATGGTTACAAAAAAAAAACAGCTTTAAAAGACATGTCATTGTTTATATCTATTCTGATTAATTGGAACTAATGTTAGTGGTTGGAGACAATCCTTTCAACTACATTGTGGAAGAAATCCGGAGAAGAAAGACAACGCATCAGTACAAAGTTTGGTCTTGAGCATTACGAACCCCTTATATGCTTTGCCCTCTGTACAGGAACTTCCTCTGATCCCGTGGTAAGCTTGTGATTCTTTAACAACTTTGGTCTGTTTCTATCATATATATGATCTTGAATTTGTGCATTGGCATGTCAATATATTCCTAAGCCTCTTGAATTTACAACAAATTCTTTTTCACAAAGTTTTCAGCTGAAATAATCACTTCTTTTCCCATATGAGATTTACCTCGGTATTTATTGTTAATTTGTCATAGTTAACATGCCTTTGTCAAATTTTACTTGTCCCATTAAACGATAGGAATAGTAAACAATTTTTATTTTTCTTGGTAGCCATTTTTCCCAAGCACCTTGTTGACTTTGCAAGAGATAGTTATTTTTGTCGAGCACATTTGATTGCCTGTACCAAATCAGAAAGACACACATGATAGATACAACTGCATACATACTTTAGGCACTTTAGATAGTTGCAAATCAGAATAATGAAGTTCTAAACGCAATCTTAGGTGCTTCTGAAAATCTGTTTAGTTATTAGATTTATCGTTCCCGCACTTGAACATCAGGCTGCAAACGTGTTTTAGTTCTTTATTACAGTTTATATATAATCAATGAGGTAAATAATAGGGTTAAATTCATCTTTTAGCAACAAATTTTTTCAGTTATCAGTTATGAACTCTGAAAAATATGAAGATACCCTACAAACTTGGTCATTTTTGTGTTAATATATCACAAATCGCCTTTTAGCCTGAAATTTTGATAACTAGCATGTGTACATCAGTACATGCCACGTAAGCACCATGTCGCCCGATCATCTTCTCAATTTCCAGTCATCTTCTTGAAACCCCTACTTCCAAGCGCACCACCACCAAAACCCAGAAATTGTACCACAAAGGTGATTCAAATTCTTAATTTATAATTCATAAAGTGTTCAAAACCAAGTTGATTTGAGAATATAGAAAATATAGAAGCATAATGATGTAGTACTAGAAAAGTGATAACACAAATTGAACTTGTTGATTCACACGAATGCCAAGATAAACTCTTCCAATAATCGTTTATTTTAGCAATCCAAAATAGACTTTTGTATTATTTGAAACTTATAAACTACTATGGCCACTTATTAAATAGGCATACAAATTTGAAGTGGGCCTCAAAAGACAAACGGCCAAAACTAGCTAAAAACAAAGCCCAACAAAATTAGGAAAAATTAGAATACGAACTTATCAAACAGAGAGTTTTGGGGTCTGAAAGTTCCGTAACGGACAATTTTAGTGACTCTTTTCTCACACGAACTTGGGCCTCCAAGTACATGATGGCCCGTTCCTCAACATTTGGGCCCTCATCACATAACCATCAATTGACGAACTATTGTAAACAAACAACCTAAACCTTAACCATCTCTGTGTTATCAGAAACATACGAAAGACGAACTCCTAAATAATATTCATTGTGAACCATGAACTTTTTAATATAATATTTTCCGTTTCATCAGGAAAAAAAAAAAAAAAAGCCTTTTAAAAAAATGGTCTCAACCTCTCATCAAAAAGTTCACATCATCAAACCTTTTGGTTGTTCAAAATGTTAAACCCTTTTAGTTTGTATTTTCTTTAAGTTCTCCATTTTATGAACCCAATTCAAAATACATGTGTTATGTCTATGATATGATATGAGTATTAAATGTGAGACGTAACATAGACGGTGGTGGTGTATAACATGAAGAAAATGGAGTTATATTTAAAGAACACGGAAAAAAGCCACCTAGGCTAAGTTTACTTGTATAGCAAGTAGTAGGTTAAAATTGTCATGAGACGAAAAAATGAGTTTGTGATGATATTGACACAAAATGTGATGTTTGTGAGGCATTGTGGTATATTTTCGGGTTCATGTATAATTGGACATTTGAAAATATGTGTTGTTATTAGATGGATTTGACCCTAAATATTATCACAAAGTATATTACAAGATTTAGATAATTATTGAATTTTTTTTTGGTAAAACAATTTGGTAGGTTTTAAAACATTTAACTTATTCGTTCTAAACAAATTTCAACCCGTCTCGACCAACTCGGCCCATGTGACATGCTTTCTATTTAGTTAAATATTTTCCGTTAACCCATTTTACGCGTTAGATACTAAAATTATCTCAAATCTTCCATTTGTGATGGGTCAAAGTTGCAACCTATTAATGTTTTCTCAGATTCACCTTTGCGACTCAAAGTATACACACGATCAAACATCAAACAGAGCTAGAAGTAGCAAAGAGGGAATTTCTTCAATCAAATATAATCGTTAAGAAATCAAAGAAAGTCTACATACCAAGATTGCTTGAAAGATTCAGAAAAGAAGCCAACATTCCTCCGGACAATCTTCTCAAGTGGATAACCGAAAACGTTGACAAAAAACTTTGTGACTCAATAGAGAAATGCATTGAGCGTAAAATTAGCAATAAAACATCCCAAATCATCGAATGGCTGCCTTATAACTCAAGATTTCGGTATGTGTTCTCAAAAGACCTAAGTGAAAAACCATGGTGGCTTTGAATGTATGTTCATGGGTTATTGAAATATGATCGACATAAATGACAATGTATATACAAGACAATTTTAGTTGTGGTTGTTCTTCTACTGGTGTGTTGTTAATAAAGATTACACATTTGACTAAGAGTTAAATACATATTTCTCGATGAATTTGATAATCAAACCTCTATTAGTATCTTGAAAAAGTTTGTTAACTATTTAGTTATAGTATGATCCATGTGTTGAAGTTAAAATCAAACATATCAATTACAGGAGTATGGGTTCTATTCAAAGAATATAATGTCTGAATTAGCTTATCGGTGGTGCACGACATTTCATTTGTTAAGTTTATATTAAGTATTTGTGTTTGACGATGAATGTAAAGCTTAAATCAATTTATTATAACATAAACTCAACTCGGTTTGTTCAAATAGCGATGCCCAGTTAGTTCAAGTTACACTCAAAACCCTTTCATTGCTTGATGCCCCTTTAATCACATTTTATGGTTCCACCACAATTGATCAACATGACCTCTCATGTTGAAACCAACTTTAGAAGATCATAATTCATAAAACAAACAACATTTAACACTATGATACATTTTCTCTTTCATACTTTTCTTTCACTCATATAAAAATCCAAATCCTATTCCAAACATGTTGGCCTCAATGGGTGGATCTATGATCTTTTCTAACTTATGTCAAAATATACCAAGTAAAAGTGAAACAAAGATTCTGTAAAAGCTTTTGTATTAATCAATATGTCATCATATGTTTCTGTACAAAGTGCTATCTATTTATACAACATGAATGGGTACAATGAAGAGTCATGTTGGTTCATGAGAACCAACAGATATGTCGGTTGGGGCATAACTGCTAGATAACCATTTTCTTGTAACTGCTTGTAAATGCCCAGTTGACTTTATGTATTTCTGACTTTCTGGGTTGACCGGGTCGTTTGTGTGTTAACTTGGGTCGATTGGGATTAACCCAATATTCTCCCCCTTAATCACAATCGCTTTGTTGTAGATCTTTGACTCCGATTAGTTGTCTCATTGTTAGAATCGATCTTGGTAGTGCTTTGTGAGTATGCCAAATTCCAAATTCTCCACTTATAAACTCGACTTGTAAATCTTTCTTTCGACGCATTCTCGTGATAAAGTGATATTTTATGTCAATGCTTACTCCTTCCATGAAATACAGATTCTTCATTAGTTCGATGGCGACTTGTTGTCACCATTATTGTAACCTTTTCTTCTTGTGTGTGTAAGCTTGCTTTGTAATCTCTTTAACCATAATGCTTGTGTTGCTGTTGCTGCAATGAATTCGGATTCACATGATGATAGAGCTATCGTGGCTAGTTTTTGTGTACTCCAGCTGATTGGTGATTCACCGTAGTAGAATATAATTCCAGTAGTGCCTTTTCCTTCTTGAGTGTTGACTCCGTAGCTACTGTCACTATAACCTTGTATTTGGTTTCCTCCATTTTGTTTGTAGGTGATTCCATAGTCTTTTGTTCCTTTTACATAGCGTAGTACTTGCCTTATAGCTTTCATATGTTGTTCCTTTGGTTCTTGCATAAAACGACTAAGTAATCCAACAGAATAACTTAAGTCGGGTCTTGTATGTAGCAGATATCGTAAGCATCCAATTAAACTTCTATATTCAGTTGAGTTGACCGTTGTTTCTCTAGTGTTCTTTGTTAGTCTTGTTCCTGGATCCATAGGTATTAGAGTTTCATTGCAGTCTAGCATTCCAACTTCCTTTAGGATCTTGCTTGCGTGAGGCGCGATTGCTTTATTGATATGTCACCTCAGCTTTGTGTGACTTCAATTCCTAAGTAGTAGGATAGTAATCCTAGGTCACTCATCTCGAATTTTTCTTCCATTTGAGCTTTGAACTTGTCTATCTCTTCTTTTGGTGTGCCAGTGATGATTAAATCATCTACATAGACTCCTACTAGAAGTATTGAGTCCTTTGAGTTCTTCGTGTAGACAGCTTGTTCCAAAGCGCATTTCTTGAAATCTAAATACTTCAAGGTGTTGTCTAATTTTATGTTCCAAGCACGTGGTGATTGTCTTAAATCGTATAGAGCTTTTATGAGTCTGTAGACTTTTCCATTATCTTCTTTCTTTACAAATCCTTCGGGTTGTGTAACATACACTTCTTCTTTCAAGTCTCCATGCAGAAATGCAGATTTGACGTCAAGGTGATGTACTTCCCATTTATTATTAGCAGCTATGGCTAATAGTAATCGGACTGTTTCTATTCTTGCTACAGGTGCAAAGACTTCTTCAAAGTCTATGCCATGCTCTTTTATGTAGCCTTTAGCTACTAGTCTTGCTTTATGTTTAACTATATTTTCATTAGCATCTTTCTTGGTCTTGAATACCCACTTTAATCCAATGGCTTTATGTCCTTTGGGTAGAGTGGTTAGTTTCCATGTATTGTTTCTATTGATTGAATCTAATTCGACCTTCATTGCTTCAATCCATTTTAGATCGTTTGATGCTTCCTTGTAATTCTTAGGTTCATCTTCAGCCAGTAATAATTGCTCGGGTAATACTTCCTCGGTGTTATCGTAAATATCATTTAATGTTCTAAAACCTTGTAGTGGTGTATGATCAAAGTTTGGATGTAAATTCCTGATTGTGTTTGAATTACTTTGATTGGTTGATAGTACTGAGGTAGTTGGCGTAATTTGAGCGTTTACTCGCGATGAAGTTGTAGATGGTGTGCGAAATGATTGTGAGGGTGAGTTTGTTGTTGATGTTGTATTTTCATCATCATCATTTGTAGGGATATCGTTGTCTTCTTCATTTGGTTGGATTTCTTGTTCTCGATGATCATTTGTGGCTTCAAGGTTTTCTACTTTGAAGTCAAACCATTCGTGTTCATCATTGGTGTGTTTGTTCAAGTAATCCTTCCAAATTCCATGCTTCATCCTCTTTAAACTTCACATCTCTACTAACACATATTTTTGTGTTGTTGGATCAAATAGACGGTAAGCCTTTGATCCTTGTTCATTTCCTAAGTATACCATTTTGTTACTTCTATCATCTAACTTTGTCGATGTTGTGATGGTACCTTTGCATTATGCACCGAGAACTCTTAGATTTTCTAGGTTTGTATTTCTTTGTTTGATCGCTTCATATGGAGTGATGTCTTCTAAGGCTTTTGTAGGAACACTGCTTAGAATGTATATAACATGTCTTACGACTTTCAAATTTAAAATTTGAGGCATGTTGGTTGCTTTCATCATGCATCTTGTTGTAGACATAATTGTCCTATTTCTTCGCTCAACTACTCCATTTTGTTGCGGTGAGTAAGGTGCGTTAGTTGTCGTATATGCCATTTTCTTTGCAGATTGAGTGAATTCGTTAGATGTGAATTCTCCTCCACGATCGCCTTAACATTTTCAATGTTGTCCTTAGCTCCTTCTCTATTGTATTCTTGTATTCCTTGAAAGTATCAAATGCTTGATCTTTTGTATTTAGGAAATATGCCCACATATATTGTGGAAAACTAGAAGGGGGTTGAATAGTTTTGCCAATTTAAAACTTCCTTTAAATATTTAGATCGACTTATGTCAATCTATTTGGTTGTTTATGTTGGACGTTGATAGATAGATATATAAACATGTAATGAAAGATAAAGAGTAAAGCACATCACCACGACACAAGTTATTTATAGTGGTTCGCCACAAGGACACCTTCCTTGCCCTACTCCACCCCCGAGTCACCTACTCGAGTTCGTAAGCACTACACCAACTCCTTATGGCGGAGAAGCCTTCACAACATCGCTTAACCTTTTCCGGTACAAAGCTAAATACCGAGTTCTTTCACACCAAGGTTTTTCTAGTTCTTTAACAAATTTTGTTTCTTTACTTTCACTAGTTGATGGATCAAGTTATTGACAACCTAGACCCTTTTGATTGTTACCAGTTTTAACGCTATCGAGTATTGTATCTAAAGTGTTCGTGCTCATTCTAGCAATTTTAGAATCTAAGTGATCCACTAGTGTTTGAAGTTGAACGAAAGTTCACATTCACCACTTGCTATTTTACCTTTCTAAGCGCTTTAGTTTTGCTTTTAATTCTATGACTTCTTTATCTAAACGCTTATTTTGACTCTTTAAAAGCTTGTTTTGTTAACTAGTTTTAAGCTAATATTGCATAGTTTATCATATTCATTATGCAATGAGTCGTCATCAAGTGATGAGCTACTATAGTATTCAAGACATACCTCGTCATTTGCCATAAGACAAATTTCTTCATCCTCCTCGTCGCTCATTCCCCACGTGCCGCCACTAACGCCTTTTGATCATCCCGTTTGGGACACTTACTAATAAAGTGGTTTGGGTCCCCACACTTAAAGCAAGTACGATAATCCTTTGGCTTCGTCCTCTTTGCTTTTCCGAAGTTTTCTTATCGTCATACGGTTGTTTGACGATCTACCTTTCTTCTAAAGAACTTTTAAAGTCCTCACCGCCATAGCGCACTCTTCGTCGTCACTACTCGAAGATGAGTTCTCCTCATCGCCGAGGCCTTTTTGGATTTAAGGGCAAGAGATTTGTGTTTCTTCACCTTGAGGCTTCGGAATCTTTAGCAAGGACAAGCTCGTAGACTTTTAGGTTGCCTATGAGTTCATCGAGGTGAGGATTGTCAAATCTTTTGACTCTTCGATTGCCGTCACCTTGGATCTCCACTTCGATGGAAGTGCCCTTAGATATCTCCTAACATGGTTACGGCTAGAAAAGGATTCATCAAGTGCTTGTAAAGATGTAATAATAGTATTAAAGTTAGCAAATGAATGATCTATAGTTTCTCATCCGATATTGAAAATTGTTCATATTGTTGAACAAATAAATCAATTTTATTATTTTAACTTGTTGGTTGCGTTGATGAGTTACAACTAAAGAATTCTAAATTTCTTTAGAGGTTTTAAGCATAGAAATTCTTCAATTCCTTTTTCGGTAAAGCATTATATAAAACCATTTTTGCTTCACTATTTTTAGAAAGCTTTTCTTCATTTCATCATTTAGTTTATCATGAGGTATGTGAACTAAATTTCCTTTATCATCATTGAGGTAGCCTCAAAATCACCTTCAACAATAATGTACCAAAGATCAATATCTTTAGACTTCACATATGTTTCGAATCTATTTTCCAATATATAAAACCATTAGTTTCAAGTAGTGGTGGTCGTTGCATAGATTGCCCTTCCTTATAATTTCCGAACCCATAGTGATCGAAAAGTTTTAAAATACAATTTTATTTTAAAACTTTTATAAACTTAGCTCTTGATGCCAATTGTGGAAAACTAGAAGGGGGTTGAATAGTTTTGCCGATTTAAAGTTGATTTCAAAACTTTAGATTCGATATTATGTGAAATCGTATGGATGTTGAGAACGTGTAGATCTAATGATAATGCAAGCAAATAAATAAAGTTAAGGGATAGAAATGACACAACCGATTTATAGTGGTTCGCTACAAGGTCACCTTCCTGCCCTACTCCACTCCACGAGTCACCTACTCGAGAGTTCAAGCACTATGTCAACAAACTCCTTCACTGGAGGAGAAGCCTTCACAACGCTTGCTTACACTTTTTCTCGGTACAAAGCTAGATACCGAGTCCGTAGCACGGTGGACCAAACCAACACAACTATTACACAACAAATATGCGAAATATCAAATACAAGATCTTCGCTATGAAATCTTGAGTGACAAATCAATCAAGGACCCCTTGCTTGGATGACTTGTAGAATGCTCGTGATCTCGCCTTAGAAGGACCTATATGAGGATCACAAATAGAAAGAAAGAAGAACAACTCTCTAGATCAAGTGATCTATATGTTAGAAGAGAATGAGAGTGTATGAGAGATTTAGTAAGAAGGGGTAAGTTAGAATGAAGAAATGGCTCTCATTTATAGGCAAATTCCTTCATCGTTCCCACGGATCCCTTCCACAAGGATCCGCTCTAGTGTAATCCTGGGGATCCGTGGAACGCCTCTTGCCCATGGGTTTTTGGTTATGGGTCATGGGTTATGGGTTGGTCCATGGGTTATATCTAGATTCAATGTATCTAAGTATACATTGTATCAAGTCTCTTTGGGTATGGGTTAAGATCCATGGGTTATGGTCCATGGGTTATGATATTTACCCATCCTAATAAACTATTACAACAAATGCTTAATTACTACATTTTTGTATTTAAATGGCTATATGTAAATGCTTTACAAAACTAACATGTATCATTTATAATTATACTTAAGATAACATTACATTTGTTATCAACAAAACACAAAGAGATCGCAAAATATTAATAAATGTTTTTACGGTTTATTTGTATTAACAAGTTTAATTCGCTAAGTCCATAGGGATCAAACAGTCATTAGTAACCAAAGGGGCATGTAACTAAACGGGCGTTAGTAACGACATAGATGATTCATGTAATTAACTCTTAACTTCTATTTTAATTTAGTTATTTATTTAATTATCTTTTTGTTTATTTAATTTTTTATTTTTTTTGGTTTTCGGTTTCTTTTACTTGTTTTTCAGTTTAAGTTTCTTTTTATTTATTTATTTTTAGTTTATTTTTCGGTTTTGGTTTTCGTTTTCTTTTACTTGTTTTTCGGTTTATTTTATTTGTTTTTCTATCTCTGTTTCATTTTCTTTTACTTTTGTTTATTTATTTTTGGTTTCTTTTATTTAATTGTTTTTGGTTCAAGATCTTTTATTTCTATTTATTTTGCTTTCTTTTATTTATTTGTTTTTCGGTTTCTTTTTATTTATTTGTATTAGGTTTTCTTTTATTTATTTGTCTTCGGTTTTGGTTTTTTTAATTATTTATTTTTAGTTTCTATTTATTTTTATTTTTATTTATTTATTTTCGCTTTCTTTTATTTATTTGTTTTCGGTTTTAGTTTTCGCTTTTTCATTAAATCGCTTTATGTCAATTTCTTTTTCCGTTTTTAGATTTTGATTTACCTATAAATAGTAAGGGGGTTATTTTAATAATTGTTAAAATAAAATTAAGAGTTAATTGCATAAATCGTCCATGGTTACTAACGCTGTTTGGTTACTAACGCTTTGCTTGGTTACTAACGACCTTTTGGTCCCTATGGACTTAACGAAAAAATTAATCCACGTTTGGTCAAAGGACCGGTCCATGTAAAATGGACAACCACATGAACGACCGGTATATTTTTGAGAGTTAAAGACGAAAGGTGAAAAAGTTTGTAAACCACAAGGACGGATTATGTAATTAACTCAAAATTATATGCAACATCTTGTTTGTTCAAAAACGTGGGTTTTGTGTCTAGACTTGTGTGATTGGTTGCTCCACCACATTATAAATATATCTACAACACCTTCAAATGTAAGCTGTATTATTTGCATTAAAGAGGAGTGAGACATGCTTTGAGTTTTATTTCAGTGAAATAAACATGAAAATGGAGTATGAAGGTAATGATGAACACACACATGTTCATGGACAACAACACAAGCGTTCTAAGAGGTAGTATATGTTTTGCGTTTGTATTTTTGTCCTTTAACTTGATCTTGTTCTTCTAATAATAATCTGTGTCTTGTCTTTTTAGTGTTTTAATTGTATGGTGTCGATTGGCCTTTGTCTGACATTTTGGAGGGTAGGCTTGATAAGATGCTATGAGTTTTAAGAACATCATGATTCTTGCATCTACTATCCTGTTCACTTATTATGTGGAATAGATAAATGAATTTTCTGGCATTAGGCCCTAGATCATCATGTTAATGTTTTCTGCATATCGTCTGTAATGCTCAAGATATTCATCAGTATGGTTCAGAAAGACCTTGTCTCTCAACAATTCATCTTTATGGTTGACTCATTTCAGTGCTTCTGGGACTAATCACGCCATGAAAGCTGGAGGAGCTTCACATCCTAGAGAGGAGTTAAACAAATCAATGGTAAGATACCCTTACTTTATTATCTATATATCAGAATAAAAATCTTGTGGAAACAAGAACAAATAGGAAAATGATTGGGATTGTTAACAAGTAGTGTACTTTTCTGCCCTCAAATCGTTAACAGGGACTGCGTTTGGAAGCAAGAAAAGTAGCCTATCTTCTCTCTTCACAAATCTAGCGGAAACAAGAAGATAGATGTCGAAACGGAACAAAGGGATTCATTGGAAAAGATGTAAGCATAGAATTAATGTAGTTTTATGGATATTTTACCAATAATGGAAACTAAGTGGCACTTATTTTCACTAAAAAAACCTATCTATGTCACTTATTTGAGCACAAACATGTGAATAACAAAACGAAATGCGATACAGATTGAGCAACTCCAGATGCGGTTGCAGCAAGAGAAATCAGTGCGAATGTTGCTTGAGAGAGCTTTGGGCCGAACTTCTAGCACTTTATCTCCTGGGCATAGACATTCCGCAAATAAGGTGACTTCATACTCCTGGCCTCTACTTCTCAGTGTGTTCCCATATTCAACACACTTATTTTTCATTACTTCAATCTTGCATATGCAGCGTATCATGTATCACACATGCACCTCACTTACTAATACATAAGTGTTGATTCATTCAGACAAAGGAGTTGATTGCTGAGATTGAATTACTCGAAGAAGAGGTTGTAAACCGTGAGCAGCATGTTCTGACCCTTTACAGGACCGTATTTGAACAATGTGTTAGTCAACCATCTTCTGGACAAGGTTCAGTCATAACCTCTCCTGCACATCCAAAGAAGGAATCAAGGAAGCATCCCACTATTATTTCAAGCACCTTTGTTCTTCAAAAGCTTCCTGTTCCTGAACTTTCACACTCTTTCGACCATGAACACAAGACATGCGTCAGTATTCCGTACCAAAACTAACAATTCTTATGAAACTGCATCTTCTGATAATAATAAGGTATGAATATTGTATTTGACCGTCATTGTAGATGACCCTGAACGATGAGTTTTCTATCAATGATATGATTCACAGCTAAATTTTCAGTGCATAAGATACCAAATTACTCTTTCATTTGTCTCATTTTAACCGTCGTGTATATTTTTGAACATTTGAGTCGATAAAGGATATATTTTGTCATCTATCTGTCATACTTTGACCTGTACTCTTAAAATATACCACTATATATAAATGTAGTATTTCTATATAAAATTTGTATCATTTTAGAAAGCATAAATTTTAGTGGTTTTGGCTACAAAGTGCTCAAGCAGGACACATAACCATCTTAAAATGACTCCAATGTAGGAAAAAGTTTATAAAATCAAATGAAAAAGTTTGTTGATACAAAGACCCTGGTGTTAACTACTAATGCTGTAATGCACGTGTTTTATTAACAGAGGAAGGAAATCCAGTAGCAAATGAGAAACCTTGTGTACAACTAACTTTGAAAGATCATCTTTACGAGTGTCCCAGCAAATTATCAGAAGAGATGGTAAAATGTATGGCTGCTGCATACCATTGGCTACGTGGTTCATCATCCACCGACTGAACATAAGAAATTGTCTAAATTTTCAGCCAATGAAGTACTTCATAAACAGTCTAATGGAGACAATAGACAATCAATGGTTGAAATATCTTCGATATCGACAGATAAGAATAGCTTTTCACGTGCATCTTATGCCATAAATAACTATAGGTGAGTTTTGAAGCGTAATGTAGCTACGAATAAGAGTATAAGACATTAAACCCATTTTTTAGGCATGTCTTTTAGGCATGTCAATCACTTCTCTATCTTTTAACCTTAGGTAAATGATATATTAATTGGTTAGTTGCATAAAAGGTAACTAATTATGGTCCAAATTCTATTCAGATATGTGGTATTTAAGTGCCATATTTGTGTTACGCAATAAAAGTGAACGGGTGGTTTCCAGATACTTTCGAGTGTTCTTATATATTTCTTTTCAAAGTGTGAGGTTTTCTCTTAATATTTTGAATTTTCTGAATTTTGTCAAAACCTTTTGAATTCTAAGGGTTTTGTTTCTCAGGACTTTGTTACATGACATCGAAATTGGACCAATGTTGGTTACCTTCAAAGCAAGGGACCCTTAGTGCTTAGGAGCATCAACACGTTTTCATCACTGATTTAACGTGTAATTGTTTTTCTTATCAGACATTTAGTGGAGCAACTAGAAAAGTTAAATTTAAGTCAAATGGAAACAAATGCGCAGACTGCATTGTGGATCAATTTGTATAATTCCATGATGATGCATGTAAGCTCACAACACCAATATTTCATATATGGGTATATTTTTCTGAGTCTAAAAACACACTTTTCACAACATTCTGATTTTGGGTCTTGCAGGCATATCTTGCATATGGGATACCCTCCAGTTCCCTAAGAAGGTTAGCATTATTTCACAAGGTAGTGCACTTCCATTCATTGAATAAGTATTATATCGATGTTATGTGGTCCAAACTGGTTTGGTCATATAAGTTGAATTAAAGCTTTTCTTCAACTTATTTTGTCAATAACGTGTGTTTATCTCTGTGTAGTGCAGGCTGCTTATAAAATCGGTGCTCATGTAATAAGTGCAAATGCTATTGAACAGGCAATATTTAAGTTCCGCACGCCCAGGATTGGAAAGGTACCACTGCGATCTGTTTCCATCAGTTTATGATATAGAGTTTTTTTGTATTTGTTTTTGTTTTGTTTTTGAATAACTTAAAATAATCTTTGGTAAAATATATTAAGGGAATATACTGGACAGTAATAACAATCAGTTTGTTAGTATCGACTATCATCAGGTATAATTAAGTTTAGCATGGAAACAGCTTTGAAAGATCTCTAAAATGTGTGAGGTCTCAAGTTCAAATCCTGCTAGGTACAACCTTGAAGTGGCCACGCCAACCTCCTGAAAAGGGAGGGCTTTACCTGGTTTGAGTCTGTGGTGGTGGGTTCAAACCCTGTGGATTAGTCGGCCAAAAGGTCGGAAACCATGGTTACAAAAAAACAGCTTTAAAAGACATGTCATTGTTTATATCTATTCTGATTAATTGAACTAATGTTAGTGGTTGGAGACAATCCTTTCAACTACATTGTGGAAGAAATCCGGAGAAGAAAGACAACGATCAGTACAAAGTTTGGTCTTGAGCATTACGAACCCCTTATATGCTTTGCCCTCTGTACAGGAACTTCCTCTGATCCCGTGGTAAGCTTGTGATTCTTTAACAACTTTGGTCTGTTTCTATCATATATATGATCTTGAATTTGTGCATTGGCATGTCAATATATTCCTAAGCCTCTTGAATTTACAACAAATTCTCTTTCACAAAGTTTTCAGCTGAAATAATCACTTCTTTTCCCATATGAGATTTACCTCGGTATTTATTGTTAATTTGTCATAGTTAACATGCCTTTGTCAAATTTTACTTGTCCCATTAAACGATAGGAATAGTAAACAATTTTTTTTTTCTTGGTAGCCATTTTTCCCAAGCACCTTGTTGACTTTGCAAGAGATAGTTATTTTTGTCGAGCACATTTGATTGCCTGTACCAAATCAGAAAGACACACATGATAGATACAACTGCATACATACTTTAGGCACTTTAGATAGTTGCAAATCAGAATAATGAAGTTCTAAACGCAATCTTAGGTGCTTCTGAAAATCTGTTTAGTTATTAGATTTATCGTTCCCGCACTTGAACATCAGGCTGCAAACGTGTTTTAGTTCTTTATTACAGTTTATATATAATCAATGAGGTAAATAATAGGGTTAAATTCATCTTTTAGCAACAAATTTTTCAGTTATCAGTTATGAACTCTGAAAATATGAAGATACCCTACAAACTTGGTCATTTTGTGTTAATATATCACAAATCGTCTTTTAGCCTGGAAATTTTGATAACTAGCATGTGTACATCAGTACATGCCACGAAGCACCATGTCGCTTCCGATCATCTTCTCAATTTCCAGTCATCTTCTTGAAACCCCTACTTCCAAGCGCACCACCACCAAAACCCAGAAATTGTACCACAAAGGTGATTCAAATTCTTAATTTATAATTCATAAAGTGTTCAAAACCAAGTTGATTTGAGAATATAGAAAATATAGAAGCATAATGATGTAGTACTAGAAAAGTGATAACACAAATTGAACTTGTTGATTCACACGAATGCCAAGATAAACTCTTCCAATAATCGTTTATTTTAGCAATCCAAAAATAGACTTTTTGTATTATTTGAAACTTATAAACTACTATGGCCACTTATTAAATAGGCATACAAATTTGAAGTGGGCCTCAAAAGACAAACGGGCCAAAAACTAGCTAAAAAACAAAGCCCAACAAAATTAGGAAAAAAATTAGAAATACGAACTTATAAAACAGAGAGTTTTGGGGTCCGAAAGTTCAGAACGGACAATTTTAGTGACTCTTTTCTCACACGAACTTGGGCCTCCAAGTACATGATGGCCGCCTCAACATTTGGGCCTCATCACATAACCATCAATTGACGAACTATTGTAAACAAACAACCTAAACCTTAACCATCTCGTGTTATCGTAAACATCACGAAGACGAACTCCTAAATAATATTCATTGTGAACCATGAACTTTTTAATATAATATTTTCCGCTTCATCGTGGAAAAAAAAAAAAAAAAAAAGCCTTTAAAAAATGGTCTCAACCTCTCATCAAAAGTTCACATCATCAAACCTTTTGGTTGTTCAAAAATGTTAAACCCTTTTAGTTTGTATTTTCTTTAAGTTCTCCATTTTATGAACCCAATTCAAAATACATGTGTTATGTCTATGATATGATATGAGTATTAAATGTGAGACGTAACATAGACGGTGGTGGTGTATAACATGAAGAAAATGGAGTTATATTTAAAAGAACACGGAAAAAAAGCCACCTAGGCTAAGTTTACTTGTATAGCAAGTAGTAGGTTAAAATTGTCATGAGACGAAAAAAATGAGTTTGTGATGATATTGACACAAAAATGTGATGTTTGTGAGGCATTGTGGTATATTTTCGGGTTCATGTATAATTGGACATTTGAAAATATGTGTTGTTATTAGATGGATTTGACCCCTAAATATTATCACAAAGTATATTACAGTATTTAGATAATTATTGAACTTTTTTTTGGTAAAACAATTTGGTAGGTTTTAAAACATTTAACTTATTCGTTCTAAACAAATTTCAACCCGTCTGACCAACTCGGCCCATGTGACATGCTTTCTATTTAGTTAAATATTTTCCGTTAACCCATTTTACGCGTTAGATACTAAAATTATCTCAAATCTTCCATTTGTGATGGGTCAAAGTTGCAACCTATTAATGTTTTCTGCATTCACCTTTTGCAGCTCAAAGTATACACACGATCAAACATCAAACAGGAGCTAGAAGTAGCAAAGAGGGAATTTCTTCAATCAAATATAATCGTTAAGAAATCAAAGAAAGTCTACATACCAAGATTGCTTGAAAGATTCAGAAAAGAAGCCAACATTCCTCCGGACAATCTTCTCAAGTGGATAACCGAAAACGTTGACAAAAAACTTTGTGACTCAATAGAGAAATGCATTGAGCGTAAAATTAGCAATAAAACATCCCAAATCATCGAATGGCTGCCTTATAACTCAAGATTTCGGTATGTGTTCTCAAAAGACCTAAGTGAAAAGCCATGGTGGCTTTGAATGTATGTTCATGGGTTATTGAAATATGATCGACATAAATGACAATGTATATACAAGACAATTTTAGTTGTGGTTGTTCTTCTACTGGTGTGTTGTTAATAAAGATTACACATTTGACTAAGAGTTAAATACATATTTCTCTGATGAATTTGATAATCAAACCCTCTATTAGTATCTTGAAAAAAGTTTGTTAACTATTTAGTTATAGTATGATCCATGTGTTGAAGTTAAAATCAAACATATCAATTACAGGGAGTATGGGTTCTATTCAGCAATATAATGTCTGAATTAGCTTATCGGCTGGTGCACGACATTTCATTTGTTAAGTTTATATTAAGTATTTGTGTTTGACGCATGAATGTAAAGCTTAAATCAATTTATTATAACATAAACTCAACTCGGTTTGTTCAAAGAGCGCATGCCCAGTTAGTTCAAGTTACACTCAAAACCCTTTCATTGCTTGATGCCCCCTTTAATCACATTTTATGGTTCCACCACCAATTGATCAACATGACCTCTCATGTTGAAACCAACTTTAGAAGATCATAATTCATAAAACAAACAACATTTAACACTATGATACATTTTCTCTTTCATACTTTTCTTTCACTCATATAAAAATCCAAATCCTATTCCAAACATGTTGGCCTCAATGGGTGGATCTATGATCTTTTCTAACTTATGTCAAAATATACCAAGTAAAAGTGAAACAAAGATTCTAAAAGCTTTTGTATTAATCAATATGTCATCATATGTTTCGTACAAAGTGCTATCTATTTATACAACATGAATGGGTACAATGAAGAGTCATGTTGGTTCATGAACCAACAGATATGTCGGTTGGGGCATAAGCGCTAGATAACCATTTTCTTGTAATCGCTTGTAAATGCCCAGTTGACTTTATGTATTTCGACTTTGGGTTGACCGGTCGTTTGTGTGTTAACTTGGGTCGATTGGGATTAACCCAATATTCTCCCCTTAATCACAATCGCTTTGTTGTAGATCTTTGACCGATTAGTTGTCTCATTGTTAGAATCGATCTTGGTAGTGCTTTTGTGAGTATGCCGCCTTTCAAATTCTCCACTTATAAACTCGACTTGTAAATCTTCTCTTCGACGCATTCTCGTATAAAGTGATATTTTATGTCAATGCTTACTCCTTCCATGAAATACTGATTCTTCATTAGTTCGATGGCGACTTGTTGTCGACCATTATTGTAACCTTTTCTTCTTGTGTGTGTAAGCTTGCTTTGTAATCTCTTTAACCATAATGCTTGTGTTCATTCTTTGCAATGAATTGATTCACATGATGATAGAGCTATCGTGGCTAGTTTTGTGTACTCGGTGATTGGTGATTCACCGTAGTAGAATATAATTCCAAGAGTGCCTTTTCCTTCGAGTGTTGACTCAGAACTCACCGCACTATAACCTTGTATTTGGTTTCCTCCATTTTGTTTGTAGGTGATTCCATAGTCTTTTGTTCCTTTTACATAGCGTAGTACTTGCCTTATAGCTTTCATATGTTGTTCCTTTGGTTCTTGCATAAACGACTAAGTAATCCAATGAATAACTTAAGTCGGGTCTTGTATGTAGCGATATCGTAAGCATCCAATTAAACTTCTATATTCAGTTGAGTTGACCGTTGTTTCTCTAGTGTTCTTTGTTAGTCTTGTTCCCGGATCCATAGGTATTAGAGTTTCATTGCGTCTAGCATTCCAACTTCCTTTAGGATCTTGCTTGTGAGGCGATTGCTTTATTGATATGTCACCTCCAGTTTGTGTGACTTCAATTCCTAAGTAGTAGGATAGTAATCCTAGGTCACTCATCTCGAATTTTTCTTCCATTTGAGCTTTGAACTTGTCTATCTCTTCTTTTGGTGTGCCAGTGATGATTAAATCATCTACATAGACTCCTACTAGAAGTATTGAGTCCTTTGAGTTCTTCGTGTAGACAGCTTGTTCCAAAGCACATTTCTTGAAATCTAAATACTTCAAGGTGTTGTCTAATTTTATGTTCCAAGCACGTGGTGATTGTCTTAAATCGTATAGAGCTTTTATGAGTCTGTAGACTTTTCCATTATCTTCTTTCTTTACAAATCCTTCGGGTTGTGTAACATACACTTCTTCTTTCAAGTCTCCATGCAGAAATGCAGATTTGACGTCAAGGTGATGTACTTCCCATTTATTATTAGCAGCTATGGCTAATAGTAATCGGACTGTTTCCATTCTTGCTACAGGTGCAAAGACTTCTTCAAAGTCTATGCCATGTTCTTTTATGTAACCTTTAGCTACTAGTCTTGCTTTATGTTTAACTATATTTTCATTAGCATCTTTCTTGGTCTTGAATACCCACTTTAATCCAATGGCTTTATGTCCTTTGGGTAGAGTGGTTAGTTTCCATGTATTGTTTCTATTGATTGAATCTAATTCGACCTTCATTGCTTCAATCCATTTTAGATCGTTTGATGCTTCCTTGTAATTCTTAGGTTCATCTTCAGCCAGTAATAATTGCTCGGGTAATACTTCCTCGGTGTTATCGTAAATATCATTTAATGTTCTAAAACCTTGTAGTGGTGTATGATCAAAGTTTGGATGTAAATTCACGATTGTGTTTGAATTACTTTGATTGGTTGATAATCTTCGAGGTAGTTGGCGTAATTTGAGCGTTTACTCGCGATGAAGTTGTAGATGGTGTCGAAATGATTGTGAGGGTGAGTTTGTTGTTGATGTTGTATTTTCATCATCATCATTTGTAGGGATATCGTTGTCTTCTTCATTTGGTTGGATTTCTTGTTCTCGATGATCATTTGTGGCTTCAAGGTTTTCTACTTTGAAGTCAAACCATTCAGGTTCATCATTGGTGTGTTCGTTCAAGTAATCCTTCCAGTCCCATGCTTCATCCTCTTTAAACTTCACATCTCTACTAACACATATTTTTTGTGTTGTTGGATCAAATAGACGGTAAGCCTTTGATCCTTGTTCATTTCCTAAGTATACCATTTTGTTACTTCTATCATCTAACTTTGTCAGATGTTGTGATGGTACCTTTGCATTATGCAGCCGAGAACTCTTAGATTTTCTAGGTTTGTATTTCTTTGTTTGATCGCTTCATATGGAGTGATGTCTTCTAAGGCTTTTGTAGGAACACTGTTTAGAATGTATATAACATGTCTTACAGCTTCAGCCCAAAAAATTTGAGGCATGTTGGTTGCTTTCATCATGCATCTTGTTGTAGACATAATTGTCCTATTTCTTCGTTCAACTACTCCATTTTGTTGCGGTGAGTAAGGTGCGGTTAGTTGTCGTGCTATGCCATTTTCTTTGCGATTGAGTGAATTCGTTAGATGAATTCTCCTCCACGATCGATTCTTAACATTTTCAATGTTGTCCTTAGCTCCTTCTCTATTGTATTCTTGTATTCCTTGAAAGTATCAAATGCTTGATCTTTTGTATTTAGGAAATATGCCCACATATATTGTGGAAAACTAGAAGGGGTTGAATAGTTTTGCCAATTTAAAACTTCCTTTTAAATATTTAGATCGACTTATGTCAATCTATTTGGTTGTTTATGTTGGACGTTGATAGATAGATATATAAACATGTAATGAAAGATAAAGAGTAAGAAGCACATCACCACGATACAGTTATTTATAGTGGTTCGGCTACAAGGACACCTTCCTTGCCCTACTCCACTCCCGAGTCACCTACTCGAGTTCGTAAGCACTACACCAACTCCTTATGGCGGAGAAGCCTTCACAACGCCGCTAACCTTTTTCCGGTACAAAGCTAAATACCGAGTTCTTTCACACCAAGGCGAACCACACCTAACACAACGTCGCCTACCCTTTATACGGTGCTAGGCTAACCACCGAGTTCTTTCACACCTTAGAGAACTAATCCTATCACAACGTCGCCTACCCTTTATTAGGTACTAGGCTAAGCACCTAGTTCCATTATGGAGGAACTACTACCCTTCACGACACAACACCTATTATCAAGGAGATCTACTCTTGTTACAACACCATCAAGGATATCACCATCCTTGTGAATAAATAAACACTTATATGTATAACGATGCACCTCATCGATTATACGACCTAAGCATTCTTCCCAAATGCTACTTGATTTGATTCTTCGCATCCTTCACTAATGCCTTTGACACAACGCTTGGCATCCTTCACTAATGCCTTCGTCTTGACACCTTGCATTCTTCACTAATGCTTTTACGCGGATGATCGGCATCTTTCACTAATGCTTTCATCTTGACACTTTCGGCATTCTTCACTAATGCCTTCAACCCAACATCTATGGAGAAAGGAAGAACTATCAACAAGAGAACCTTCGTTGTCTTGATGATGACGAACATGGCAACTCATGGACTTGAGCTTGCACGTCTTCAAGATGTGGTGATCTTTCCTCTAATAGGAATCTACAAGATCACACAAAACAAAAGAGAAAAGCTACATAGATCTCTTGGATATGAGGTTAGAGGGTTAGAATACTTGGGGAAGTATGTGTGTAAAGGGATGAATAGAAAGGAAGAAATGGCTCTCTATTTATAGAGGAAATTCACCATCAGTATCCCGGATCCCACGGATCCTTCCACTGGGATCCGGCTAGCACAAAGCTAGGGATCCGTGGTCCGCCTCTCTTTGCCCATGGGTATTTTGGGTTATGGGTCATGGGTCATGGGTTATGGGTTGATCCATGGTTTTCAATCTAGATACAATGTACCTTAAGGATACATTGAACTTGTGTAAGTGGTATATATAAAACCATGGGTTATGGGTCAAAACCATTTGCTAGTTTTTATCTTTTAGTATATACTTACTTTTACCCATTTTAGTATATACTTGTTTTACCCATTTTAGTGTACTTAATATAAGTATGTATTAACCCAATATGTAAACACTAGTTGTTGTACATATGTATCTAACTCATAGAGTTACTTAAACTTGTTAAGCCAATATGTAAACACTAGTTGTTGTACATGTGTATATAAATCACTTAATCTTGTTATAGTGTTTTATGTGAAAACGTAAGTGTGTTATAAAACTATTAGTTCAAACCATTTACGTATTTTATTTGTTTCGTTAATATGATTTTACTTTTGTTATCGACAAAACATTAGAAGATCGTAAAATATAAATAAACGTTTTACGGCTTATTTGTATTAACAATCTCCCCTTTTGTTGATGACAAAACATAAAATTATTTTAAGGAAAAGCTAAAATTGTAAACATTTGAATTTGTAGTTTTACTTTCTTCTCCCCTTTTGTCGAAACAAAAGTGTTTGAAGAAACTAACACAATTTTATAAGAAAAATTATAAAAGATGTAATGAGAGCAAATGACGGAATGGTACTGTCTTAACTCCCCTTGACGAGTCCATCCCTTTGAAAAAGGGCGTCAAGGACATAATGTAAAATAAGCTACTTGTGTTTGCAATTAAGTTTGCAAATGGTTCGTCTAAGTGACGAAAATGTGCCCCCCGAATATTGAAAAGTTGCAATGGGGTAGCATGAAGTGTAATCCAAAATGGATTAAGTTGCAAATGATTTTGCAATAATGTTTGACACAAAGCTCCCCTAGCTTTTATGGTGTCAAAAACTTCATGTGTTATTTTGAAAATCTACAAAGTAAAGGTTAGAAAACAAGAGTATAGTGCATAATTTCCGCAAAAGAAACTCAAGTTAGTAGAAATTTGTGCTTACATACCACGGATCCCACGGTTCCTTCAATGAGGGATCCGTCTAGTTAATGTGAAGGGATCCGCTATCTGCTCCAGCTTTCTTCAAGATGAAGAAATGTCAAGGAGTGCGTCTTGAGGAATGAGATAAAATACAATGTAACAAGCACATACACATAATAGTCATGGCATAAAAGTATTCATTCAATAAAACAAAGAGATACACAATCAAATCTCTAAAAAAGACTAAACCTTTACTACCTTTTACTCATTATGATAAACTCAAGGAAATCTAGTCCTTTTGCTAATCTTCACGCTAACTCCCCAACAGAACACCAAACAAAAATCACAAATACATTTCACATTTGAGGTGGACTTTTGCGGTGTACATGATCAAAAGGAGACAAGATCACTTCAGCCACTCTATAAACATTAAACTAATGACCTAAGTACATTGACCTAACTCTTTGACTCTTTAACTGAACATGTAACGTGTCTCATATGATGATGACACACCATAAGCATGCCATAAGATTAAAGCAAGGATGCATGCATGCTCGACCACCACTCTACTAGTTGCTAAGGTTTAGACATATTGAGTTATTAAAGAATTCAATGAAACCATACTTGATCCCAACTTTTCTCACCTTTCGATTGGAAAACAAGACAAGGCCACATACTTTTCCTAGTTTCATGGCATGCTCATTCTAGTCAACCAAGTGCATGCTACACCTTTGTCTATATAAGACACTACCCTTAACATTTCCTCACAAACACTTCACATCATTTCATCTCTTCCTCTTTTGGTTTCACGAGCAAGGAGAAAAGGAAGGAAAAGAAATATTGGGTTACTAGCAAACTAGAGGTTACTTGTGGGGTTATTGTTGAATACTGGTTACAATCGGTTGTGTCTTTCTTGGCGTGTCTCCTCGTCCGAGTTCCCACACCACTCTCATCTTTGTAAGTACATCAACTTGTTTCGACTCATTATGATAATGATAGATTACATAACATATTTAGCTCATTTCAAGTAGTGTTGCGAAAATGAAAAACATATCGAAACTTTCTTAAAAATTCTTAATAGGTAACTTAGCATCATAACTTGAAATAAACTCTCTCATGTTCGTTAATGAGAGTCACATTTTGTTAAGTAAAACTTGTTTTAGTCGCTGAAACCATGGTACGACTAGGATTAATATGCAAGACAAGCTTGAGAAGAAGTAGACATAACAACTAAAATTAATACCATACACGCCACCTACAAATCGGCTTGTATGTATACAAAAAATAATAACACTCAAGCCTCACCATATATAACTTGTCGCGAAGGAATAAAACACAAAACAATCCTAGCTCGCTTGGTTAGGGTCAGGGAGTCAGAGGCTAAAGGTCTCGGTTCAATCTCACTCAGGCAACCTTTCCTCTTTTTTATAACTATCACGACTTACAAAACACACCCCTCCACTTCAATTAAACTTATAATTAAAGTAAATATTAAAAGTGTAACAAATTTAAGTTTTAAAAGTGTTTTCATGAAACAGCTTTTATGAGGGACTAAAAGCGACAAACTGGAAACTTTAAGCATGATATATTTATGGGTACAAAGTGTCATTTTCAAAAGTTTAAGGGCTAAACTTGTACTTTTTATAACTTGAGGGTAACAAGTGTAAATCCGAGAAAAGTTTAGAAAAACTTATAAACCCAACATAATTACGTAAAACGAGTATCTTGATCATAAGAGTATTTTATTTTTCGGATAACGTTAAAAGCATTATATATATATATATATATATATATATATATATATATATATATATATATATATATATATATATATATATATATATATATATATATATATATATATATATATATATATATATATATATATATATATATATATTTGTTCACATGTGCCCTAAGCACATGTTAAAGACACCAGTGATAACGAGACCACGTAGAAACATGTGATCCACATAAATTGTACTTTCCGTGGATCATTTTGTTCTTTCTCATGGTTCCTGTGTCTTTTATATGCTTAACTCGCGCCTTAGGGCACAAGTTAGAAAAATCCTATATATATTTATAAGATTATAATTATATAAATAAAATCCGATAAAACACACGGGAATCTAAATACGTTAAATGCTCAACAAATTTACTATGATCACAACGGAGAAAACATTTCACTTATGCGTAAGTGAGGATCACTAAATAAGACAATGTAGCACGAATTAATTTAAACGTTACACGCACGACGCACACTATTTGATCGAACAATCCAATGATCTATTGAATAAGAATATTTAATGCTCTATTATTTTGGTCGCAAACCAAAATGCTCATTTTACCGAGACCCGCCATCTCATCATTTTAGGTTTCGAGTTGAACCTCCGCTACATTGTGGTTGATCTATTGTGTTGATCTATTTGTGCATGTGCATTATCATCAAGGCGAGTTCATAGCCTCGCTTTTACTTTATTTTTATAAACCCCATGAGGGAGATACATGCTCTAAACTAGAACACAAGGTTTTTCATAAACGCCGATCCTCTTGATTATTGTAACGCTTGTTGTTAGCCACAAGTCCCCGATCATGAACCATTAGTCACCATGAGTGAACGAGATATCGTGAATAGTACTATGGGATTAACGAACCCCGCTTCAAGTTATAGAGAAATAACCGGGTGCACCATATTGAATTTCTTTAGTTAATTGGCTATTACCTCCTTTTGGGGCATACTTTGCATAATCGGTAATTCGTATGCAAATGAGTCTTGGTTTCATGAGCTTAGCGATAATAATCTATGATTTTCTTATGATATTGTTAGTTTACAATGATCATGATCTTATAATTGTGTTCAACTTATTTTAAACCTATGGACTTCACTCAACATTTTTGTTGACCTTTTAAGCATGTTATCTCGTAATCGGTGAAGATTGATCAAGGCGCTGGAACGGGGCATGGCAAGGCTTATCCGTGGTGTAAAACATAAAAGTTGTCATTTCTTTCAAACTCATGATCTTTCTTTGGGAAAACACTTGATCTATTTACAATATTTTGTAACAAACAATGAGTTTTCGATGAATGATATCTATTTTAATAAAACGCCTTTCGAGTCGCTTTTCTATAATTATCGACTATGATCTCCATTCTGTAACACCCGAATTAGACTTCCTCCACACATTAAGATTTTCGGGGTGTTACAAGAAGTCCATTTGTCTGCCGATCCCACGGATCCTTCATATGAGGGATCCGGTTAGCTATAGCCTGTGGATCCGTGACATCGCATCAAGACTCTCACGAAAGTGTGCGCATTTTGCACAAGGTGTCGATATTAAGATCAATGATTTCTAAAGAATTTTTACATCTATATAAGTGAGATGTTAAACAAAAAAAAACGCTTTATTTCATAGGAATGATCATATTACAAAGATAAAAGATGAATCCTAAGGATTGAACCTATTTGGAGAATAGACTAGGTTTCTTGCGCTTTTGTTTGATGGATCGTCAAATGGATGATGAGTATTTGTGATTCAGAACTAAGAATGATGTGATGAGATGTGTTCATGGGTTCCATCATCTTGTTCACAAGTACATATAAAGGACTTTGAAATTGAGGATGAAAGTACATGATATGATGATAAAGGCGTGTCGTGAACATTCCATATGGAATTAGTTTGTTCTTGTTGCCTTGAAGGTTTATAATTCGCCTTGCAAAGAAATAGGCGAGATTACTATGGTTGTTGAGTCGAGACAATACATTATGTGAAAGCACAACAAGCGAGAAGAGTTTCTCGATTCCCTAAGACTCCAAACATTTTCACGAGAATGACCGCAGAGATTTAAGATCATCTAGAATATCACGTGTAGATTATGTTTAGATTTGAGTAATTGGATTGAGGAGTGCATATCATGCGAGTTAATTCTCGAGGGAAGGTATGTGCTAACAATATGGACTATTTTCTTCACAATAGTTGAAAAGAGAATCAAGAGACCAATCTTCAAGAAAGGCGGATTGTCCATGATTTGGAATTCAGAATGTGAGCAAATTGCCTAAGAGTTAAAACAAACTTTGGTTTCGATCCAAACCATAGTGATAGAGATCGATCCTCGTGATTTAACGAGTTCAACTTGACGAAGAATTCCAACACAAACCATGGACAAATTTTCTCGTTAATTTTAGAAGGCCTCTAGTCCTATAGTTCGAATGAGGTATTGATACCCTCTTGGTATAGTAGAGGTGAATCAACAACACGCCCTTTATGAAAGCAACGAGTTTCGAGATTGTTGAACCCACTGGACATGATTGCAAGGTGTTAGTCTCAAAGGAGATATTAGGAATGTAGACAAGTGAGTTGAAAGTCTAATTCATATTCATGAGTCATGATGAGACCTATAAAAGTGAAATGAATAATTTATATGAGCAAGTTAAGATAAAGTGATGCATCAAAAGAGAGGACATTTGATAGGTGAAAATAATCTCCTAATGTTTTATTGATTACCCTTATTTTTATTAACAATGACAATTAACTCACTTTGTTCTAACATTCTAGTAGGGTTTTTCCTTTTATGGTAAGTTTTTATGAAGTGGTTTTTATGTTGCACGAGTTTCTATTTCCCGCCCACGGTTTTCCTTGCCTTTTGTGGGATCCGGCTAGTTAAACGTTAGGATCCGTGGATCTCATAGACAAAAAATGATTTTGACGAAATTGATATTTGCAACTCTTATGTTTATAAAGAGAGTGTTTTAGCTAATATTTACTACTTAAGCATGCATTGTAGATTTCAAAAATATGTCAAATTTTCAAAGGTACAAACAAACAAATATGATAAACACATTATGAGAAATAAACGAGATAAACTAAGACATTAAGAGTATTTCATTTCAATGCTAAGAGCAATACAAAGGATTTGATATATGACACAAATGTAGATTAATAACACAGTACATGTCTCCATGGGAGAACTTGATCATGGGATACACGAGAGCGATGAGTGTCAAGACGATGATCACGAAGGTGATGTAAACCATGATGATGGAAATCTTCCTGGTTTTGATTTTTCAAGATGAGATGAAGAGGAAGATGAAGTTTGAATGAGGGTATTTTGAAAGTGGAAGATTTGAAAATGGAGTTTGGTGGCGTTATCGAGCGGAGGAGGGTTTTATGGGAAATGAGGAATTTTTGAGATTTGTGGTTTTGTTTTATTAATAGAAAGGTTTGATTTTTAAGTTAGATAACACATATTTATATACCTAAGATTTTGACTAAGAGAAACACGTATGCAAGAAGGTTTCCTAAAGAAGCCACGATATCACTAAAGCATACATTATAAATAAGAAACTAACATTTACAATATATAAGTTCCTATGCAAGAATAATTATACTGTTAATGTTATTTAGAGATAAGTTTTAAGAAAATCATACCTCTAATGCAATTTTGAGTGTCCCTTACTTTTGAAAAAAAGGTATCAAAAGACAACTCCGGTTCCTTCGAGATCTAGGTAGTTGAAGATACCTTTTAGAAAAGATAGTCTTGTTTCCAAGGAATTCATATGGCTTGATTAAAGTGATCTTAACTAAACAAGATGACAAGAAAGGTTAGTGCATTTTTGTAAAAATGATGTTGTCATCCAATCAACATCCAACAAAAGTGTTCTTAAACATGGTGTTTTATTTTTGTAAAAGCCTTCTTTGTAGTTTTAAATCATACACGGATCGCTTCAAGTTTTTAAAGTACAATATACTCTAAGAAGTGGAAAACTAGAAGGGGGGTTGAATAGTTTTACCGATTAAAACTGCTTTAAACTATTTAGATAGACTTATGTCAATCTATTAAATGTGTGTTGGATGTTGATAGATAAGCCTATAAACAAGCAATGCAAAGATAAAGAGTAAGAAACACAAAACCACTCCACGAGTATTTATAGTGGTTCGACTACAAGGAAACCTTCCTTGCCCTAATCTACTCCCCGAGTCACCTACCGAGAGTTCAGAATCACTACACAACACAAGCTCCTTGTGGCGGAGAAGCCTTCACAACGCCGCCATCGCTTATCCGCACAAGGTTAGACACCGGTTCTTCCACTGAGGTAGAACCGAACCTATCACAACGCCGCTACACTTTATCCGCACAAGGCTAGATACCGAAGTTCCATTACAAAGGAGGAACTACTACCCAACACTACACAAAGACCTATCCCAAATGAGACACACCTTATTACAACATCATCAAGGATATCCCAAACTAATCTATTTTGTACATCGATGCACCATATCGAATGTACACCCTGGCACCTTTCACTAATGCCTTTGACACGATCCTTCAAAGACCTTCACTAATGCCTTCGACACGGACCTTCGCACCTTCACTAATGCCTTCTACTTGACCCTTTGGCATCTTTCACCTATGCCTTCAACACAACACTTCTATGAGGAGAAATAACTATCAACAAGATAACTTCGAGTCTGATGATGACGAAGCTTGGCAACTCATGGACTTGAGCTTGCTCGACTTCAAGAGGTGGTGATCTCGCCTTTAAGAGGAACCCAGAGAATCACAAAACACAAAACTATATAGAAAGATCCTTTGGATCTGAGGTTAGAGAGTTTACAACACTAAGAGAGAATGTGTGTGAAAAAGGGTGAGTTACAATGAAGAAATGGCTCACTATTTATAGGCAAAAATAACTACTGTTCCCCGGATCCCTTACTAGAGGGATCCTTCCAGTGTATTCCTGGGGATCCGCCAGACGCTCCTCCTATTTGGGTTATGGGTCATGGATCATGGGTCATGGGTTATGGACTTTGGGTCATGGGTACCCAAATAGATACAATTTATCTAGACATAGGATCATGGGCATGGGTTATGGACCATGGATAATACCCAACATGACTCCATGCATGATGTCATGCAATGGGTCATGGGTTATGGATCATGCTCCATGGGTATGGGTCATAGACTTTGGGTTTTACCCAACTACATTCAATGTATGTGTTAGGAATTGGAAATTCCATAGTGAAGTGTTGGTCACCCCAAATATAATCTAGCATAAGTTAGCTCGTAGACATATCGTTAGTTATCAGTTTATTAGTTAGTTATTAGTTTAGTTTAGCGTAGTGTAACACCGTGGAGGAAGGGCGGATCTTTACCCACTGTATACCTGATCCACAGGCCGTCAGAAGGTCGTTTACTTGTAACTATAAATACCCCTTCCATCCTTGAAAGGAGTGGTGATTTTCTCATAATCAAATATTTTCCTTTTGGTTATTTCTCTCTCTAGAAAACACCCTCTTCTCTCTTCATCTCTCTAACCATGGCTATCTTGTTTAATCATCTACCTAGACTACCCGAATCATCTAAACAACATAAATATAAGATCCTAACAATTGGTACCAGAGCCTAGGTTGTGTTGTTTTTGGTGATTCGAATGATTTTTTACACGGTTTTAGGATGCGGTTTATACTCGTATTTGATGCGGTTTGTTATTTATTGGTGATGTTTTGATGTGTAGTGATTTGTTGTTGATGGTTTGTACAACTTTGTCTCTTTGAATCGCCGTAACCGCTAATGAATCATTGGTCTTATTGTTAAACCGATGAGTTTTATATGGACGCTATAAGCGCTTTATGATTTTAGCTTGGTTCTTAGCTGCGCTTGTATCTAATAAAGACGCTCTTCGACGCGCTTTGGTCAAGTACGATGCGGTTTGTGCTTATATGCGGTTTGTTAGATCGCCCGCATTCAATGTCTAGTATGCGGTTTGTGTTCGCTTACTATGCGATTTGTCACATTCATTTCATGCGATTGGTTTAATGCTCGTAAAGCGGTTTGTCTTTATTACATGCGGTTTGATAAAGTTAAAGAAGCGCTTTGACGCTTTTCTTACTTATGAGGTTTGTGATAATAAGAAAATGCGCTTTGTCAAAATGAATGAAGCGATTTGTCTATGTTTATTAAGGAAGCGATTTGTGTCTATGAAGCGATCAGTGCAATAAGTGAATGAGTTGTCATTGCTTGTTAATGGATTTGTGCAAGATCTACCTCTATCAAGATTAAACATCCTACCCAACAACGATTGTTCACAACAACAACATCTAAACATCCATATCATTATATCTAGTATACTACTAACAACTACTATTATTTCTGATATTTAGCCGTAATCAACAAAGTATTTTGAAGAAACACCATCATACAAGTAACTACTATCATCAAACGAGACTATCAACATCTTTATTATCACTACTTATGCATCACATTCTACAACCATTTCTCATCCATATCTCATCCAATCTTATTGTGCCTCAACATCTAAACTAAGCCTCTTAATCATAACGCAGCATATTATGTTATACTAAACCTTTACAAAGGTCTTTCACATGTATCTTATCTTCATAGACTTTGTTTGAAACCTTTGCACATGTTTAATATTCGATTTTAACAAGAAATGATGTATAACAAGAGTGGTATAATCATTTCTTAGGATCGCTTATATGAAATAATACATGTCTCACCAAACTCTAAAGATCTCGATTATTTGTGTATAAGACCATAAAGATCTCTCATAAATTCCTCCATCATCGATCTAATTTTCGAACAAAAAGAAATGATTTAAACAACTTTGTTGAATCAAATCTTTGATTTGTTATAAATGAAAGATAATCAATGATAAACCTACCCGATACCATCCCTGTGGCTGTGATGTCCATGCTCTAGCCATCCCTGTGGCCAGCTCAAAATATGGAAGTGATTCAGATCCATCTCATGCTTAAGATATGATTTATGAACGGTGCGTTTGTGTGATGGGGGGCGGACCAGATGTTAATCTTGGATTATCAGGGCTTGAATGACTTATTATTTAGAATATGTATGAATTGGGAAGGGTTTATTCATTGGATTATCTAAGAGTATATGGTGGATTTGTTTCCTGAATTGTGAAGAGAATAGTGGGGGCGTGTATTTTTGTTTCATTGAGACAAATTAGGGTTTGAATGGGAGCGTGTGGTATGTGTGTAAGTGTGTTAAATACCCGAGTATTTAGGGTTTCTATAAGATTGGATCCGGTTTCATAAATGGGCCTTGTAACCATTTGTTTTGGATTGGATTTGGAGTGGACTTGGTTTAGACGCATGGTGAGGTGTTAATTTACATCACATTTGTGATAAATTTTGCTAACCGGATTTGTACAATGCGCTTATACAATGAGTTGTACAAAAAAAAAAAAAAAAACTTAGTATCACTAATGTTAACCGGATTTGGATTTGAGCTATTGAGATTGGGAAATATTCGGATTAATTTGGACCATATTGGTATAGGCTAGGCGAGGTTTGCAAAGGTGAGTAAGGATTTATCACATTGGCGCTTATGCAGCGAGTTGATTGGACTAGGACTATTGTAACCATGCGCTGGACCATATGTGATTACTATTTGGACCGGATGTGGTGTTATGATGTTGAGCTAGTATGGTTGTCATGATGAGATTTGAGTCACGCGAGTTGTATCGCTTTAATGAGATTTGTTGAAGTGATTTGATGTTGAGTTATGCTATGGTATGTGGTTTGGTACTTTGGTTTAGACATCTTCACGAAGAATTTTATGTCACGGCTTGAAGTGTTTATTAGAAAATGTTGACTACGGGTTGTTTGGACGATATTTCTTATTTGGATTTGCAAGTGAGGTTTTCCGGACACGCTTACTTATTTGGTTTGTGAAGTCGCTCACACATGGATAATGAATTGTTGATAATATTGTTGATGATGGAGAAGAATCGCTGATGAACCACGATATTCCCTAAAAAATGATATTCAACGAAACCAAAGATGTCATAACACGCTCAAACTAACATTGTTTACGGTTTTGTCTTGATTTTGTAAAATCCGCTAAAGAATCTATTTCTCGTTTAAATCATAGATTTGTAAAATCCCGTGACAATAGAAACATCCTAGTAATAGTAAAGTGCATTTCCGGATCTATCTTATGGTTTATTCTTGGTTTTGTAAAATCCCGCGAAAGAATCTATTTCTCGGTTTAAACCATAGAATTGTAAAATCCCTTAATGATGAAATCATCCTGGAGAAACGAAAGTGTATCTCAAGATTTTATCTGATGCTGATGCTACGGTTTCTGCTTCAAAGAAGGGATAAAATGGCGTACTTCATGAATTGGGTGTGTGTTTGGATATTCGTCATGGCAGTTTAGTTATTACATGGTTTTATGGGGTTATATGCTTGTAACCATGGTCAGGATGAAAACCATTATCATAGTTCACTTAAAACGTCAAAGGAGTCTAGATTTGAGCTCTTAAACCATAAGATGTGACAACGGAGTTAATTCACTATTATTTATTTGAGGTTGAAGTGAATTATCACGCGAGTGTACTTAGTATCCAAGGTATCGGGATGGTTGGATGAAGATTCTTCAAGATCCTTGTTCGAGCTTATTATCAAAACGAAGACTTGGAAATCTAGTTATTGTTGGGTGACTTTTTCCTTTTCTTTTACCACTGGGGAATTGGGCTCTTATCACTACAAAATAACTATCACTTTAAGGAGTTACGCTAGTGCTTAGTGTCACATTTAATTGTGGATTTTCAAGAGGTGATGTACGCCTTATACTTGATGGTTGGTTGGATGAAGAGTATAGAGTACTTAGAGATTCAATGGAGGATGAAGTCTCAAAGACCGCTTCTTTGTTACATATGTGCAAGTTTAAGTCACGAGTTCGGGTTAGTTTACTTGTGGTCAAATTCATCATATTGGGTTTTTCCATCACCGTCACGACAAAGAGCCTACTGAATGATAATAGGTTGATTACAAGTTTTTCCAAGAGAATGGAAGAGAGAGATTCGACTCAAAGAAAAGAAAAGTGTACGTTTCAAAGGCGCTTTATCTTTCAAGAAGAGAAATCTTCTTATGACGTTTGAACACAACAGCTCAAGCCTCGTACTTTAAAGAAAAGAAAAGTGTACGCTCAAAGGCGCTTTATCTTCCAAGAAGAGAAATCTTCTTATTATGACAATTCTCATCAACATGCCTCATGCTTTTTCCATGTGCTTTCAATTATCAAGTGAACCGGGCTACCGTTGATTGTTTTTCTTATTCCACTTGCTCAATAATAATGACGATGGCGACATCATATGCTATCTTTGAGGGGGAGAAGTGTGAATAGAATGCATTTGGATGATTTTCACTTATTCAATCAAGAATGGCAACTCCGTATGCAATTCTTGAGGGGGAGAAGAAGTGTGAATTTACTGCATGGTTGATTGTTCTATGAGAATAAATGGTCAAACGGCTCCAAACTCATGGAAGAACCGAGCTTCTTCTTATCAGGTCATCTTTACATGGAGTTTCTTCCGAGCCGTTGGTTGACATCTTCTCACGGACCGATGATTTATGAAAAGTGCTTCTAGTTGTCGGGTCGATTTCTTTAATGAACATCCTTATGTTCTTGTTTGATCGGGAGGATCTTAGTTAAGGAGAATTTGCTACATATAAGTTAATTGGAACGCATTTGGTGAGATGAAGATGTTAACTTTCTATTCCCCAACTGGACAATCTTGAAGAAGGTCGAGTCTACAGTCGGTTCTACATTTTCTGCTACATGTTAGAAGACTAAAGACGAGTTGAATTTAACGATCTAAAGACTTCTTCTTAATCCGTGCATTTATCAAATAGATTTTCGGTTTAGGGGAGAGCACTAATTGGGGGAGAGTGAAAAGCCAGATTTAATCCCCAATTAGATTTTCTCACAATGTACTTCAACAAGTTGATTCTCACAAAGTCTTCAAGTGTTCTTCTCAATAGATTTTAAGTTTATGGGCGAGATGAGTTGTCGATTCGAGGTATCAAAACCAGAAGGGGAAGGAGACACATCTAAACGCGAGTAAACTTGATGAACTTAATACTTCTAAGTGATTGAAGATATCCCGAAGACAAATGTGACTACCGAGAGAAACTCAAGGTTTGACTCATGGCTTAGTGTTCTTATTCCAACTATGGGGAAGAGATGAAGAGTTAGTTTCGGTGATAAAAGAGGTAATATTGTGTGATGATTTCATGTTATCGCAATCATCGTGGGAGAGATTGTACATTGGGACGCCACCGTTTCACTTGAGTGCTTAATCGCGATTCGTAGATATAATCACTTATTCGAGTTGACATCCGCAGAGATAGTCATCCGCAGAGATAATCAAAGACATCGAGGTTATTCTTTGGCCATCGACTTAACTGCTACTCGATGGTATAAGTTTCTCCGTCTTCGGCATATGTGTATTCGGTTCGTGAGCTCTAGTCTAAGAGACCGATCGCATCAATTCATCTACTTGGGGAAGTGATCTCTGACAACTTTTTGGTATGGATCGCTTTAGACTTCAATGGAAAAGGAATTTGAGAAGATTATTCATGTGGGATGATTTTTGTCGTTCTACTTGATGATATAACTCGAACGGTGACTTACGATGATCCTTCTTATATGGAGCAGCAAGATCGATGATATGGTGTGCGCTTTGTGCATCCGGCTAAGGCAAGCTTGAAAGAAAGCTCAAAATATGCTCAATAAGAAGATTTACTATTGGGGAAGCTACCAAGGTCTCACTTTCAAATGGCTCAATTTCTCTCTCGATTCAAGAGCCTTGGAAGCTTTGGTGGTGAATGTTTAAGAGATGATGACTTATCTTCTACAACGAGGTCGCTCGATATCCTTATCTCTGCATCAGATCATCATCTTCTTAAACTATATCATCTACTCTATCTCGTATATATTTATCAAAACAAAATAGAAAATTATAAAACCAACAAAACCCATAAAATAAGAAAATTTGAAAATTCCAAAATATGTTTTCTCAAGACATGTTTTCTGTATCGATAACATCTACGGTCTTAGAAATGTCATTCAATAATGGCACGGACCATAGATAAAGTTCGAGTGGAGGTGTAAATATTCTTTTCCAAAACATGTCTCAAACTATGGCTTGCGCTATTTCGCATCAGAATCGTGACTTAAACCATGGTTTGCTATTATTTCTATAGCAACCTGCTCTTCAAGAAAGGAAAGTGCAGGCTAAACCATTTTTCAAAATTTTCATGCACTTATCCTAAAACTAAATGAGGAAAGTATGTCAAGGATCATTGTTCTACTCAAATATTTTTCCTTCCAAAATTCTTCGTAAAAATATTTGTTTTAACAAATTGGTGGAATAAAAGTTGCTTTAAAATCAATCGATTCGGTATTTTCATAATTTGCAAAACCCAATCAATGACTTCGCTTTTAAAAGTTTTCGAGAAAGAGTCATTGATCGAGGGGAGAATGTTTTCAAATTAATATCATCTATCGAGCTTTTCTAATTATCCTCGTGCTTAACTAAAATGATATTTGCCTCATGTCAAGGACTAGGAATTTAAGATATGAGTGCTAGAATTAGATAACTATAGTTTGATAAACATATAATTCCCATGCCTTTGTATGATCCGATTGATATGTTGATTGACTTTTATTAGTCGATTGTTGTTCGGGTGATGTCGACCACCATATATTTGTATGCGTGTTCACTAACGTATGCGTGTATATTAGTATATAAGAATGTTCCCGATCCGGATCCCACAATTGAAGATGATTGGATGCCGAATGAAAAGGGTAACTATCTCTGGGTCGACAAAGAAGAAACGAAGCTTAATTGGACCTCTATTCGTAGTTGGCATGATATATGCAACGCCAGAGGTCCCGGCCGATCAAGAAATGGTTTTCTTCATCATCAAATGAAGAAACAAAGCTAATTTGACCTCTATGGAGAGTTGGCATGAAAAATGCAACGAAAAGGTCTCATCGCATCGCAGATGGTTTTCTTCCAACCCTCAAGAACAACAACAAAAGCAAACAACTACCTAACGATCTTTGTGCGTGATAGTAGTGAATGATACCATTTTTAAACATTTTTGAAAATATTGTTGTGAAAATGGAAAATATTGGTTTTGAAAATAAATTGACTTAATCTTGGAAATCACCGGATTTCATTTCTTTTCAAAACTTAATTCACTCAATCATCATCACGGTCATCGATCGAGGGGAGAGTGATTGAAAATAAAGTATTTTCAAACGATATTTCTTCATAAAAGTCCGGTTTGTACAAAAACAAAGTGGTGATCTAAAGATTTAATGTTATGTCCTGGTATGATTTTCTTTAAAACTCAAAGATCTTACAAAATGAAATTTTTTCTGTTCTTGTTTGATTGTGAAATTGTTTTATTTTACTTAAAGATCTTTTTAAAACTATCATACCTAACACTAACAATCTTTAATGTCTATAAGTGGTCCTCATCACCAATTTCAAAATTTAAATCGCCACGCCTTTTCCCAAAATTTTCCAAATAATTTAATCAATCGATCCAAAATCTCAATTGGCTTGAAATTTTGATCGGGGAGAGATCGTGATTTAAATCTCAAATCGGTTTTAAAGGGTGATTGTTTCAAAAGCACTCTTCCTTCATGTGCCAAACGATTTTGAAATACATAATGCACATGATTGTGGAGGAGCATTTAACCATAAATCAAGAGCTTTTAAATCATGCACATATTCTCCCATGTTTTCCAAACCTTATTAATCATTTGGGATCCAAAATCTCAAAGGGTTTGATATTTTTGATCGGGGAGAATTTGTGATTTAATATGAAATTTGATAAATGTGATCATTTTGATTCAACGCGATATCGCTTCCTCCCATATGTGCTAAACACTTTCGAATCTCAAGCACATATCGGTGGGGAGCATGTCAAAAGAAAATAAACTTTCAAGGTACAAATATTTCTATGTTTTAACATAAGTACCTTTGATTGATTTTCTAATGGTTTCTATATGGCGCGTGATCGTGAAAGTACTTCAATGATCTCTTTCCTCTATGTGATAAAATTATTTAAAATATCCTATGCACATATTGAGAGGAGAATTTACCAAGAAAATCAAATGACTTTTTCCACGTAAATTGTGATCAAGAAATTATTTCAAAGAACTCTTGCCTCCATGTGCTAAACAATTTCAAAATCATATGCACATGTTGAGGGGGAGCATTTCTAAATGATCAAAACAATTAATGTACAAAATGCTTTGATTTTATATCACAAGTACCTTTGATTGGTTTTTCTAAACGATTTTGTAAGATATTGATTTCACATACACATCAAACCATTAACACAAGTAGGCGACAAGAGTGTTTTAGAGAGAAAGTTAGAGGTTTAGGAACTTAGTGAGAGAAGTGAAAGATATTATTATGAGTTCCAACTCTACCTTGAAGGTAGAGAGTATTTATAGTCTTACAATAAAATGCCACACAACGGTCGTGGATCGTGCATACAGGGTAAAGACCCCGTCTCCCTCCACGGTGTTACTTAACTAAATACTACTTAACATAAAAGAACTACGACTACGAGCTTTCTAACGATTATATATACTGAGGTGACCGACTTTAATACCGGAATTTCTAATTCCTAACAATCTCCCTAAGGAGGTCACCTCAAACATATACTAAAATACATTGAATACAATCGATATTACATTAACAATTGTTCTTGCATTCTTGATGTAGTACTTTGTTCAAGCTCGTAGTCATTGATTCCACTCATTGCATGTTTGGTTAATCCAAGTGGAGGTCTTTAACGATCCACGGATAATAATTTTGAGCCGCCTTTTGAGATCATCGCCAATAAAAATCTCCGAGACATCCATTGTGGTGTTGGTATTATGTGATGTTGTGACTTTGGACCGACATGCTCACATTCGGATCATGATATCTTCTCATCGAGTAACGGAAGCTTTCTGATTCATGATATTGGCAAAGCAGCGTAGTAGAAGCATGGAGTGAAAATATCAAAGTCATTGATGCACTTATCATGATTTCTTTTGAGATGAATGTGTAGTGTGAGCATGCGGCCATGGATTGATCCGCTTCATTCGATCACCGCAAACGCTGGGTGTACCCGCATAAAACCGTTAGCAATAAAGCGCACAAAAGTGTCTTTGATCACTTCGCTGAATCGAGGTACACGCCCACGGTTCCCGCTGATCAAGACAAGCACCGCCGCGATCGTATAATTTCAAAGAATTTCCTTGACCGTGTTTCGCAATGCTTTAGCCGTTCTCAAACCGAACATCTCAAAGAAGACAACACGAGTGAGTGAATCAATAATAGAAATTCACCGATTGATGAAAAGAGATTTGAAAGACAATCATGTATTGCTCAATAGAAATTGTTTTTGCAATACAACGAAGGTTTTAATGAAAATCAATTATCAATCATAAAACATCTTTTGATTTGAAATATTGAACACGGTCAATGTGCTAAAGAAAAGAGTTTTTAAGCACAATGACCGTTTTTCAAAGGTATCCGTCAATCCATAACTCAACCAGATTGATTCAAGAGATTGAATCGCCCATTGTTTATGTTCTTGTCACATGGTTGATCTATATAATAGATCTCACATGCCACCCACCAGAGCTTGTTTGATGTTGGCTCTGAAGGCTTTCCATCTTCATTGTGAGTATGTTTGCATATCACTCGGATGTTCCGCAATACCACAAGGATAATGCGAGGACTCAAGATAAAATCTCTTCCACATTGTGTGAAATTGAGAGTCTTCAATGAAAGTGTCCTAATGAGATTTATAGATGATCTCGTGGCTCTAGACTCAATATGTGCATATTTGGTTCCCGTGTCGGAGACTAAGGAGAGGGTCTCTTCAATATCAACAATCTCTAAGAGAAAGTCGATAGATAATGTCGGTTCCCCGTGAGAATGAAACAAGTCCTTTTAAGAGGAACTTGAGTGGTTTGGAAAGTTGAAGTGTAGCGCCACCGGGTCCATGACGCCTTGTCTTCAATACCGATGTTACCATCAAGAGTATATGAATTGAACCCGGTTCTCGCCTAAGGTTGAATATATGGAGGGCTATTTGTTTTCACCCTTTCTCATTCAATTCTTTTTCATTCTTCAACCCCTTCAAGGCTTACGAGACTTCACAAAGAAGAACCTTGTTGGGTTTGTTCCAAGACTAGCTCGGCCTCACCGCACTCTTCCCATATCTCATTTTTCTCCTTTATCATCATACCCAAGAACTCTACACTAACTAGTGGATAGTCCCCGGTAGATCCCTCCGTTCTCGCGGATCATGGGAACAAATACCTAACCTTATCATCCTTATATCACCGCATATAAAGTAAATTTGGTCGGTCTATTTGGTATTGTTCATCCGCCATTTGAACCAATTGAAACCATTTGAAAATCAATCCGTATACTTGTGATATATTATCAAGACATTTTGTACTGAATTGTTTTTGATATTTTAGAACAAGTGCTCCCCTCAACATGTGCATCAAATGTTTGAAATCGCTTGCACACGGAGGCAAGAGGAAGAATTAACTTTGATTACCATTTTCTAAAGATATCAACCTCACTTCCCCGATCAAATCAAGTAGATAAAGCATTTTGGGAAGGATGAGATTTTCATAATTTTGCTCCCCTCAATATGTGCCTCGAGATTTGAAAAGAGTTTTGCACATACTAGAGGAACCCGCACATTGAGATAAGTGATCACGCTTCAAATCATAGGTTTAAGATAGATGCTCCCTCAACATGCATGGAAAATTTGAAATCGTTTGTCACATGTGGGAAGGAGAGCTTGTGCATCCTTATAAAACCATTTACCAATTATCGCTTAAATCCAATTTAAATCACACATTCTCCCCGATCACAATTATCAAATCATTTGAGATTTGTGATCTCTTATAGATTTAAATTAATTTTGAAAGCTTTTAAGGAGAATTGTGACCTTATTATGAAAGCGCTTTAATCGATAAGGATCGGATTTTAAGACTTTAAACCCATTGATAAAACATGCATGAATATCTTTTGAAAAACCAATTGAATGACAAATAACTTTTTAATTTAATTGAAATTATTCTCCCTCAATCAATGACATAGGTTGTTGATCGAGAGATAGATATTTTGACAAATAAGTCCGATGATTATCAAAAATAGAGTCCGAGTTATTTTTCAAAGCAGCTTAGTTTTCAAGAGATAAATGTTTATAGAATCGTAGCATGAATTTTGAAAACATGATAAAGTATAGCTCGTTTTTCTTTAAAAGCGGTTATCACTCAAATGACAATAAACCATTTTATTCTCTTTCTCCCAAAAAATATTTTTGATTTTTGATTTTTTTTTTTTTTACATTCGAACAACATCTAAAGTCCCGTGTCATTCTTTGAATGACAGCACAAAGACCGTAGATATAATCGAATCGAGGAAAACATGACAAAAAGACAATATTTTTGGAATTTTTCAAGATTTTTCAATTTTTATGGATTTTTAAAAGTTTTATATTTTTCTATTTGCTTTTTGAAGGTTTTATAATTTTGTATTTTGTTTTTCAAAAAGATATGTACAAAAGATAGATGAAGGAAACCTTTTACTCCTCTTCTTCCTCTTGAAGACGTTTGAGTGTTTCGTTGTAGGCTCTTAAGACCCACTCGTGGAAGAATAAACTTAAAACGTTCTCTCGAAGAGCTTTGGTGAAGATGTCTGCTAACCGGTATTCGGCCCCCACAAAATAGAGTTCCACCACACCATTTTCAACTTTCTCCCCGATGAAATGATGTCGAATGTCGATGTGCTTTGCTCTTGAGTGTTGTACGTTGTTGCATGAGAGAGCAATAGCACTTTTATTATCACAAGACAGTAGGATTTTGTTAAATTCAAAGCCATAGTCGATAATTAGGATCTCATCCATAGGATTTGAGCACAACAAGATGACATGGCTATGTATTCCGTCAGAGAGGAAATAGAAGTACTCATTTGCTTCTTTGAAGACCACTCAAGCTTATCACCCAAAACCGAGCACCTCCACGCATTTCTCGACGAGTATCTTGACACCCCGACTTCGGTGAACAATGTTGGATCAATCTGCCTTTGCTAAACCGTAGATAGAAGAAACTTTGATAGCGTATCATACCATGCCCTTGAGCTTGCTTTAAACCGTAAAGAGCCTTCTTCAAACGATAAACGTGAGTAGGATGCTCTGATTCACAAATCCTTCCGTTGGTCGACGAGACGACTTCTTTAAGATCTCCGCCGTAAATGCCGCCTTTACATCCATCCGATAGACTACCATGTTCTTACTAGCAAAGATTAGCCAAAAGATTCGATTGCCTCGATTCGAGCAACAGAGCAAAAGATTCTTCAAAGTCAATACCCTCCTCTTGACGGTATCCTTTAGCAACTAATCGAGCCTTGTTCTTCAACACATCACCATGCTCATCAAGTTTCACTTTGAAGATCCATTTTAGAGCAATAATCATAGCACAACTGAGCAGTACTAACTCCCATACATCAAGTCGATCAAACTCATGAATTTCTTCTTGCATGGCATTGAACCGCCTATCTTCATTCATGGCGGTTTTAACATCTTGTGGTTCGATCTTAGAGAGTACGGAGTTGAAGAAGCACCATAAGGCATCGGTTGCAAGTTGTTTCCGTGGATACTGGACGAGAGGGATTTCCAATGATGTTGTCTAATGGATGATCGTGAGTCCATTTTCCGAGGTGTTCATGTGGTAGTTGTTGAGGGACCAAGTAGCAGAGTCGATGTCTCCTCAAGAAGATGGTTCGATGAAGATTCAGAGCAAATATGTTTTCAAATGGAGCATCTTCGTGAGTAGCAAAGGGATTAACTTTATCATTGATGCCGTAAAGCCCATGATGTACATTCAAGATTGATGATTTGTTGATGAGATCGAGTGATCAAGCAAGAAGCGCTTCTTGACTCAACGATATTGAGACCGAGGATTGAATTCATTCTCGTGGATATGAGCAAATCATGTGGAATTGATGCTCAATAGCACTTGGCTCATAGAGTTCATCAAACATAGGATCAAACAATTTCTTTAAATCATCTTCAGATAGAGGTACATATGGAGTCATTGGAGAAGAATTTGGTACAAGGGATGAACCAATGGGACTGCTTTTGAAGTGCGGGTCCCGAATCGGATTGTCCAGAGCCATAGGACCACCGCGATAGAAACTCTCTCGACTATCTTTATCAACCCATATGTAGACAATTTAAGTGACCACCGATGAAGAAAACCCGATATACCAAACTTGAAATCAAGAAGAATTCCTGATTTGCATCTTAAGCTTCCACTAATGTTGGAAGAACAAGGTCGAGAATTTATGCTTCAAGCAAATCTCTAAGTACTCAATACTCAACCAAAGTATGAGACTTTAACACCTCTTGCGATTATCCACAACGCTATTTTCGTGTGTCATCGAGTAAAACTACGAACTTAAAGTGATAGTTAACCGATCTTCAACCATCCATCCCGACACCGGTAACTAGATAAACCAAGTCTTCAACTTAAAATTTTAGACCCGAGCAAGTTATCAAATAAGAACACGCCTTTGAAATTTAACCTCAATCTCAAATAAGTGACTATTGATTAACTCCGGTAATCGCCTTGTGTCAACGCCTAACACGTGAATAAACGCACAACCAATGTACGCCGATCCACCGAATGAATCGAACAAATGATTTCGACATTAATGCATTCTTCCTAAAGGTATACATGTAGAGACCGACCGAAGATTCACCACAAATGTCTTCGAGCTAATGAGGTAGTCATTTTCCTTAATGTTCATGTGGTTGATTTATAGCGTGCATAATGAGAGGAACAATAATCCGTAAAGATTTGGCAAAGGAATACCAAATAGCGGATCATTATCCATGAACAACAATCCGTGAAGATTTGGCACAGAATACCAAAGAGCGGATAATTATTCAATAGTGCAACTTACAATATCATGATAGTCATTATAAACGCCTTGTGAAATAACCGAGATAAGGTTTCTTAAGAATTCCAAGAAGTACTTTAGATGGTGAACCGCTTGAGTCTATAGAAACCGGAGCATGAGCTTCAAAAGTCGGATGATCAACATTCGTCGGAGGTTGAAAGTACTCATCAAACATATCTTTGAAAACAATGAATCCCAACATTGATTCCCATTTATCCTTAGTAAGTGAAGCATTAGCGTTGGAGGAGAGTCATCAAAAATCAAAATAATGAATCCCAGCTTATCCTTAGTATATTCACTCTTCATCAAAAGAATATACACTCATCATCATCAAAAATTAAGTCGATAACCATTATTCAAACGTCCATAATCATGTAGTATATTCACTCTTTCCCCTCAAAATTGCATCCGTTGCCATTTTTATTTAACAAGTGAATAAGAGTATACACCAATGAACGAGATCCACTTGATGACCGAATGAGCGGGAAAACATGAAGCTTATTGATGAAGAATGTAGATGAGTATGGCCATTCATGAGAGAATTTCTCATTAGTCGAAGATAAAGCGCACGTAAGAGCGTACACTTTTCTTTTCTGTGAGGAACGGGCCTCAAGTGTTATCTGCAGATCGCCATAATGATGAAGCACGAGGCCCCGAATCGATTTGAACAGACGCCATTGTTAAGAGCCCAATATATGTTTAGAGCCGCAATCCAAATACCAAGGGACGATTTGTACGACTTGCTTTGGACAATGATAAGACAGAATTGGAAACATTGGATCCTCACGCATCGATGGGTTCCTTTGGTTAGCACAAACAATATTTGAATCAAGAGAAACCCTAGATGCAATGGCATTATTCCTAGAGTCAACTAGTAGAAGCATCGACTTAGTCAAATGACATTTTGTGCTTAATGGGATTATTCTACCGCTTGGCTTCCAAACCTTAAGCACTATTCTAGGTATAGTGGATCTAGCCGAGGGTAAGGTTTGACATTCGTAAATATTCGACCAGGGCTTCCACCGAAATCCTACATTTGTAAACACATTCCCTCGTAGGTTTCGTGATTGCTTAACTGCTTTTGCTCTCCAAACTTTCTTAATCGGGTTATGAATCTTAGACCTCGTAAATAACACATCACATTTATCATGATTACCAAAAATAAACATTTTTACATGTTTTGCGACAACATGAGGCCTCGAATTAATTTCAAGAAGCTTAGAGCTAATACTAGAACTAACATGATTCTTTTGTTCAAATCAAACTTCTTGTCCCTATGGTGTTCTTTCACTTCCTTATCATTAACACTTTTAGTTTCGTAATCCTATCCTTCTTTGCATTGCTTCTAGGTTTTGACCCGCTAACTTTAGTGTCAATCTTAACATCCGTAGAAGTAACGATGGGAACATTACGTGGTTTCACCGCTTCGCATTGTCTAGAAGTGCCGATCTCAAATTTAGGAGGCACATCAAAGGTTGCTTTCTTGAATTTTGACATGGAACAAGGCATATCAAGGGTCACATGCTTGGCTTTAGGCATAGAACAAGGCACAACTATTCTATCTCGCCTATTGCTAGATTTGGACTTGTGACAATTACATACTCTAAGAGTTCCCGAGATCGCTTGGCATCCATGCAGCATAGGCTATAGTACTATCAAAAGGTTTTTCTAATCTTTCATCTTCAACAATCTTACGGAGACCCTTCAAACCGCCCTTAGGTGAGAGATATGCTTTATGTGCAAGTTCATTATTCCTAATGGGCGGGGAATATATAACATATCGATAGCATATTTATCACAAGCGTAAACCTTAGGAAGTAGTATTTGTAATTGGGATTGGCAACTTTCCTTTCACCTCACGCCTTGATTCTCAATATCGTTAAGTAAAGAAGTTATCTTTTCAATTTGTTTATCATGATTAACTTTAAATGAATCACATAACTCTTTGTTTTGATCATTAACCTTTGAAATTTCAACTTTAAAACAATCATTTTCCTTTTGCAAGTTATCAATTATGTTTTGAAGTTGGAAATTCGAGAATCTAAAGGTGGAGGCATACGGGAACCAATACATCCTTCTTTTCACCTTTCGGCCAGAAATTTGGCTTTCAATTTTTTATCGTGTTATAATGAGCTCGAATTTGTTCATCACGCTTGCTAATTTCAAAACTCGCATCAAACTCGTGAGCATCGAGGATGTCTTGATATTTGAGGTTTTAACATTTTCTTTGAGATGTTGATGTTTTAATTGCAAAGCAAGATGTTCAACTTCTAATTTAGAATAATGTTTGACCAAGTTATCATGATCATCCTGTTCTATTTTCTCATGCAATTTTGAATTTGTTGTTTCAAGCTCAATGACACGATCATGGGAGACTTTCAGAGCAATGTATAATTCATGAAATTGAGAAGCATTAATGGAACAATTTGTAGCGTTGAAAACACATCTTGAGCAATACATTCGTAAATCGATTCTCATTCGGTGTATGCAAGTTCTTCCTTTCAATCTCTTTATATTTTATTTCTCTCTCATAGTCACTAACCTCAACAATCATTGCATCAAATTCTTTTCCATTTCTTTAATATCGAATGCATCCTTTTAAGACTCTCAAATTGATCTTTAGTTGTTTAAAGAAAGGCATGACCTCGCTAAATAGCATTCTTTAGTTTGCTCAAACCCTTTCCCTTTAGTTATACCAAATGGTGTGATCCTTTTCTTACAAGTTTTCTCAAAATCAACAAATAGTTGAAAGATAACATATTGACCGATTAAGGTCTTGCTTTTAGTGGCAATAGATCTAGGAACTAAGTGCATTGGTGTATTAGGAGGATACACAGCTGCTTTAGGCGCTCTACATGGGGATTCTTTTCAACAAGATTTTCACTTTTGCATTTCCATATCCTTTTTCCGTAACACTTGTTCTGGGGGTTAATAGAGTCTCGAGGCTTAAACTTGTTCAAGGAGATCCAATTTTCTTTAGTGTAATTATGGGTTTGATCGTTATGTTATTCTTTTTACACCGTGATCTTCTAACTTCTTATTCATTTTCTCCTAGTGACTTCATTAGATTTCTTATCTTCCTCGGTGTACTCAACGCAACTAGGTTTCTCGCTTAGGTTTAAGGATTTCATTGCCATCATAAAGAACCTTATGAGCATTTCTAGCCTTTTAATGACCTCCGATTTGGTTCCTCAACAAGGGAATGCTATGCTTATCGCTTAAAACTCTATGCTTAGTGATTAAGTGAGCAATCGAATGGTATTTCCTTGCACGTATAACTTATTTTCAAGCTTGTTTTCAAGGTTTTAGATTAGAAAAATCATTCAAAAGTTTTGATTCCTTAGCACCAATTCTTGCTTAAGCATTTTAACATTTTCTTGAAGTTCTTGTTTTGCTTAGCGGTTTTAGAAAGCTTTTCTTGTAAGGAGTTTAACTCTTGTTTTAATAATTTTCTTTAAACCTACTTTTTCTAATTGTTGTACGATTTGGTCATCCATTTCCGCCACGGGTGGTCAACTCAAATTTGGCACGTTGTTCATAAATAGCAACACGCTCTTTATAGGCATTCGCCCGTAGATGACATAATCATCGGGGCACATGCAAGGTATTCATAAAAACATAGTCATTGTTGATCAGAAGATGCATCACTTGGTACAATTTCACTTTCACTTTGTTTCACATATTGATCATATGGACAACATTGATATTACCCATATTTTCAATGTTTGATTTAAAAGTTTCGCTTGATTGTACTGTCAGCATCTTTGCACATCAACATCATCGATAGTTTTAATACCTCGAGATGAGCTTGTCTTTGGATGGGCCAGCTTGTGGTGAAGAAGAGAACTGGGAGAAACCATTGGAGAAATGCTAGCCATAAAATTGTGTGCAGAGGTCCATCATCCACATCGAGTCGTGATGCATCACAATCACGACTTGAAAGGCATTCGATGATTGTGACCTATCTCCGAATTGGCACGCTCATCCACATCTCGCATCATAGGTCTTGGCATTGCCTCAACAAGAAACAACAACCTCTTCATCCAAAGCAAGACCATTATCCCGAGCTTGTACAAGCAAAGATCTTATCTCTCAAGTAATCAAAGATTCGTGGATGTTTTGGAGATGCGCGCCTTGCAATGTGTCCTCACCACCACGCTTATAGCATTTGATCGGCTTAGCTTGACCTTGATTTCCATTCCTTCCTCGATTCTAATTACCAACATAACCTCTTCCACCCCACCTCTTCCCCGATCATATTGTCTTTCCCGAACCGGTTGCACAACAATCCTCCCATCTCGACAATAGCTTGATTGTGTGGGTAAGAGGTCGCTCGAGGTTGTTGTTGGTTTGTGGGAGAGAATTCATGTTTTGACTTATCATGAGAGCCAGCTTGATTAATGAAGTTTTCCATGCTCGCATCAAGATCGCCTTGTTTGAACATTGATCCGGAATAAGTTTATGATTACCATTACCCATAGGTACAACTTGAGAAGCTTTGGTGGTAATTCTAACTTTGAGTAAAAGGCGCTGAATCATTTGTTGAACTTGCTTCTCCCCGAGCTTTGAACCCATCTAGAATCCTCTTTTCAAACATGGCATGCCTCTCATTTTGAAGAAGGAAGGCATAGAGTTGCTCATAATTCGTATTTTCAATCCTTTAGTGAGCTTCACGTATAACAAATTTGTGCCATTTGGGATTCATGTTGTTTACAAACTTTGAGTTCAATTGAATGTTAGGCATAGTCATTCGATGTTCCTCATGTCATTCACCAAACTTATGAAATCTCACATAGTACTCATAAACACTTTCATCCGTTTCATCTTGAAGTGCTCAAATTCATCATACAACCGTGATTCTCTGTCTTCAACAGCTAGCTCGAACCGTAAAGAAGCATCTTGACATTATCCCATGCCTTTTGCCTCGTGTTGTGATTGATAAGCTTGTAGATGTCCTTGGTAGACCTTGCAGATAATGTTGGAAGCTCGGATATCCGCATCGAACTGCTTTTTCTCCTTATCGTCAAGCTCATCATACATCTTTGGTCCGTCCATTCTCAGAATCAAAGTTCCATCTTCAAAGATCAAGTACATCTCTAGTAGTTTCAACTCGGTAGGTCCTTCATCAATGGATTTGAGAATTGTAGAAAACTAGAAGGGGTTGAATAGTTTACCGATTAAAACTTTGTTTTGAAACTTATTGAAAGATCAATTGATATTGATCTTAAGTATGTTAATGAAATATGCAAGCAATATGTAATAAGTAAATAAGGAAGAAATGATCAAACCACAACAAGTTGTTTATAGTGGTTCGCCTACAAGGACTCTTTTTCCTGCCCTACTCCACCCCCGAGTCTCACACTCGAGAGTTTAACTTCACTAGTCAACAAGCTCCTTTCACCGCGGAGAAAACCTTTACACTTCGCTACACTATTTCCGACACTAAGCTAGATGTCGAGTTCTTTCCAAGGGTACAACAACTCCCACACACAAATGTATTTTGAGGACTAAAATACTAACCACTCACACTCACAAGATTATGATGGTTTGATACAACACCAAGTATGAATCAACCCTAGATCATACAACACTAAACAAACAAGACTTCCAACTTCTCGCTGAAGCTTGAATATGACTTGATCTTCTTTGCTACAAAAGAGATCACTAATATGATATGCAACCCAGTTAGAAAGGTTGAGAGAAGATATGTATGAGAGTATGTTAGAAAGGGATGAGAAACTACTTGGCTTGGCATTGCTATTTATAGCCAAAGTGACAGAGTTGCCCACGGACGGCGGACCCTTAAAGGGTTCCGCCTGTACCATTTTGGTACCACCGGTCCGACAACAAGATATCAAATCTTGCTTAAAGTCAACTCAATCTAAGAGATTGTGCAAGATATGGAGAGTATAAATCTTCACAAAATATCTAATGGAATCAACAATGATTCCCATGATGTAATACATGATGTCAAATGTTGTATTACTATTAATAGAAATATGCAATGCTTAAGTAGTGTTTGGTTTTAGAACCTAACACATTCTACAAACTACTATCATACATAATGATTAGAGTCATATCAAGATGTTACTAATCATAAATGTAAATGCTTGAATGATGAATATATTTGTTTAAGAAAGCTTGTTTTAATATCTAATAAACTTGACAAGCTTTAAGCTTTTATAAATTAAATTTACTTTTGTCGTTAACAAAACTTAGGCAAAGATCAAAAATATCAATAACGCTTAATGACTATATTTGTATTAACAATCTCCCTTTTGTTGAGGACAAAATATAAATTTTATTTTATAAAAGAAACAAAGTTTGTACAAGAGTTATAAAATATTAGTTTTAGAACTTGAAAAGGAAATGATAATGTAAGTGTATGAAATTTGACTTTTATGAAAGTCAAAGAATTCACTAGTTGATGCATGATGTTGACTTTTCGTAAAGTCAGTGTGCGCTTGACCTTTTAAGAAAAGTCAAGTATTACCAATGAGGGTTCCTGTTTGACTTTTAGAAAGTCAATTGTATGCGCTTGACTTTTTCGTAAAAGTCAAATATAAATAATTTCAAGTTCTATATTTTCTCCCTTTTGTCTCAACAAAAGAAGAGGCTATGCGAATGTAATGAGCTCCGAGCTATTATCTCCCTTGTTCAAAGCTCCCCTAAATTGGTGCTTTAATGGGAAGATACATGGATTGTGAAAATAAAGCTACAAAAAAAAAATTGTTAGTAATAATGATCATTCACAAGCATTTCCAAACACTATGTAATGACACCAACAACATAATAAACAACATTCATTTGTTAAAATTTTTCATGAGTAAAGATCATGAAAAGAGAACACAATGATGTGTTTCTAGTACAAGAGAAAAAAAAAAAAAAAAAAATTATCCTAAAAACAAAAAAAAAAACAAATAAAAGACTATTCTAAGAACCATCCTAAAGAGATGGTGGATGGGAAAGAGCGTTGAGACGCTCAAGAATGTGGTTGAGGATGAACCTCATTTCTCGTGGAAGTCATGGACCATAATCCGGTCCGTTCCACGGTTTGACCCGCTTGCTCACAAGTTGAGCAACCGTGCTTGGAGGGTAGAAAGTTTATGGAGGTTGTGGTGGTGGAATGGTTGATGTGTTGGTGGTGTGGGATGTTTGGAGTGGTCATGATGGATGCAAGCAAAGCACTTTGCATTTGCATTGTCTCACTTAAGTGAGAATCCACCATGCCTTTGAATTGGTGGAGGTTGTGGAGTTCGGCTTGAATCTCCTCTCTAGTGGGATTGTCATCCCACATGCTCTCCGAATGTCCTCAATGCAGGGACATTGATGATGGAAGTGGATGATCCCGTATAAAGGACCATGAATGTCCTTGTGAATGGGGTGAAAAGGAGAGGTCTTGGCCCTAATGGGCGTTTGGGTCAATGGATGACCGAGGTGATTCATGAGCGATTCGCTCAATGGTGCCAAATGATGGCAATGGTGGTGGATGACTTGGCCTAGGAGGCAAGTCTTCCAAGTCCTCTAGGAAAGGATTTGGTGATGTTGGTGAGTAGAAAATAACCCATGGGAGTGAGAGGGAGACCTTGGTGAAGGTGGTGATGGTGTTTGGATGTTTGGATGGGTGCCAGGAGGTGAAGTAGGTGCTTTGATGGTGGTGGAGTGGTGATCACAATGTGTGATGAAGTAGGTGTAGCCAAGGTAGGTGTGTATCATCTCTAATGGGAGATGAGATTGTAAGTGGTGAGGAGTCTGATGATGAGCTAAGATGAGTAAGACAACAAGGTCTTACGCTAATTCTAGCGGTTTTCTTGCAAGGTTTTGGTGATGATTTAGTCATTTTTAACTTGGGTTTTGATTTGCTAGATAGTAATGAGAATAAGAAAGGTGCGAGGATGATCATGGTAAAGCCTTTCAATTTATAGAGGTGTAAAATGGTGAGATGTGTTTGATTTGATGTTGAACCATTGAAGAGATGAGGTTCCTCATGATTTGGAAGTGGGTTGAATGCTAGTCATGTCACCCAAGTCAATCCATTCAAAGAAGATGGAGTGAAGAAGAAAAGATATGCAATTAATGTGTTCTAGTGAGTGGAATTTCCTAATATTCGATTACCCACGGATTGAAGGTACCAAAATTTGGTTCCTTCCTTTATGCCAAAGGGCTCCTTGGGTGGATTTTTCAAATTTTGAATTTTGGTGGAAATGGATTTCTTACATCCCTTAGTGAATAATACTAGTTCTAATAACAAGATAAACTAGTTAAGATTGATTTATAAGTGATGGAAGATAATTTGGAATTACGAAAGAGTCGAAATTCGTAAAATTACCCGGAGGATCCACGCACTGTAAAATCATACATGACGGAACCCAAAAAAGGCCGTCTCGTCCGCCTGCATGATATGGCGGTACCAAATTCATAAAGGACGGTACCAAAATAAGGGTGCCGTCGATCCGTGGAGTGCCGAAATTTGGACAAAGTTTCCTAAAACCTAATTTTCCAAATCAAAATTTTCTCAAAACCTGTTATACTAAACATTTCTAGTTAGAAAAGTAAATAACACATATGTAAACATAGTGGAGCATAGATTAAGAGCAGGCTTATTGATTTTCACAATATAGTGAAAATGGGTAAAATTTGATAGCATACTTGCGCTATCCCCGCATGAGATTGTTAGCATACACCATTGTTTCAAGTTATATTATCATCCTACATAATAAAAACAACTAAATAGTATCAAACATTAACGATAATGCATTGTTCCAAACACTCCTTAAAGTACCTTTATTTGTCCAACTTGTAAATTTTGTTCATCATCCTACCAAGGCATTTGAACATTCCTTAGTTTGCTTGAATTCTACTGATTCATTCTCAATTTCGGAAGAGATGTGTAATACTTTGAGGTGGAAGACGAGAGCTTGGAAGACCATCCTGAGCTATTTGATGATGATGATGAAGGAGTTGGAGGTTTAGCTCTTTGCCTTTAGTCTTAGCAACTCTAGCATCACTCAAGGCACAAAGATGTGAGGATGAGATCATATTGAAGGTGCATCCCTTTTGGGGTTGGTGGAATTGGAGCGAAGTTTCTATATAGACGGGTGAGAAGCATCCCGTATGGAAGAGCAACGGATCCTCGAGTTGGAATATCAATCATTCTTCTAGCTATGTAGTAGGCTGTTGAATGGTTGTCGGGTGACAAGTTGTAAAGCATGTGACAAAGACAAGCGCTTATGTGATCCCTATTTCCTATGGTGCTAATGACGCTTGCTCTAAGTAACTCCTCCCATTTCTTAAATTGCTTAAGTTCATTGAGCTCCATTCCATATGGATCTCGGTCTACCTCTTTTCCCTTTCGGGTGACTCGGGTTGTATCCGCTTTTGGGTTAAAGGTGTTCACGGATTACATCCTTATCGGCTAAACGGGTTACGAGGGGAGAGCGGTCATTGATTGCATCAAGGGCGTGAGTGACCACTTATCCGTAGACACAAGTTCCACGGTTGGGAATTCCTAGTACTCTAGCAAAGTCACTTAAAGTGATGGTGTAGTCATTTCGGTTGATTCTAAAGCTAAGACAAAACTCATCATCTTCATCACTAAAACCGGTCACACTAGCATAGAATTCTAATACGAACCTAGGACAAATTGGTTCATCAATGTCAAGAAGACAATCGAATTGAATGGCGGCTAGTTCTTCACGAAGATTGGTATGCTCAAGGAAGGATGAGTGAATGGTTCTACCTCGTGGAAATACCTTGATTCTAGACCCCAAATATTTCTACTTGTTCCTTGGTGAGTCCTTTGGTTTTGTGGTGTTTGGGAATGTAGTTAGGGTGTCTTTGTGATCATAGAATCTTATGCTACCATGGTTATTCCTAAGGACAAGAATTAACATGTTAAAAATGAAAATGAATTTTAACATTTTGATTCTAGTGTGTGCCTATATGAAAACAATTTGGAGTTGCGGTTATCTCGACTCATTTTATGCACAAAATGGTTTTAGTGGAGTGTTTGGCAAATACCATGAGATAACCCAAATGCTCCTAATTCAATGTGGCTACATTTGAATATACCCGGGAGTGCATATTAGTTATGCAATACCTTTAGTATTCAAGAGCATGCAAGTGATGAAAATACTAACGTTTCTATTTGTATTAGCAATGAAAAATGTTTTCCTATAAGTGAGAAGCTTTTCAAAACTTTTGACATGGGGTGTTTGGTTGTTTGAATAAGGCCTTATATTTATTATCTATCAATTAGTGGGAAACATGATTTTGTTTATGCAATATGATAATGTAGTACCTAATTTGAATGACTAGTTATGCAATTTGCCAATTGAATTCATATTTGGTATAAAAGCATACATAAACCCCATGTAATGATTTGTGATAGTTTTGTGCATAAATAAGAATCCTAGACTCGTAATTAAGAGATGAAATGTAGTTAGGATACTTACAATGATGTTATCTTCAAAGATTAGTTGTGGGAAGATGATAATGATGAGCTTGGTTTAAGTTTTACACGCTTTTGGTAAAGTGGGTTGTGAGGAAGAAGATGTTATGTATAAAGTCGTTTTTGTTTCAGAGATTACCACGGACCGACGGTACCAAAATTTTGGTTCCGTCCGTGTTGTCGCTTTATGCCGTACATGAGTGTAAACAAGACAAAATTGTTTTGGTTTGACTATTCTAATGTTTTAGGAAATGTTTATTCTACATGCTTGGTTCCATTAACCCTAAACCAAGTCTAAGAAGATTAAAAGGTTCTCGCTTAAGAGGTTTAGTAAGGATGTCGGCAATGTTGTCTTGAGGATACTTTCTCGATTGAAATGTTTCCTTTTGAACATTGTCGCAAGAAAGTGATGACGGATTTCAATGTGCTTTGTACGAGCATGTTGAACGGGATTCTTGTTGAGATCGATGGCTCCTTTGTTGTCGCAGTATCACAATGTCGTTGAGATGAATTCGTAGTCTACGAGAGCTTGCTTCATCCAAAGAGCTTGTTGACATGCTTTTCCGGCCGAGACGATTCGGCTTCAGAGTAGAGATGGCTAAAGCCGTTGCTTCTTTGCAAACCATGAGGTGAGACAATGTCCAACAAAAGTGCAAATACCACTTGTACTTTTCTATCGACATAATCACCGCATGATCCGAGTCGGCATACACTATGGTTTCTATACCCGCCCTTTGGGATACCATAATCCTAAACACGTTGTTCCCTTAATATATCTAAAATCCTTTTAATGCTTCTAAGTGTGATGCCTTTGGGTTTCTTGAAAACGAGCACATAGACAAACACTAAACATAATGTCGGGTCTACTAGCCGTAAGATAGAGTAGGCTACCAATCATTCCTCTATATTTAGTGTTATCTACGGATTCACCTTCTTCGTCCTTGGTGAGTTTAGTGTCCGAGGACATGGGTGTTTTAGTTGGTTTGGAATCTTCAAGACCAAATTTCTTAAGCATGTCTTTTATATATTTAGATTGATTAAAGAAAATACCGCCTTCTAGTTGTTTAATTTGAAGTCCTAGAAAGAAGTTTAACTCACCCATCATACTCATTTCAAACTCGTCATGCATGATTTTAGAGAAATCATTACATAGTTCTTGACAAGTTGATCCGAATATAATGTCATCAACGATATTTGAACAATAATAATTTGCGATTCCTTTTTCTTAGTAAAAGAGTATTATCTACTAATCCCATAGTATATTTGTTATCAATAAGAAAAGTCTTAAGACGGTCGTACCAAGCTTTAGGTGCTTGTTTAAGGTCAGATAATGCTTTCTTGAGTTTGAAGACATGATGTGGTTTCTCAAAGTCGGTAAAACCGGAGGTTGAGCAACATATACTTCTTCGTTAATAAACCCATTAAGAAAAGCACTCTTAACATCCATTTGAAATAATTTAAAATCATAAGCACATGCATAAGCAAGTAATATTCTAATAGATTCAAGTCTAGCTACCGTGCATAAGTTTCATCATAGTCAATTCCTTCTTGTTGATTATAACCTTGTGCAACAAGCCTAGCTTTGTTTCTAGATACTATACCATTTTCGCCCATTTTGTTTCGAAGACCCATTTTGTTCCAATTATAGTTTGATCTTTAGGTTTTGGAACTAGTTTCCAAACATCATTTCTAACTAATTGGTTAAATTCTTCTTGCATGGCCATTACCCATGACTCATCTTTTATTGCTTCATTTATGGTTTTGGTTCAATGGTGGATACAAAACAAAAATGATTACTTTGATTTTGAGCTTGTGATCTTAAGGTTCTTTGATTAAGTTTTCCTATGACCTTTTCTAATGGATGACTTTTAGATTCTTTTATGTTGACAATTTCCTTATTTAATGGTTCATCTTCCTTATTATTATTAATTTGACTTTCAATTATTTGACTTTCAACTAAGTCATCATCTACCAAAGGTGATGTCTTAGAGGAGGTGGACTTTCACAAATGTTATGTTCAACGATTCCCGACTATCATTGTTTCTTTATTTAGGACAATGTAAGCTTTACTAGTTTGAGAGTAACCAAGAAATAAACCTTCATAAGACTTTGGGTCAAACTTGGTGAGATAATCCTTAGTGTTAAGAATAAAACATTTGCAACCAAAGACTTTAAAATATCCTAATGTTGGCTTTTACCTTTATAAAGTTCATATGGTGTTTTGTTTAGAAAGGACGATTAGGACTCTATTTAGAATATATGTAGAAGTGTCAATCAAGCT